>JAGFNQ010002702.1:381798-394682 GCA_024364735.1 Boesenbergia rotunda
ATTTGGGGCCCTTGAGCTTGAGAGGTGCTGACTCCGACTTGGTGAATTTCCAGTCGGCGCACCTGCGTCTTTCTGGCTCGGTTGGAGTCGCCCCCGGTCGGACCGCGGAATCACATTGACGCCTCCTCGGACGGCGTTCTGGTGATTAGCTTGATCTTCGTCAGTTCCTCCACCTCTTCCTGCTCGGGCCGAGGAAACAATTGCCGGGCGGCGGGGGTATCCCGCCTTTGTCCTTGTTGGGCTGTGGCTCCATGACCACGCCCGCGTCCCTGCGGGGTTTGTCGTCCTTGACCCCTGCCGAGTGGGGTCCGAGCTCTGCTGCCTGCTCGGCAGTCCTCAGTGTTGTGCGTATTACACTGGTGAAACGCACAATACGGTGCCCATCTGTTTGGCCAATTCCCCTGTGCCACCTGCACCTGCTGGGGTCTCATTCCAGGCCGATCGGCCGGTCGGGGACTGCGAATTGGTCCTCCTGGCGATCTGTTGTGTTGAGGTGCGGGCTGTGGGCTAACCATTACTTCCTTCCTCCGGGCGGCTTGCGCTTCCTCTACATTGATATACTTGACAGCCTTCCCGAGCAGGCTGTCGAAATCCTTCGGTGGTTTCCTGATCAGGGATCGGAAGAAATCACCCTCTTGGAGCCCTTGTGAGAAGGCGGTGACCAGTACTTCGGGAGTGGTATTGGGCACCTCTATAGCTACTCCATTGAACCTCTGGATGTAGGCCCGGAGTGACTCTTTCGGACCTTGCTTTAGAGCGAACAAATTGAGGCTGGTCTTATGGTGCCTCCGACTGCTTGCAAAATGTTGCAGAAACAGCCGCTTTACCTCTGCGAAACTCCCAACTGATCCACCCGGGAGTCCGTCGAACCATCATTGAGCCTGTCCAGAGAGGGTTGTCTGGAAAGCGCGGCATTTGACGCTCTCCGGGTATTGGTGCAACTGGGCGGCGCTTTCAAATTTCATGACGTGCTCCTCGGGGTCACTGGCTCCTGAGTACTCAGGCATGGTGAAGAATCGTAGATGCTTGGGAACGGGATCCCCAAGAATTTGTGAGGAGAAAGGGCTGTGAGTCGGATAGGCCGCGGCGGGGTCGGCTAGTCCTTTCCCTTTATCCGGGCGCGCCTGGTGCGCCAGGCTGGACGCTGAAGCTTCGGTCGGGGCTGAGTAGGCCTCGTTCCGAAAAAGTGCGCCGGGGAAAATTAGGAACGAAGGGGTCGGGCTGAGCAACCATACCTTCTGAATGTCCCCGTATAGAGGGCCCAGGGGGCCGGGCCCCTTGACTACCGGTCGGCGGATGCGATTGTTGTGCCTTCTGTGTCCGGACAGACATCAGCATTTCATATTCTTCTGGCGAAAGAGTAATCGTCAGTGGATTGGGGTTTTCCATTCTTCGCTCTCGATCAGGCAGAAAGCCCTCCTTCTAGCGCCAAATTTGATCCTGTCGCTGAGCGTAGTGGAGCCGCAACCGGATGACGGTGTAGCGATGAGTGACGTGGATGCCGACGGGACGTCCTCGCGCAGAATGACAGCGTCGTGGGGGTGTCCTCCGACCGAACGGAAGTGGATGTCGCCTGGTACACGGCCGACCGACTGGAGGTGGACCTGCTGAGGAAGATGACCGTTAGCAACCTAGCCGGGAGACGTCCCGGCAAGGCCCTCCGACGGTCAAGTCAGTACTCCGATGAACAGGAAAATGATGCAGTATGTAGACGAGGGGCTTCGCGCGCGTGTGTCCCTGATAATGAGGAGGGGAGGGGCTTATATAGCCGGGGAAAAGGACCAAGTCTGACCTGTGTCAGGATTCTCTGACGGAGTCAGGAGATATTGTATGATTCTGTCGATTTGTAGCCAACATTCCTTGTCGTATACTTCTTGTCTTATGTGAGGACACAGACAGGTGACCGGCGCCGCCTGACACCAACGGCGTGACAGGGCGGCGTGTCAGGGAGTGTCAGTTCACATAAATGGTGACAGCTAGTTATCTGCAGCGGGTGCAGATGTGTTTTGTCTTTACCCCAGGGTGGTTCCGAGAGAGTGCCCGAGTGGGCACAGGGCGTGCAAACCTGGGGGGACTATGTATGTGAAGGGTCGCCGGGCGGCAGTACCCGACTGAACGATTAGGCGTGTAGCCCTTATGTGGCCGGGCGGCAGTACCCGACCGGACGATTAGGCGTGTAGCCCTTATGTGGTCGGGCGGCAGTACCCGACCGGACGATTAGGCGTGTAGCCCTTATGTGGCCGGGCGGCAGTACCCGACCGGACGATTAGGCGTGTAGCCCTTATGTGGTCGGGCGGCAGTACCCGACTGGCTGGCATAGATTCTGGGTCCGGCTAGGGTGTCCAGCTGGCTACCCGCACAATGACGTGGATCCTGAAGTCGGCCAGGCCGTTTGCCACGTTGGCTGTCCATACGGTGCCAAAGGTAGGACGGGATCACACATCATTCATGCACATACCCCAAAACATTGATCAGTTCCAGTTCATGAACATAATTAATGCCGTAGAACGAACTTAGTCTTTGGAAATTAAGATGGTCAACTAAGAAATATGTGGAAAAAAAAAACTATACATGCAACTCCGTAAGCAAGCAACCATTGCCTTGATTCATTGTAACTCAGTCTTCTCGTCTAAGTACGTATGAATTAAATGATTTGTCTTCTAAGATAGATAGATGGATCACTCTTTAAGTCATCCTGAAAACAACGCACTTGGTGCAGCTGAAATTTTATCTTCTTGTTGAATATTAGTCAAAGATCGATGTCAAATCTATTTATGTCCTCATAACTTTCAACTCAGAATATTAATTTCTAAAGACAATACATATAGAGAGTGATCTCTTCTCCATGGGCAAGTTCTTGGCCTGCTCCACGCTTTCCATGGCTTCTGAGCGCAGCTGGGGAAGCCTCCAAGTCCCCTGCAGCACTGTCCTAAACTGGTTCCTCAAATTGAAGACGCCGAAGAAGAGAGGGCAGACCATGGACGTCGACAGCCGAAAGAATGGAGGCGTCAGGAGGGTTAAATTGGTGTTTACCAAGAAGGAGGCGGTCCAGCTGCTGGCTATGTATGTTGGAGGGCAAGACGCGATGATGTTCGATATGATCGCGAGCTGCAATACCGAAAGGAAAGAAGTAAAGGAACGATCGAGAAGTGGTGGATGGAAGCCGGCGCTGGAGAGCATCCCTGAGGACTGATGGCAGGCACGGGAGAATCAGCTTGAAGATAATAATATATAATATAGTATAATATTTTAGTGTATTATCCGTAGTTCAGATTAATTAATATGGCATTGAATACCCTCGATTTAAATAAAAAAATTTATATTAGTCATCAAATTGATGATTATTTTTATTTTAATTTTTAAAATTAAAATATTAAAAAATAAATATTTAAAAATTTATTTAGTTTATTTTATTTAATTTTACATTAAATTTATTTAGTTTTTGTCAATTATAGTGTATTTAATTTATTAAAGTTTTAATTAAAATATTAAATTAAAACAAAATATTTGCCGATCTTGGCACCGACCATCGACACCGACGCCGACGCCGATGCCAACCGTCGGCGTTGTCACCGGCGTCGATCGTCGACAGCAACCGTCGACGTTGTCATCGGCGTCGATCGTCGACAGCAACCGTCGGCCTCCAAGGCATGCCGTCGGTGTTGTCCCTAGAATTAATAAATTGGGAGGGTTATTTTTTACTTTAAAGATAAATTTTAGAGGATAATTTTAGAAAGAAAAATTTATTAATCTCGGAATCAAGAAAAATTTTATTTTTTAAAGATTTTTCGATCCTAATTGCATGTCCATTTTGTTGACGTATCGAGCATGGATTATGACTTTGAAATTGTTGATTATCTAAAATTAAATGAGATTTTCGTTGATAATCTTAGATGATAATTAAAAAAATTATCAAGATAATCCCATCCAAATCATATCAAGGGTTTTTTTTGTACCGCTGATTCCTCTAAATCACAGCAAGTAAACATGTCCAAAGGATTTGGCCGAGAAACTCCGCCTCTATGGCTGCCACCACCCCTCCACTGTTGAAGCACCTCCATGCCTACCGCCTCATCTTACAATGGAGCTTCCAGGCAATCCAAGCCTGAGTGATTGAGTTGGAGTCTCGATTTGGCCAGCTAGCCTTGGAGGTCGAGGAGGCTAGGGCTGAGGCTCGACTTTATCAAGTGGAGACTACCATCCGAGTTGAGCGGACCGCTGAATTGGAACAGGAGCTCGAGACGACCAAGGTGGAGGTGGCTCGTCTACAACAATAGTTGCAGAGAGAGCGAAGATGGAGGCTATTAGAGTAAAAGAAGTAGAGAGAGAAGAGAGGTAGAGAGAAAGAAAGAGATAACAAAATAACTTTCTAGATTGAAAAAACTTGTCTATGAGATACACAATTTATAGGGACCTTAGGAGACCTAGTCAAATGAAAAATTAATAACGAAACTGTTAATTAACAGATTTATAAAGAATCTGTCAATTAACAGATTAATAAGGAAAATGTCTAATAATATAATAAATTTAGAATCTGTCAATGAACAGATTAATAAGGAAAATGTCTAATAATATAAATTTATTATATTATTATATTATATAATCTCTTTTACCCCCCGACAAATTTAACGGGAGATCTCGGACGTTGAGTTTGCATGATAATTTGCTAAATCGTTGTTTGGATAATGACTTGGTAAAGATATCAGCAATTTGATCTTCTGCAGAGATATAAGAAACAGATAATTGTTTGTTTGTCACGCGCTCTCGATCAAAATGATAATCAATTTCAATATGTTTTGTACGAGTATGAAATACTAGATTTGATGTAAGATATGTTGCTCCAATATTATCACACCAAATTTTTGGTGCAATATCTGATGCAAGATGAAGTTCCGAAAGAAGAGATTGAAGCCAAATAATTTCTGACGTTGCATTGGCTATAGCTTTATATTCAGATTCAGTGCTTGAACGAGATACTGTAGGTTGCTTTTTCGAATTCCAAGAAATAAGATTTCGTCCAAGAAATATTACATATCCACTAGTAGATCGTCTATCTTCAGGAGAACTAGCCCAATCCGCATCGCTATAGGCATGTAAATTTCGAGATGAGTGTCGATATAAAAGAAGACCATGTAGAATAATGCCTTTGAGATAACGAAGTATTCTCTTCACACCTTCCCAATTTTGTTCAGTACGAGTATGCATGAACTGACAAGCACGATTTACTGCAAATGTAATATCAGGGCGCGTAATAGTAACATACTGTAAAGCTCCAACAATACTTCGATAAACTTGGGGATCAACCATCACTGAAGAGGAAGAAGGTGTAAAGATATTATTTGGAGCAATAGGTGTAGAGATCGGACGTGCTCCATCCATTTTAGCTCTTTGAAGAAGCCCAGTAATATATTTGCTCTGAGAGAGGATATAACCTTCATCATGTGGAATAAGTTCAATACCAAGAAAAAAACGAGCATTTCCTAAATCTCGAATAGAAAATTCCTGATTGAGAAGGCTTAATAAATTTGAAATACCCTTTTGATCATTACCAGTTAATAGAATGTCATCCACATAAATAAGAAAAAAATATCATAGATCCATCATTTTGTCTGTAGAATAGAGAGGAGTCAGTTTTTGATCCAGAAAAACCTTGAGCCTGTAACCATTTAGATAATTGATGAAACCATACACGAGGAGCTTGCCGAAGACCATATAAAGATTTCTTGAGATGACAAACATGAGATGGAAATTGTGGATGAATAAACCTAGGTGGTTGCTCCATAAAAACCGTTTCCTCAAGAATACCATGAAGAAATGCATTAGAAACGTCTAATTGTCGGATAGACCAATTAGAACTAATAGCTATTGATAACAATAATCTGACAGATGTAATTTTGATGACTGGGCTGAAGGTGTCATTGAAGTCAATACCTGGTTGTTGACTAAATCTTTTGGCTACAAGGCGAGCTTTATACCGTTCAAGAGAACTATCAGCTCGATGCTTAAGACGGAATATCCATTTTGAGCCCACAACATTCATAGATGGAGTGCGCGGAACTAGGCTCCATGTTCCATTGCGAAGAAGTGCATCAAATTCTGTAGCCATTGCATTACACCAATTTGGATCCTTGTTTGCCTGTGTAAAGCAAGTTGGTTCAATAGTTTTTGAGGAAACCACTAGAGCTCGAGGAAGAGGATATCGAGTAGCCATTGGTGGACATCGTGCATATATGTCACTCAAGGGAAGCATGCGACGAGGAGCATTATCATCTGAATCACTTGTTGATGGTGATGAGGAAGTGGGTTGGCATGGTGAGTTTGTTGCCGGACTTGAATTATTCGAGGATCCAGGGCTAGAGAGCATATTATCGTTGGCGGGTGAGTTTGTTGCCGGACTTGAATTATCCGAGGATCCAGGGCTAGAGAGCATATTATCGTTGGCTGGTGAGACTTCTAAGATTGGAGCAGTAACTTGAGGTGATTCTGATGGTATAGGAGAGTCATTAGGGAGCTCCGGAGCAGGACCTAGGATGCCATCTCTTCTGATAATGTTGGGTGACATCAAGAAAGTACCACCTGTATCTGGAGGAGAGATTGAAGAGGCTGCCGAAAAAGGGGAATAGAGATTCATCAAAAGTAACATGTCGTGACATATATATCCGTCCAGTTGGTATATGTAAGCAACGATACCCATGATGCATATTACTATAACCAAGGAAAACACATAATAATGAATGAGAGTTAAGTTTGTGTTTAGAATAGGGGCGTAACCATGGATAACATGCGCAACCAAAGATTCGAAGAAAGGTGTATTCAGGAGTTTGATTATAAAGTTTTTCCAAAGGACACTTATGATTGAGCAATGGAGTAGGAAGTCGATTTATGAGATATACTGCAGTACAAACAGCTTCATCCCAAAATTTACGCGGAACCAATGCATGATGAAGAAGAGCTAAGGCAGTTTCAACTATATGTCTATGTTTTCTCTCTGCAGAGCCATTTTGTTCTGGAGTGTGAGGGCAAGAGACTCGATGAACAATCCCACAAGAGACAAGATGACGATGAAGAGCTTGATATTCTCCTCCCCAATCAGAATGAAGAGAGAGTATTTTGCGATTAAAATATCGTTCAACTTGTTTTTGAAAATTACAGAATATATCAAATAAATCAGATTTTCTTTTCATAGGATAAAGCCAAGTGTATTTACTAAAATGATCAATGAAGGTAACATAATATAAGAAACCTTGGTTAGACAAGATAGGTGCAGAACCCCAAATATCCGAATGAATTATTTCAAGTGGAAAATTGAAAACACGTTCAGATGAAGAAAAAGGTAACTTATGACTTTTAGATTCCATGCATGCCTGACATGAATGAGATGGAAATGAAGTAAAGGAAGTATGTAAATCATACCTATTTATGATCGACTGAACAATACGAAGGGAAGGATGACCAAGTCGAGTATGCCAGGCTGGTTTATTTGTGCGTTGACCAATAAAAGCTTTGATTGAAGAATTTTGAAGATAGTAGAGGCCATTTTTTATTTTTTTCAAGAAATATAGTAGTATTTGTTCCTCTATCTTTTATAAGATAATGATCATGATGAAATTCAAAAAAGACATTGTTATCAAGGGAAAACTGACATACGGAGAGTAAATTTTTAGTAATGGATGGAACATGAAAGATGTTACGCATGTGAAAAGTACGATTAGATAAATGAATATATGTGTTTCCAAGATTAGTAATATGCAAACCTGAGCCATCACCTACTTGTACCGTATCCGAACCAGTGTATGGTAGTACTTCTGTAAAGATATTGTAGTCTGATGTGACATGATGAGTTGCTCCAGTGTCAATATACCATTTAGTAGATAAAAATTTTGAAGGTTTGCCATGAGTAGGCACAGATGAGAGAACTTTAGGACGGACTTGTGAAGTTAAAGATCTTCTTAAAGCTGAAGGGCCACCGATGAAGGTTCTGTCGAGTCTTTTAGGACATTGAATACGAGTATGTCCAATTTGGAGACAAATTTGACATCTTCTTAAAGCTGAAGGACCACCGATGAAGGTTCTGTCAAGTCTTTTAGGACATTGAATACCAGTGTGTCCAAATTGAAGACAAATTTGACATCTCTGAACATTCGACATCAAAATAATAATAAAGAACCAAAAATTCTTGTAGCTTGGGCCAAAAGCCACGGAGACTATTCCTCTTTTCCCCTACTTTCCCATCATGAGTTGGCGGGTGATAAAAACGAGGAACGAGGATGTCGATCAAAAATAAAAAAAATAGAGGAGGATGAAAAAAATGGTGATAGCAAGTGTCACATGAAGAAGAAGAAAGACGTTGCATAAAAATAGCGACACGTAAGGTATGAGGAGCTATGGCTCTGATACCATATTAGAGTAAAAGAAGTAGAGAGAGAAGAGAGGTAGAGAGAAAGAAAGAGATAACAAAATAATTTTCTTGATTGAAAAAACTTGTCCATGAGATACACAATTTATAGGGACCTTAGGAGACCTAGTCAAATGAAAAATTAATAACAAAACTGTTAATTAACAGATTTATAAAGAATCTATCAATTAACAGATTAATAAGGAAAATGTCTAATAATATAATAAATTTAGAATCTGTCAATTAACAGATTAATAAGGAAAATGTCTAATAATATAATAATATAAATTTATTATATTATATAATCTCTTTTAGATTATCAGCCAGGACCGCCCGACGACCAAGGTTAAGGCTGAGCTGGAGAGCTATTAGGCCGACGAGGAGGGACGTTGGGAGAGCCGGAAGAAAGCTTTCCTGAACTCGGAGGAGTTCTTCGATATGCTAGGAGTGAGGTTGGTTAAGATGCTCCAACACAGTTTTGAGGGCGTCGTCCAATAAGTCCAGAAGGCTGGGCGTGCACCCCAAGGGACCTCTCTGTATTTTCACAACTTGAATTAGGTATGAGAAGAGTTGTTGGACTCGAAGAAGGCCGACTAATAGTGTCTTCCATCACAAAGGTCTCTTCTGTTTTTTATTCGCTTTCTGTAACAAAAGTGATAGAAAATTTGATTTAATGAAATGAACTTATCTTTTGGCATCGTCATCCCATTTTGTATCATGTGTCCCTTGGGCAGTCTCATGTAAGTCTCAATTCTGATTGAGAGACGGGTGAAGATGCTGTTGGATCGGGTTGGTCCGGCTAGAGGGGGTGAATAGACGGATAATAAAATAAAGAAATGGAGGAACTCGCCTTTTAAAAAGAAACTTGGTTGCAACTTGGTCGTTGCTTCCAAGACGGTTAAAGCAAAAAAAATCTCCTTGTGGCGGAGAAGCCTTACAACTGAAGCATACTAGACTTTAGAGAGAATTACAAGAAATTGAATTGAATTCTAAAGCAAACCTCTAAGTCTATTTATAGCCTAAGAGAATGAATCTGGATTGTTGATTGTTGATCACCTTTCTCTTGGTCGTTGATCCATGGATGTAATCTGGATGGTTGATCTTGGATGAGATTAAACTGCATCCATTGGATTTGATTAAAGGATAATGTAACATTATCCTTTAAGTTTTAATTATTTTAATTAAAACTTTATCTCGCTCGAGTATGTTGTGGGAATCTCCATATCGATGTTGTAAACTATAAGTAGCAATAGCGCCAACAATTAATTGCCATCGCCCTTTATCCCAATTGGTAAGTGGGTTAGTTTGTTTGGTAGAGGGCTTTGGGTTCGATCCTATTTGGCACCAAATATCTTTTTCATTTTTTTTTGGGCGCTTGGACTATCTTTTTGATTCTTCGTCTTCTGGGTGATTTCCGGCCAACCGAAGTTAGGCTCACCCGAACCCGACTCCAGCCTTTCGCCCCTCGAGCGTCCTTCCTCCTGGCTTCTCGTTCCTCGGACACCGCGCACGTCCTTCTCGCTCCACCGGTGTACTCTTCCGCAGCTTCCGCGTCCCTCGGATTGTACTGAGCCCGTCGGCTCACTTCCCCGCGCAATCCTTCTCGTCCACTGCGTCTTACGCTCGACTTCCTCCGTACCTAAGTTCCTGCACACTTAGCAGAGGGATTAAAACCAACAGAACCTAACCTAACTTGGTTGATCGCATCAAAACCAACCGGGGCACCAACAATCTCCCCCTTTTTGATGTGCATCAACCCAAGTTTAGTTAGGGATAAACAACAAACAATAAAAAATATTGTAACAGATTTAAACATGAAAATAATTTGCAATCATGTACATAACCTCCCCCTGAACATAAACTATTCTCCCCCTTTGATCACAGCAAAAATGAGACAAAAAAATAGGGAAGGAAAAATATAAATTTCACTTAATTTTTTTTTATTAAATTCATACAAATATTAAAAAATCCTAATAAATTCATGATAAGTATGCCAAGTACTCAAAAATATAAAATTAATTTTCTCTAGTAAACTCTGATCCAAATAAAAAACATTAAACAAATGATAAAGGGACATAAAGAAACAGTTTTGTTTTTCATAAATACCAAAAAATTAATTCAATATTGATTTTGGGACCCAAAATAAATTTTCATCTACGGGGTTAATAAAAAACTTTGGAGGAATATAATTTCTAGGAATTTTTCTGAGCTGGCCCCTATGATTTTTAACATACCAATTCAGATTTTCAGGATAAAAATTCTTTTTAATTCTTAAACATGCAATATCATTTTCTAATTTCTCCACTAAATTCTTCAAATTTTCATTTTCTATTTTCAGTTGGTCGGATAGAACAGATGAGCATACAGTGCCAAATTTTTCTTTTAACTCAGAGTTTTCTATCTCCAATTTATTCATTGACTTAAGCATTGATTTTATTACCGAGTAGATTCGAGCAGGTGGAAGTAGACATACCTCACTTACCGGGTCGGTTTCGAAGTTAGGATCTTCCTCTTCATTGCTGCTTTCTCCCGAGGTGCTTTCTTCATCTTCGTCTTGGTGGCTTGCCATCAATGCAAGTCCGACGAACTCTTCGGCTTCCGATTCATCTGACGAGGTCTCGTCCCAGGTGGCTTTTAGTGCCTTTTTCTTCTTTGGCTGGTTCTTGAGTTTAGGGCACTGATCTTTCAGGTGTCCCTCCTCATTGCAGTTGTAGCATCGGACCGTTCGTTTTTTCTTTCTCTGCACCTTTTTTGAGCGGTTAGTATTAATGTATTTACATAATTTTCTTACCGCTAGTGCTGTTTCTTCATCATCCGCTGAATATTCTTCGTCGAGTTGGATCTTCCTTGTTTTTAGCGCAATATTGTCAGCTTTCCTGTTCTTTTCTACAAAGCATGATTCGTGAAGTTCCAAAGTAGAAAACAACTCTTCTAAAGTACTTATTTCTAGATTTTTTGAAATATAATATGCATCAATTACCGAGGTCCATTCTGGGATTCTCGGAAACGCGTTTAGAGCGTACCTTTGAGCATCGCGGTTAGTTACCTTTTCTCCGAGATTTTCGAGGCTTGTGATTAGTTGTTTTACCTTTGCATGTAATCTCGCAACAGATTCTCCGTCTTCCATCCGTAGATTGGTCAGTCGACTTCGAAGAACATCTCGTCGCGCAAGTTTTGCTTCCGAGGTTCCTTCGTGAAGTTCCAAGAACTTTTCCCAAAGTTCCTTCGCCGATTCGTACTTACCGATCCGGTTCACATCTTGCTCTGGGAGGACGGTCAGCAGATGAAATTCTGCCTTTCCATTTGCTACAGCATCAATTTGTTCCTTCTTGTTCCAAAAATCAGGATCCTTGATCTTTCCTTCATTGTCTTTGGGAGCAGCATAGCCATTTTTCATAATAATTAATAATTCATAATCTGTAGTAAAAAAATACCTGCATCTTCCGTTTCCATGCCGCGAACTCCCCCTCAAATTTAGGCGGGTATATTGCTGGTCCAACCATCTTAAAATTTGCTGCAGTTGGCGGTTAGTCCTTCTGCGGCGGCCTCGCTCTGATACCACTTGTTGGATCGGGTTGGTCCGGCTAGAGGGGGGTGAATAGACGGATAATAAAATAAAGAAATGGAGGAACTCGTCTTTTAAAAAGAACTTGGTTGCAACTTGGTCGTTGCTTCCAACGGTTAAAGCAAAAAAAATCTCCTTGTGGCGGAGAAGCCTTACAACTGAAGCACACTAGACTTTAGAGAGAATTACAAGAAATTGAATTGAATTCTAAAGCAAACCTCTAAGTCTATTTATAGCCTAAGAGAATAAATCTGGATTGTTGATTGTTGATCACTTTTCTCTTGGCCGTTGATCCATGGATGTAATCTGGATGGTTGATCTTGGATGGGATTAAACTGCATCCATTGGATTTGATTAAAGGATAATGTAACATTATCCTTTAAGTTTTAATTGTTTTAATTAAAACTTTATCTCGCTCGAGATGTTGTAATCTCCATATCGCTGTTGTAAACTATAAGTAGCAATAGCGCAACATTAATTGCCATCGCCCTTCATCCCAATTGGTAAGTGGGTTAGTTTGTTTGGTAGAGGGCTTGGGTTCGATCCTTTTGGCACCAAATATCTTTTTCATTTCTTTTGGGCGCTTGGACTAGTCTTTTTGATTCTTCGTCTTCTGGGTGATTTCCGGCCAACCGAAGTTAGGCTCACCCGAACCCGACTCCGGCCTTTCGCCCCTCGAGCGTCCTTCCTCCCGGCTTCTCGTTCCTCGGACACCGCGCACGTCCTTCTCGCTCCACCGGTGTACTCTTCCGCAGCTTCCGCGTCCCTCGGATTGTACTGAGCCCGTCGGCTCACTTCCCCGCGCAATCCTTCTCGTCCACTGCGTCTTACGCTCGACTTCCTCCGTACCTAAGTTCCTGCACACTTAGCAGAGGGATTAAAACCAACAGGACCTAACCTAACTTGGTTGATCGCATCAAAACC
>JAGFNQ010002703.1:0-23204 GCA_024364735.1 Boesenbergia rotunda
ATTATATGTCATGAATGTGCTTAGAAAAGAAAGGATGAGACCAAAACCTTACAAATATTAAGGCCAACACTTCCATTAATATGGTTAGAACCGGAGTTTTGTTTCTCGTTTGGGTTGATGGACACATCCATGCCCGGCTTGAACCTCAACATGTTCAAACCATGGAATTAGTTTATGATTAATATAGTTGGAGTCAGAGGTCAATCCTTAGTTTTGGTTGTTGGACACATCCAAGCCTGACTAAACGGTTGAATGAGCTCCAACCATATTAAAACTATTTCTTGATTAATGGGTCAGCCTTAAGCTTGGAGCATCGATTTGTTGTGCCACAGCCAAGGTCGATGTAAAGAGAGGTGCAGTTGGGTGCTATGTATATTGTTGCATACTTGTTAATGAGTTAACAACCCAATGATTTATGCAAACATTCAATTAGTTGATAGCATAAGTGATAGTTACATATATGTGATATGTAATCGGTATAATTACCTACCTTCATAGCTAAGAATAACTTGATGGCCACAGCCATGGTTGTTCTTATCTATGGTTGGATATCAACCTATTTGGAGATGTTCCTACGATCTCCCGAATTGATAAAAGGGTTATTCAATTCGAAAAATAAATAGGATTTAATTAATGTATGTTGATGCATTCTTTATCATTCTTCTCACATAAGCTCAATTTGTATTTCTAGGATAATCACTCGATCATGTCTTCTCTGAATTTGCGTTCCATTTTGGACACCAATAAACAGCTGGGCCAAACTTCATGGACTGGCTTCGAAACCTGAGGATAGTCCTCAAGGCAGAGAAGCTTGCTTATGTCCTTGAAGATAACTTCCCAACCGTCCTCCAAAAATGCAACTCCAGACAGTTAGTGGCCTATCAGAAACATGTGACCGATTCTGAACTTGCAGTTGCATCATGCTAGCTGCTATGGTACCTGAGCTGCAAAGCAGCATGAGCATATGATGTTATACCATCATCTTCCATCTTCATGAGTTATTTGAGAGCAGGCGAGATCCGAAAGGTTCGAGGTCTCCAGACTCCTCTTCACCTCTAAGATGCAGGAAGGCACTTCTGTTTCACAGTTTGTGTTGAAGATGTTGGGGTATATTGAGCGACTGAGCACACTCGATTTTGTAATGGATCATGAACTAAGTATTGACTTAATTCTGCATTGTTTGCCCAAAGTTATTCACAATTTGTGATGAACTATCGGATGAACAAGCTGAGACTACCATTCCTGAGTTGCTCAACCTGCTGAAGACTATAGAGCCTTCTGTGAAGCAGGATCAGAAGACGGTACTGTTAGTTGGTTCCTCGAAGAAAGTCTAAGAGGAAGGCCAAAGAACAGAATAAGGGAAAGAAGAAAAGGCCAAAAAGACTGAAAAGACACCAAAAGCACTTGCCATCATTGCGGCAAGGAGGGTCACTGGCGAAGAAACTGTAAGGTTTATCTTGAGTCCTTGAAAAAGAAGGCATCCGATGCCCCATCCTCTTCAGGTATCTTCGTTATTGAATGTCACTCTTTTTCCTCAAATACCTTGGTACTTGATACTGGGTGTAGCTCACATATATGTAATGACATACAGGGGCTAACGAATAGAAGAAGACTCGTCATGGGAGAAGCGAATTTGCGAATTGGAAATGGAGCAAGGATTGCTGCTGTTGCCATCGGAACATATTTGCTAAAGCTCCCTACTGGACGTGTCTTAGAATTGGATAATTGTTATTTTGTTCCTCCGTTAATAAAGAACATTGTATCTATTTCATGTTTGAATGAAAAGGGTTATCATTTAGTAACAATTGTTGTTACATAACTTTAAATGGTATTCTTTATGGGACCGGAACTTTGTGCAATGGTATCTACATGTTAGATTTATCCGGTGACGTTTTCAATATCGAAGTTAGCAACAAACGTGCTCGAATAGATAATCGAATAGACTCCTACACGTGGCATTGTCGTCTTGGCCATGTAAGTAAGAAATGCATGACCAAATTACACCGATGTGCAATTCTGGAATCATTTGAACCCGGTTCATTTGATACATGCGAATCATGCTTAAAAGGCAAGATGGCCAAATTACCCTTTTCCGGAAAAGGGAATCCAATGGGAGAATTGCTTGGTCTAATACATACTGATGTATGTGGACCAATGTCAACTCTTGCACAAGGAGGCTATAACTACTTCATTACCTTTATCGATGATCACTCAGGATTCGGGTATGTGTTCTTGATGAAACACAAATCTGAAGCTTTTGAGAAATTCAAAGAGTTCAGAAATGAAGTAGAGAAACAGCTTGGCAAAAGTATTAAGATACTTCGATCCGATCGGGGTGGTGAATACTTAAGTCAAGAGTTTCAAGATTATCTTAAGGACAATGGGATATTGTCTCAATGGACTCCGCCGTATACACCACAGCATAATGGTGTATCTGAGAGGCGTAATCGAACCTTGATGGACATGGTTAGATCCATGATGAATCATGCAACTCTTCCAAAATCCTTTTGGGGCTATGCACTTAAGACAGCTGTTTACTTGCTAAACAGAGTCCCGACCAAGGTAGTCTCTACTACTCCATATGAGAGGTGGAATAGTAAGAAACCTCACTTAACTCACCTTAAGATATGGGGTTGTCCTGCTTATGTGAAGCGGACTGTATCAGACAAATTGGATGCTAAGTCTGATAAATGTTATTTATTGGATACCCTAAGGAAACAAGGGTTACCAATTCTATCATCCCTTGGAACAAAAGGTGTTTGTTTCAAGGCATGCTGTATTTCTGGAAAAAGAATTTCTTTTACAAGAAAACAGTGGGAGTGACATTGAACTTGATGAAGTTCAAGAAACTCCAATAGACATTACAGAGACACCTAGTCTAGACCCACAACCAATAACTCATAATGATGAGCTATCAGTTGAACCTAAAACAACACCACCTCTTCGTAGGTCTGATAGGACACGCAATATTCCAGAGAGATACGGATTTCTCATAAGTGAATCGAACGACGTGTTACTCATAAGCGATGACGAACCTATCAGTTATGAAGATGTTCTAAAAAGTTCAGAAAGGGACAAATGGCTTAAAGCCATGAAGTCGGAAATGGATTCCATGTACGAAAATCAAGTATGGGACTTGGTTAACCCACCTGAAGGGATTAAGCCCATAGGGTGCAAGTGGGTTTTCAAGAAGAAAACCGACATGGAAGGTAATGTTGTTACCTTTAAGGCTAGATTAGTGGCAAAAGGATATCGTCAGAAACAAGGAATTGATTATGACGAAACCTATTCGCCAGTAGCTATGCTTAAACCCATTCGGATGCTCCTGGCCATAGCAGCTCATTATGACTATGAGATATGACAAATGGATGTGAAAACAGCTTCCCTTAATGGAAACCTGCTTGAGGATGTATACATGATACAACCTGAAGGTTTCACATCGGTTGATAAAACCAAAGTATGCAAGCTTCGACGTTCCATATATGGACTGAAGCAAGCATCCAGGAGCTAGAACATCCGTTTTGATGAGACAATCAAAGAGTTTGATTTCTCACAAAATCCTGACGAACCTTGCATGTACAAGAAGGTTAGTGGGAGTGCAGTCGTATTCCTAGTATTATATGTCGATGACATATTACTTATAGGAAACGATATATCAGTCTTACAGTCAGTTAAAATTTGGTTGTCCAAAACTTTCTCCATGAAAGACCTGGGAGAAGCAACTTATATCCTTGAGATTAGAATCTATAGAGATAGATCAAAACGGTTGCTTGGTCTTTCGCAGTCTACATATATAGACCGAGTGCTAAAAAGGTTTAGCATGTCGGAATCCGGGAAGGGCTACCTTCCCATCAGGCATGGGATCAACCTTTCAAAGTCTATGTGTCCGCGCACAGAAGACGAGAGGATTTACATGAATAAGATTCCTTATGCATCCACAATAGGATCTATCATGTATGCAATGTTATGTACTAGGCCCGATGTATCGTATGCTCTGAGTGTCACAAGCAGATACCAGTCTGATCCAGGAATGGATCATTGGGTGGCTGTCAAGACAATCCTTAAATACTTAAGAAGAACTAAGGATGTGTTCCTAATATATGGAGAAGGAGATATGATAATACGTGGGTATACAGATGCCAGTTTCCAGACAGATAAGGATGACTTCAAATCTCAGTCTGGATACGTATTTACTTTGAATGGAGGCGCAATAAGTTGGAAGAGTTCCAAACAAGACACCGTAGCGGATTCTACCAGAGAAGCGGAATATATTGCAACTTCGGAAGCAGCAAAGGAAGCAGACTGGATCAAGAAGTTTGTCTCAGAACTTGGTGTGGTTCCAACCATTGATGAAGCAGTGCCGGTTTACTGCGACAACAATGGAGCTATTGCACAAGCAAAGGAACCAAGGTCTCATCAGCGATCCAAACACGTGCTTCGCCGCTATCATCTGATCAGAGAAATTATAAGTAGGAATGATATACAAATTGAGAAAATTCCCACTGAAAGGAATTTAGCGGATCCTTTAACTAAGGCTTTGCCTCAAAGCAAGTTTGAGGGTCATGTTAGAGCCTGTGGTATTGGATACCGTAGCGATTGGCATTAGGCCAAGTGGGAGTTTGTTAGTAATATGAGAGAAGTATCCTAAGGCAATCGCCTTATGATTGTAATCATTTACTTTAATAAATGAAGATTCACTATTTGAGTATGCATGTTCGTGTATTTGATTGAGATCTTAAACTCATTTACTGAATGTCCGCAATACAATTCACAGCATGAGAGAATTTGTGATGAATTCACAACTAGTGATTATCTCGACATGTGCAATTGTGAAGTATTGAAATTGTCCCTAGTCGATGAATTGATAAACACGAACACTATCAATTCTGTTGAGACTAGCATGGGTTATTCTCTAATCAGCTGATTCTCACTGGCTGGTGACATTGGGATGTCCGGAGATAAACATGAATGCTAGTTAAGGGAACTAGTTCATTGGAGTGACTAGCTGTAAAACTTCATATGGTAATCTACATATAGATATGTCAATGAAGTTCTTACTGCAGCTTAAGTGTGATGCTCCTTTGACTTGCGGTGTTCAAGTCATCTTGGTCATAAAGACTTATACTTTGACATCTTAAGCAAGCATCTCCAAGGAGGTGTGGACCCAGGATGATTGGGTATAAGCCAAAGTGCCCGAAGATGTTTGAACAGCCTACAAAGTATTCACTACTCCTTGCGAGGAGATGTATACCCAAGGCCTATCGTCGGATTGTTACTCGAAGCCTCTGGCCAGAGCATCACATGTTTCGATTATGAATCTCTCAGATACATGAGAGTAATTAGAATCCGTTGGACGAGAAAGACATTACTTGGGCTAGGTGTGACGTAGTCAGCCTAGTGGGGACTGACACACATAGACCGTGTCCTGAACCAAGTGGGTATAAGATGGTGAAGGGAATGAGGCACGACTCATTATAGCTGCTGAAGGGTTTCAGAATTATTTCTGAGGTCAACCATTGATCTTTCGATTAATTGGGGGTCATGATGTACTACTAGGTGCCACTCATGATCGTTCTATAATTGGTTGATTATAGACGACCAACATAAATCGAAAGCCTATTTAGTCACACGTACTACGAGTAATCCGAGGGATTTAAAATGAGTTGAAAATTGGATTTTCCGATCAAGAGAGATAAGTCGAATCTGAATTTATCAGAGACGCATCGGAAGCTTAAAATGGCTAAGTCTTTTGAAGGCTTATTGGACGAATTAAATGAGTTTAATTCGTAAGGTGACGACTTGGATTTAGCCGGCCAAAGAGGGTCCCCACCCTCTTTGGTTTGGCCGGCCACAATAAAAAAGGAAAACCAAATTGTTTGGTTTAAATTATAAAATAAATCGAGCGTGATTTGTTTTATAAAATTATGGATAAAGAAATTTATAGAAATTTATTCTTTTTATGCAAATTAAAATGAACCATGGATTGGTTTATTTTATTTTATAAAATCAATTATGAATGGATTTTTCCATGATAAGAAAAATTTATATAATAAATTTCTAGTAAAATTTTATTTCATAATAAAAGTAGAGACATGGTTGTTTTTATTATAAATTAAGTTATAATAGAAACATAGCATAACGGAATAATTCATAGAAAAATTTATAAGATAAATTTCTTATGAAAAATTTATTCCGTTAAAAGGAGACTTGGCGATAAAGAGGCTACTATATAAAGGTACAAAGGCAAAGCTTGAAAATCAATTCAAGAGATCAAGGATTCTTGCCTAGCCTCTCTTCCTCTCCTTCTCTCCCTGTCCCTCCTCTAGTAGGCGCCGGCCCTAGAGGGCTCCCCTAGGGTTGCCATGAGCCACCTCCACCAAGAATGTGTTGAAGAAGAAGAAGAAGCAGGTCGCGACTCCTTCCTTCCTCCCGGAATCCTGATTCCGTTTCTCATTTGGTGGTTAGTTTTCCATCTCTCTCTCTTGATATATTAGTCGTGCCTTTGGAGAATCTAGTAGTTCTTGTCGGCACGAAACTCGTGGCTTTGCGAAGTCATCCCGAAGAGCACTCGGCGTGTACGCGAATAGAGGCGGAGCATCCAAGGGACGCTATGGTTGGATCTCGTCCCTTTCTACGAGTTACGCGAGGTATTAAGTAAATTAGTTTACTTTCTGTAAAATTTTAAATGTATCATCATGTCTCCACAACATAAGGTTGCATGCTAGATACGTGGTTAAAAGAATTTGAGAAATTATTTATGCTAAACCTTCCGCTACACGTAATTAAATTTTAAAATTACGAACCCGTATCCATGTCAACATGCACCCGGTCCCAACAGCTATAACCCTCTTGAAACGTCATTTCTTTGTACTCCGATCGACGGTGAGTTCTCCCGAAGTGAACCGGCTCTGATACCAATTGATAGATCGAGTGCGTTTCTAAAGGGGGGTGAATAGCACTTTATCGAATTCTCTACAAAATTTGTTAGCACAATACAAGCAATATAGTTGAAAATATGAGATCCAATGCTAACTCACAGATTTTACTTGGTATCCACCCTGAAAGGTGACTAATCCAAGGATCCACACGGTTGCACGCTCTCTAATATGAAAACCTCCTTCAAGGTGGAGAAACCTTTACACAAGTCGTCTTCTTCCTCTTTACAAAATGCGATGAAGAGCGAGAGGAAGATCTGATCAATCGGGGCACTAGCAGCACTTTAGTACAGTATGAAACAGTACCGTACTCCTGCTAAAAAGTCCCCTTTTTATAAGAGAATAGGACAACTTCGCAAGCTGTCCAGCCCCGCACCAGTCGACTGCCCCTGGGGCAGTTGACTGGCCTAGTTTTAAATGTTAGCCAAGGGCTAGCCAACGACTAGTTTTTGGAGGTGACCAATCGACTGCCCTAGGGGCAGTCGACTGGTCCGAGGCTAAAAACTTTCTGTGAGTTTTGGCAATTGACTACCTTTCTACCAGTCGACTGCCCAGCCTCTCCACTCACTTACATTCACTCCGAACACTCTCCTTCACGTGTGCCTTCAAGTATGCTCCCATGATTTGCCCCTTGAAGTCTTCTTCTTCTGACTATCGTCTCTCGGATGCGCACACAAGTCTTCCCTTGGCTTGCCTCCATGCAACCCTTCACGTGTGCCCTTGTGTAACACCCAATAATTTTCGTGAATTATTAGGAATTTTTCTGAATTTTCTAGCATTTTTTCAAATTAAAATAAAAAAAGAAAAAAAAGGGGGGTCAGGCGGGGTTTGATCCCGGGACCACAGGGCAAAGCAAGCCCTTAAGCGAGTTGGGCTAACCAATAGGTTGGGGGTATCAAACACAGAAAAGAATGAAGCGAAATAATGTTATAGGTAAGTAAGTCCTTTTCATGAAGAGATGTTTCAACTTCCACTTAAGTTGCATTAAGACCCCATTAGGGCTTTTGGAGGCTACGCGAACAGGAGTTGGGAGGCTGCGAAAACAGGAAGAAAACAAGCCTCCTTCTTCTTCCTCTTGAGTGGAGAGCCTAGGGTTTCTTCCCTAGGGCCAAGGAGTGGAGTTTTCTCGCAAGGAAGAGAAGAGGAGCCCTACGCTAGGATTTTCGAGATACTTAGTGAGTTTTCTTCAAGGAAAGTGTAAGTAAATCACTCACCTGCAATAGAAGTAGTTTCATATGTAGTTTCTCGTTGTAGAACCATGATTTTGTGATATAAGTGCATGCTTTGAGAATATTGTTTTATTGTGTGATTTAAGTTTCTAAAGAATACATGTTTTTATCATAGAACTTGAATTTGAGTAGGTTTTGTATGTGTGACCTAAGCATGATAAGACCAAGTTATTGAAAAGTCCCAAAAATGAGTTTTGGGTTAAGGGCACACAAGGTGCTCGATGAAAGTTCCAATTAAGAAAGGTAAAGTTTTGTAGTGCAAAAAGTTATGCAAAAAGAAAGATAGCTTGATAAGTATAAGCTTTATGAGTAAGAAAGTATTTTACTATTATAAAGTGACATATACCGGGCAAAAGAGAGGCCCACAAAAAGTTAGAAAGAAGCTCTAATAGGGTGCGGTAACTAGCTACCCTGCACGCATTGGTACATTGATACCATGGTACAGTGTCAAGACCTGAGAAAGTTGATTATTATTTTGAAGTATATGAGTATATGTAAGTGTTTCAGTTTCCTTAAGTGCGTGTTTTTGGTTATGTATGTTGACATGGTTATGTTATAATCATGTTAAAGTGAAAGAGCAAAGAAGTTAGTGTTTTAAAGTATGGAAATGTATCATTAGTAAGTTTCAAATGAAATCATGAGCATGTTAAGTTTGCAAGTGTTTTGATGCTAGTAAATGTTTTCAAGCATGATTGAGTATGATAAGTGTATGAAAGTTCCCATGTGCAAATATTTCCAATTGCATGTATTTTGATGCAAGCATTCTTTGAAAAGAGCAAGTTTATCATTTATCGTATGGATTTATAAGCTAGGATTTACTTACTAAGCAATTGGCTTATTAGTTGCATTTCCTTCTATTGCAGACAAAGGTAAAGAAAAAGCATAAGTTAGGCGAACGGGACTTGCATTGATGTTCAGTGGCGGCGGAACCGTGGAAGAGATCATTGGGCTAAGTCTTGTACAACCTTGTGGTTGTGTTTTGGGATTGGTAAAGCGTAAGGGTTTTGTTTAAACCTTGCATAGAGACCAAGTTGAGTACAAACTCTACAATAGATGTCATATGTTTTGATAGTTTCTTAAATTCCGCAAAGATCCTAATTGCAAGTAAATGGATTTGTTTTGGGTTGTTAAGATGTTTATAAAACTAGTATAGAGTATAGATTTGGAGTTATCTATCTATATGCTTTGGAAGAGTATGAATTATGGACCCTTGGAAGGAGTTCCCAGGTCTGAAACTGTAGTTTTTAGGCGTGTCAGTCGACTGGTTCAGAACCAGTCGACTACGATATCGAACAGAACCTTCTGTTCGATGCACCAGTCGACTGTCATAAGGCCAGTCGACTGGTGTCGGGCACAGAAAGTTTCTGTGGGCGATACCAGTCGACTGGCCTTATAGCAATCGACTGGTGCCATTGAAAAGAAAGTGTTGTAGGGCAGATGGTTAGTGCTTTAGTTTTACAACTAAGAGGTCTAGGGGTCAAATCCTTGCAAAGCAAATAAAATTAAAGTTGTTTTTTTTTGGAAAAAAAATTCAGAGCAAGTTAAGGGAAGCCAAGTAATTGTAACCTAAGGCTAAGGATAAGGTAAAGTTAAGGTTAAGTAAAAGTGGCGTCCGCCTTAAGGATGAGAAGTATGGGGTCGTCATAGAGTGGTATCAGAGCAAAAGGTTTCCACCCTTCCGCCACACTGACATCAAGCATCAATCCTGCCGCCTGCCAAGTAAGAAGTTCATATATTGTAGTTTTGTATGCTTTTCATTATTGACTGCTAGTAACATTAAGTGCATGATGATAAGGAAGTATGTTAGTATTATTATATGCTAATATGTGCATGGAGATAATGAAGTAAGTTAGTAAGAGATAATGAGTTTTTGTTTTCTTTACACTATAGAGTAAGAGAATGGCAAGAGGACGTCCCAGAATTGTCCGAAATGAGGAGCAAGCTCCTAGAGGGCAAGAGGCAACACAGTCTCTTTATGATAAAGAGTAAGAGAATGCGGACGTCCTAGAAAGGCTCAAAATGAGGAGCGAGCTCCTAAAGGGCAAGAGGCAACAAAGTCAGTACCACCACCAAATCTTTTAGAGATGGTGGCTCGGTTACAAAGGTAAGTAGTAGAATAGCAGCAAGTTATTGCCACCATGATGACTAACCAGTAGGCCGCACCCATTACCCCACGGGTGGAGAATGTAGTGGCACCAGTTGTGACCGACGATCCATCGGTTATATCTATAGTCCCGCCAAGGGGGGTAAGGCAAGAAGCGTACCTCATCTAGTGGTAGAAACTGAAGCCAGAGAACTTCTCAGGCACAAGTGAACCATGGGATTCTCAAGCATGGTTCAAAACGTTGGAAAGCAAAGTAGAGCAACTGGACTGACCTGAGATAGAGAAGATAAAGTGCGCCTCCTTCTGCCTTACCGGAGATGCTAGACTATGATGGGAGAGAGTCTAGGCCAAGAGAAATGTCAGCCAGATGACATGGGCCGACTTCGAGATCGAGTTCTTTGAAGAATACATTCATATGCGAGTAACCAACAAGCGTTATGATGAATTCACGGAGTTCAGACCTGGAGAACAATCCGTGGATGAAGTAGTGAGGAAGTTCAACCGACTAGCTTGTCTGTGCCTAGAGCTAGTTGACACTGAAAGAGAAAGAGTCAGGCTAATGATCAAGATGTTAAGGACTGAGATAGCTTTAAAGGTGGCCAGCGGTGTTAATAGGCCGCAGACCTCGGAAGGACTGATAATAGTATAAAGGCCACCAGAAATGTTAAACGATGAAGTTCTTAATGACCTTACCTTCGAGAGAGGACATGGCATCTACTCAGTCGCTAAGAGCTGTATTAATTCGGATTTCCAACCGAGAGCTCTACAGTGACTTGGTAGTCCTTGAGATAAAGGATTACGATGTCATTTTAGGGATGAACTTCTTGAGCAAGTACAATGCTTCTATAGACTGCGGCAAGAGAAAAGTCAAGTTCACACCAGAAGCAGAACCCCCATTCGAGTTTATTGGAGAGCCAAAGAGAAAGACAAAAAGGTTCTTATCTACCTTACAAGCTCAGAGAATGTTAGAGAAGGGGTGTTCTGGTTTTCTAGCTCATATAGTAGATGCAAGTCAAAGAGAAGGATTAAAGAAGGAGGAAGTGAGGATAGTTTGTGACTATCCGGAGGTGTTTCCTGAAGAGTTACCAGGACTCCCTCCCAATCGAGAAATTGAATTTGAAATTGAGTTGGTTCCAGGAACCAACCCAATTTCAAAGGCACCTTATCGCATGGCACCAGCAGAACCGAAAGAGCTGCAAGAACAGTTACAAGAGCTGCTCGACAAGGGTTTCATCCGCCCTAGTCATTCACCCTGGGGAGCTCCTGTGTTGTTCGTCAAGAAGAAAGATAGATCCATGCGAATGTGCATAGATTATCGAGCCTTGAATAAGGTAACCATCAAGAACAGATATCCCTTGCCAAGGATAGATGATTTATTCGATCAATTGAAGGGAGCCACGGTGTTCTCCAAAATAGATCTGCGATCAGGTTACCATCAACTTAAAGTGAAAGAGAGTGATGTGCCAAGGACTGCTTTCAGTACAAGATATGGGCACTACGAGTTTGTGGTCATGCCCTTTGGAGTGACAAACGCCCCTGCGACGTTTATAGATCTAATGAATAGAGTGTTCAAGGACTTTCTTGACAAGTTCGTCATTGTCTTCATTGATGATATCCTAGTGTATTCAAAGACTCGGGAAGAACATGAAGAACACCTGAAGATAGTGTTGCAGACCTTACACCAGAGGGAGTTGTACGCCAAATTCTCAAAGTGTGAGTTTTGGCTTGACCAGGTGGCATTCCTAGGCCACATCATTTCCAAAGAAGACATTATGGTAGACTCAGCCAAGATTGAAGTAGTTAGTAACTGGAGTTGACCAACGAATGCTAGTGAGATCAAAAGTTTTCTGGGTTTAACAGGGTACTACAGAAGGTTTGTAGGAGACTTTTCAAAGATAGCTTCTCCACTTACAGCCCTTACCAGAAAGAATAAGAAGTATGAGTGGACTGAAGACTGTGAGCAGAGTTTTCTTGAGTTGAAGAAGAGACTGATAAGCGCTCCTATTCTTACAGTACCCGAAGGTGATAAGAGCTTTGATATATACAGTGATGCATCAAAGCTAGGACTTGGAGTCGTACTTGTGCAAGAAGACAAAATCATAGCTTATGCTTCCAGGCAACTCAAGGATTATAAAAAGAATTACCCTACTCATGATCTGGAGTTGGCAGCTGTAGTCTTCGCTCTAAAAATATGGAGACATTATCTGTATGGAGTGCAGTGCAAGATTTATACAGATCACCAGAGTCTGAAATATTTCTTCATTCAGAAAGACCTCAATATGAGACAGCGAAGGTGGCTTGAGTTAGTGAAGGATTATGACTGTGAGATCCTTTACCACCCTGGTAAGGCAAATAAAGTAGCAGATGCACTAAGTAGAAAGACTTGTCCCACCTTGATGTCCTTGTCAGCATTATCACCACCATTACAGAAGGAAATAGTAGATTATGAAGTTGAGATCATTTATGGGCAGTTAGCTCTATGGACACTAGAGTCAACCTTGCTTGAAGATATACAGAAAGAGCAAGCTGAGGATTCTGATATCCAAAGGATCAAGCAAGAGATACAAGAAGGAGAAAGTAAAGAGTTTAGAGTATCTGATAGTGGGATACTCTATTATGGTGACCATTTATGTGTCCCTAATAGTGAAGAGCTGAGAAAGAAGATTCTTGAAGAAGCTCATAGAATTCCCTACTCAATGCACCCTGGTTCCACTAAGATGTACCAGGACTTAAAATGAAGATTTTGGTGGTCTGGAATGAAAAGAGACATAGCCAAGTACTTCAACACCCGCCTGACATGTCAGAGAGTTAAAGCAGAACACCAGAGACCAGGAGGTATCCTACAACCCATTCAGATTCCAGAGTGGAAATGGGAAGACATAGCCATGGATTTCATAGTTGGTCTACCAAAGACAACTAATGGCTATGACGCTATTTGGGTAATAGTAGACAGATTGACCAAGTCTGCCCACTTCTTAGCAATCAAAGTGTCTTATTCGATTGAAAGATTAGCCCAGCTATATGTACAGGAAGTGATCCGACTACACGGAGTCCCGAAGACCATTATCTCTGATAGAGATGGTCGTTTCACTTCACACTTTTGGGAGTGCGTACAGACAACGCTAGGCACCAAACTGAAGTTTAGCATAGCTTTCCATCCCCAGACTGATGGACAGACAGAGAGAGTGAATCAAATTCTAGAAGATATGCTCAGAGCTTGTGCATTAGCTTTCAAAGGCAGTTGGTGCAAATATTTATGTTTAGTTGAGTTTGCCTACAACAACAGTTACCAAGCCACTATTGGTATGGCACCCTATGAAGCTCTTTATGGTAGGAAGTGCAGATCTCCCCTCTATTGGTATGAAGGTAGTGAGAAGAAAGAAATGGGGTCTCAGACTGACCATATAGATCATACCACAGAAGCTATAAGGAGCATCCGCCAGAGAATAGAAGCTGCTCAGAGTAGGCAGAAAAGTTATGCCGATGTACGCCGTAGACCGTTAGAGTTTGAAGTTGGGTATACAGTTTTCCTCAAGGTAGCTCCTATAAAGGGGGTGATGAGATTCGGCAAGAAAGGCAAGCTAAGTCCTCGATACATAGGACCCTACTTAGTGACGAAAAGAGTTGACAAAGTAGTTTATGAGTTGGAGCTACCTCCAGAGATATCAGCAATACACAATGTGTTCCATGTCTCAATGCTAAAGAAGCATATTCCAGATGCCAACCAAGTGATTGAGCCACAGATGATACAAGTTCAAGAAAATCTCAGTTACGAAAGTTGACCTATTCAGACAATAGATCGAGCAGATAAGAAGCTGAGGAACAAAGTGGTACCACTAGTAAAAGTCTTATGGCTGAATCAGAAGTATGAAGAGGCAACCTGGGAATCAGAAGATAGCATGAGGCAAAGGTATCCAGAGCTGTTCTAAGTTCGAGGACGAACTTTTTATAAGGTAGTGAGGATTGTAACACCCAATAATTTTCGTGAATTATTAGGAATTTTTCTGAATTTTCTAGCATTTTTTCGAATTAAAATTAAAAAAAAAAGAAAAAAAATGGGGGTCAAGCAAGGGGTGATCCCGCGACCACAAGGCAAAGCAAGCCCTTAAGCGAGTTGGGCTAACCAATAGGTTGGGGGTATCAAGCACAGAAAAGAATGAAACCAATTAATGTTATAGGTAAGTAAGTCCTTTTCAGGAAGAGATGTTTCAACTTCCACTTAAGTTGCATTAAGACCCCATTAGGGCTTTTAGAGGCTGCGCGAACAGGAGTTGGGAGGCTGCGAAAACAGGAAGAAAACAAGGGTTTTCTTCCTCCTCCTTCTTCCTCTTGAGTGGAGAACCTAGGGTTTCTTCCCTAGGGCCAAGGAGTGGAGTTTTCTCGTAAGGAAGAGAAGAGGAGCCCTACACTAGGATTTTCGAGATACTTAGTGAGTTTTCTTCAAGAAAAGTGTAAGTAAATCACTCACCTGTAATAGAAGTAGTTTCGTATGTAGTTTCTCGTTGTAGAACCATGATTTTGTGATCTAAGTGTATGCTTTGAGAATATTATTTTATTGTGTGATTTAAGTTTCTAAAGAATACATGTTTTTATCATAGAACTTGAATTTGAGTAGGTTTTGTATGTGTGACCTAAGCATGATAAGACCAAGTTCTTGAAAAGTCCCAAAAATGAGTTTTGGGTTAAGGGCACACAAGGTGCTCAATGAAAGTTCCAAGAAAGAAAGGTAAAGTTTTGTAGTGCAAAAAGTTATGCAAAAAGAAAGATAGCTTGATAAGTATAAGCTTTATGAGTAAGAAAGTATTTTACTATTGTAAAGTGACATGTACGGGCAAAAGAGAGGCCCACAGAAAGTTAGAAAGAAGCTCTAATAGGGTGCGGTGACTAGCTACCCCGAAACCTATTAGGGATGCGCGCATTGGTACATTGATACCATGGTACAGTGTCAAGGCCTGAGAAAGTTGATTATTATTTTGAAGTATATGAGTATATGTAAGTGTTTCAGTTTCCTTAAGTGCGTGTTTTTGGTTATGTATGTTGACATGGTTATGTTATAAGCATGTTAAAGAGAAAGAGCAAAGAAGTTAGTGTTTTAAAGTATGGAAATGTATCATTAGTAAGTTTCAAAAGAAATCATGAGCATGTTAAGTTTGCAAGTGTTTTGTTGCTAGTAAATGTTTTCAAGGATGATTGAGTATGATAAGTGTATGAAAGTTCCCATGTGCAAATATTTCCAAGTGCATGTATTTTGAAGCAAGCATTCTTTGAAAAGAGCATGTTTATCATTTATCGTATGGATTTGTGAGCTAGGATTTACTTACTAAGCAATTCGCTTATTAGTTGCATTTCCTTCTATTGCAGACAAAGGTAAAGAAAAAGCATAAGTTAAGGAGGCGAACGGGACTTGCATTGATGTTCAGTGGCGGCGGAACCGTGGAAGAGATCTTTGGGCTAAGTCTTGTAGAACCTTGTGGTTGTGTTTTGGGATTGGTAAAGCGTAAGGATTTTGTTTAAACCTTGCATAGAAACCAAGTTGAGTACAAACTCTACAATAGATGTCATATGTTTTGATAGTTTCTTAAATTCCGCAAAGATCCTAATTGCAAGTAAATGGATTTGTTTTGGGTTGTTAAGATGTTTATAAAACTAGTATAGAGTATAGATATGGGGTTATCTATCTATATGCTTTGGAAGAGTATGAATTATGGACCCTTGGAAGGAGTTCCCAGGTCTGAAACTGCAGTTTTCAGGCGTGTCAGTCGACTGGTTCAGAACCAGTCGACTGCGATATCGAACAGAACCTTCTGTTCAATGCACCAGTCGACTGCCATGAGGCCAGTCGATTGGTGCTGGGCACAGAAAGTTTCTGTGGACGATACCAGATGACTGTCCTTATAGCAGTCGACTGGTGCCATTGAAAAGAAAGTTTTGTAGGGCAGATGGTTAATGCTTTAGTTTTACAACTAAGAGGTCTAGGGTTTAAATCCTTGCAAAGCTAATAAAATGAAAGTTATTTTTTTTTGGAAAAATAAAAGAAAAAAAAATTCAGAGCATGTTAAGGGAAGCCAAGTAGTTGTAACCTAAGGCTAAGGATAAGGTAAAGTTAAGGTTAAGTAAAAGTGGCGTCCGCCTTAAGGATGAAAAGTATGGGGTCGTCACACCTTGAAGTCCACTTCCCGACTTGCCCTTGGAGTCCTCCTCCCTCGGCTCTCGTCCCTCGGATATGTTCTCCATGTGTGATTCTCCAAGTCCTGCAAACTCAATCACACATATCAAATACAACACAACACCCTAACCTTAAACATATTGTCACACACACATCAAAATCATGATCTTCTCGATCATTCTTGGGTCGATTGCCTCAACATTCCTTGGACTTGGTGTGACGTAGTAAGTCTAGTGGGGACAGACACATAGACCATGTCCTAAACAAAGTGCGTATAAGATGAGTGAAAGGAACGAGACATGACTCATTGTAGCATTTGAAGGGTTCAAAAGTGGTTTTGGAATCAACTATGATTTTTCAGTTAATTAGAGATCATGATCTAATATAAGGTGTTACTCATAATTGATTCATAATTAATTGTTAATGATGGATGACCAAAATAATCAAGAACCAACAAGGTTATAAGTACTATGAGTTTATTCGAGAAACATAAAATAAGTTTGGAATTATATTCTTAAATCAAGAGAGATTAGTTTGGTTAGAGTAGACAAAGACAAATATGAAAAGTGTTTGGTGCAACGGAAGTTAGGATGGACCTCATCTTCGGAAAACGGATTGGATATTTCATGGTTTAATTGTGAACCAAGTTAGTTTGGTTCAAATTAAAGGAGGCTTGATTAATGAACCTAACAGTTTGGTTTTCGATCATCATATTTTGATTTTGAACTAAACTTATGACCAATGGTATTGATTATGGATTAGTGAATACGGGTTTGGATTTGATCCAAACTCGATGAATGATTTATATAAGGTATGGATGAAATAAAAAAAATAATTTGGAATTAAATTTAATTTTAGAATTAAATTTAATTTTAGAATTAAATTTAATTTTAAATTAATTTTTCTTTTATATATTTCCTTTTTCATTCTTTTCTTTCGCATCCATTTTTCTCCCTTCTCCAGAAGCCGATGCCGAGAACATCAAAAAGGGATCTGTCCCCTTTTTGATGTCACCGTCGAACTCGCCCCGTGGTCCGGGCAAGCTCTTGCTCCGGCCAAGGTGAAGCTCCTCCGGTAGAAAGCTTGCTGCTCTTCCCTTGCATTGTCGGCAGAGAGCTTGCTGCTGAATTGCTTCCATCGGACAAGGAGTAATAAGAGGTCGCCGACTGAGATGATGTGTTGCCGGCCAAGAACAGCACACGGTGCTATTGAGTTATGTGAATGGCTGTTGTTCTTGCGTGAACACGTTGATGTTCTTCTGTGAATATTGTTGGCAATTCACGTTGTTTGCTTCGTGAACAGTACGCTAATTTTGATTGGTTGTTTGCTTCATCAACACTAACTCCAATTTGGATTGGTGGTTTGTTCAATATAGCAATATTTGTTCACGGTGGCGGCTTCCAACGTGGACGTCAACTCAAGTTGCTAGTTGCTCCAATTGTTGCACGAAAAATTCCAGCAAGGCTGAAATTGGTTCAGTCGACTGGATTTTGCTAGCGGCGACCATATAGGTTCAGCCGCTGCAAACCTGTTGCCCCTTTTTGACAGCAAGGTTTTTGCATCTGAACAACAACAAGTGCTATCGTTCCTCTCATTTGGTATCGACGAGTTGTCCTGCTCCGCCGCTAGTACCGAAATGGAGAGACGACTTGTGATTTAGTGAAGTCGTCTCGAAGATCACTTAGCGTGGATACAAATAGAGACGAGGTTTTAAAGCATCGTTAATTGATTCCAACTCCATTTCAAATGATTCCAGTGAAAGCAAGCCTAACGAGACTAGCATAATACTTTCTAGAAGATTTGATAACGAACTTGTTAGCAGTGGTGTACCTAGGAGATTCAGTCAGAGGGGCGATTTTAAAAATTTTTAAAGATTAGTATAGATCGATTTTCATCGTTCCAAAGCTTAACTTTTGAATTTAAGGAGCTTAAATTCAAAAATATATCATTTATTCTAGTTGAAAAGAAAAAGAAAAAGAAAAGATAACTTGTTTGATAAAAGGAGAGGAAAACATTATAGATACACTATAGTTGGAGAAGAGAATGAGCACTACAAAAAAAATAAAATAAATTTGCAAAAAAATTTGCAAAGATTTTTTTTAAAAATTCGTTGTAAAAATATTTGGTGACGAATTTAACAACGAAAATATTTTTGTTGCTAAATTATCGTTGCCAAATTTATGGTTGAACTATAAAAATTTGTTACAAATCTGGAATGAATTTTGTGATAAATATCATTCGTTGTAAATTTGTGACGAAAATAATTCGTTACAGATCTGCGACAAATAAAATTCATTGCCAATTTGCAACAAAATCTACAACGAATTTATTTTCGTCACCAATTTGCAACGAAAATCTTTCGTTGCAACTCTATCACAAATTTATTTCGTTGTCATTCTGCAAAGAAATCTAGGATGAATATTTTTCATTGTAGACTTGCAACGAATATAGTTTGTTGCAAATCTGCAACAAATTGAATTTGTCGCCAATCTACAACAAAATTTTGGGACGAATTTTTTTCGTTACAGATTTGCGATGAATAAAATTAGTTGCAAATCTACGACAAATTTAATTCGTTGCCAACTTGCAATGAAATCTAGGACGATTTTTTTTTTCATTACAAATTTACAAATTTAATATCTACAACGAATTCTGGGACAAATTTCATTCGTTGCAGATCTGCCACGAATTCTGCAACGATTATTTTTCATTGCAAATCTGCAACGAATAAAATTCGTTGCAAATTTGCAATGAATTTTGCAACGAATATATTTTTATCGCAGAGTTACGGTATAACAGTAAAATATGATAAGTTTGCAACGATTTTTTGATGAAAAATTCATCACAATTTTTAAAAAAAATAATTTGTTTTTCAAATATCCATTATACATTAGATTCCAAAACACAATTTCAAGTAGAAATTCACTAATAAAAACAGTCAAATATATCAATACACACCATAACATAGTACCATCAAACACCAATAAAAATAGTCATCCAAAATATTAAATCTACCATCCAAATTACAATATACAAGTGTAAGTTACAACAATGCCACAGATGTCAACACAATGAAATCAAAAGCATACACACCCCTTCTAGATCACTCTATGGATGCTTTCCTGTACCTTGGCAGAAAGAAGCAAAGTGACCCCCATATTAAGACGCTCCTCTAGAAGTGCAACCACCACACCATTGGTATCAATTTTTCCCTGTAAACGACACTACAAAGATGGAATGGAAACGTAACTGATGGGGCTGGTTAGGCTGGGCCAGACTCGGGGATGAAGAAGCTAAAGACGTGACCTGGTCTCCTCTCTCTCGGGCCCCGGGACCCTCTATTAGGGGTGCACTCGGGTGGCCTACCTCGGGAGATATCACCTCCAAAGACTCCCGAGCTCACCTCGGGAGACGAGGTCTTAGCACTGGCCGGCCTCAAACCTCTTTAAAACGGGCTCAACGAGAGAAGGAAGGATAATGACGCCGACGGTTTCAAGGGGTATCCCCTCATCACCGAAAGCAGAGGACGTGGCTCAAATATCGGGGTCGTGGCACCGATAAAAGGGGGGCACGACCAGGTGGGACATATTGGTATAAAAGCAAATTCAACTCCTCCGGTATGGGGGTCACGATCTCTTATCTTCACATACTACCTTTCTTTTTTATCGGATAATCTACTAACTTGAGCATCGGAGTGGACTCCGCCGGACCCCCGCCGGCGTGTCCCCCCTAACGCTTGTGTTACTCTCGCAAGACCCTCCCCTCTATGTTCCTCATCGACCCAGCCATCCTTGCCGGGTTGATCCTTAGTGACTGGTCATCGTCGACGACTCTTTCCGGAACAAATTTAGCGCCGTCTGTGAGAACTAATCCAGCACCTAAAGGAGCGCCGATGGTGGAAGTGGAGGATCTCGCTCATTCCCGGGAGGATGAAGGGCCTAAGCAAGAGCGACGAGAGGTGGAAAGTGATGAGGTGCAGCTCTATCCTGACGGTGGAGGGGGAAGTACACGCATCACTCTTGACCTTGCGCCAGCCCTACAAAATCGTCTCGTCGAATGCCTGAGAAACCATAGAGACGTGTTTGCTTGGGCCGCTGAAGAAATCAAGGGGGCCCCCCAGCGCTGGCCATGCACCACCTACATGCATCGCAGGAAGCCCGTCCCGTGAAGCAAAAGAGGAGGCACTTCTCCCCGGTAGAAGATAGAGCCATTCGAGCAGAAGTTCATAAGCTATTAAAAGACGGACACATTAGGGAAGTCCGGTTCCGTGCTTGGTTGGCCAACATGGTCCTGGTTCCCAAGCCGGGCGAGTTTGCATCGATTTCAGAGACCTGAACAAAGCCTGCCCGAAAGACTGTTACCCCTTGCCCAGGATAGATAGGCTAGTGGACTCGACGACCGGCAGTGAGTTCATCTCCATGTTAGACGCCTACCAGGGCTATCACCAAGTCCCCCTAGCCCCCGAAGATCAGGAGAAGGTCAGTTTTGTGACGGCTGATAGCACGTACTGCTACAATGTCATGCCCTTCCGCTTCCGTAACGCGGGCGCCACGTACTAGCGGATGATGGATAAAGTCTTCCGGCACCAAATAGGGCAGAACATTGAGATATACGTAGACAACATCCTGGTCAAGACGGAGAAAGGAGGGGACATGATAGCTGACTTGGAGGAAACATTCGCTACTCTGAGAGCACACAGGTTAAAGCTAAACCCAACTAAGTGTCTGTTTGGGGTCAAAAGTGGCAGGTTCCTGGGATACATGGTGGCGGAAAGGGGGATCGAAGCCGACACGGAAAAGGTAAAGGTCATCTTGGATATGTTGGTGCAGATTGCACCCAAGTCAAACCTATATTTTGATATTGGCAAAAGGGTTCAAAAGTTAAGGGTTATTTGTTATCTAACAATGCTACTTGAGTGTACAGGAAAAGCCCTAGCGAAGGACTGCTAGGCCCTGGCGAAGGACTGCCAGAATGGAAAAACCCTAGCGAAGGATTGCTAGGTCCTGGCGAAGGGCTGCCAGAAGACAAGCCCTAGCGAAGGACTGCTAGGCTGGCGAAGGGCTGCCAGAAGAAAAGACCTAGCGAAGGGTAGCTAGGCACCAAGCGAAGGGCAGCTTGGTAACTCAAGACCTGGCGAAGGACTGCCGGGCAAAAGTCCAACTGGAGGATCCGGCTGGCACCAGGTAAACTCTCCCGAGAGGAGTAGGTGAGGACGCGTTCTCCTTGAGGGAACATTAGGCGTCGGTTCGACCTAGGCTCCATTTTGGAGACCAAAGTCAGAACCAAGATAGCTAAGGCTGTATAATATATTATGCTATTGTTTTATTGTGTTTTGGACTAACCCTGGATGCAGGACCGAAGGAACGAGTGTCTGCAGCTCAGAGTGCCTCAAAGGAGTGAGGCAACTGCTGACCAGGGCGCCCGAGATGTCCCGGGCGCCCCCATGGTGTTCACAACAACAATTCAACAGTACATAGCCAGGGCGCCCCCGCTGTCCCGGGCGCCCCCATTGCAAATCAACAGTGTGTTACTGCGCTACACTCACAGGGCGCCCCCGCTGTCCCGGGCGCCCCCACTGACAGCTGCCGAACAGCGTTTCTGCGAAGCCAAGGAGATGAGGCTTTGACCGTTCAATCCGGGCACCCCGAGTCATCCGGGCGCCCCGGTCAAACCGGATCCCGAGGATAAGGGGATCAGACGGCGACCGAGCAGCAACCGGATCAGCTGCCACGTGGGGGGCGCCCCCGTCGACCAGGGGGCCCCCAGGCCCTATATAAAGGGCCCTCGACCCCCTTCCTGAAGGCACAAATTCCTTCGACAATTCTGCGCTCTTCTGCTTCCACGACACACTCAAGAAAGCTGCCAACTCAAGCCGACGACGTCCCGCTGCTCCGGAACTTCGATCTTCACCGGACGTCGGTAACAAGAGTTGTATTTAAGTTTACGAAAAGATTTTTATTATTTGTCTTGTAAACTTTTGCGGACTTATAGAATTGCCCGCAGAAAACGGTCAACGACCGTGGGCCTTGGAGTAGGAGTCGACCCAGGCTCCGAACCAAGTAAACCGGCTGTGTTTGCGTTGTTGTGTTCTCTTTTATTTCCGCTGCTCACCCGCTCTTTTTAAATCCGAACGAATTGCGACATTCACCCCCCCTCTCTCGCATTTCCCGATCCAACAAGTGGTATCAGAGCGGGGATTTCAAACTTGGTGCAACCACCAGTTTGGAATATTTTTTTTTTTTCGGATTTTTTTTATTTTTTTTATTCTTCTAATCAATTTTTTTTATCTCGCACTACTAATCCAAGACCAAGTCTTGGGACATTTCTTTTGTAAATTTTTTTAGTGTAAATGTCTATGCAAGAGGGATACAGCACTGCTAGACCTCCACTCTTTAGTGGAGAAGACTTTTCCTACTGGAAAAGTCGCATGGAGGTCCACCTGAAAACTCAGGTGGACATGTGGATCATTATCCAGTCCGGTCTGGAGATCCCACGAAATACAGAAGGAATTCCACAAAGCTACTGGGAGTGGGACAACACTCTCAAACGCAAAATTGAAGCTGACGCCAAAGCAACTCAGACTCTCCAATGCGGATTAACGAAAGAGGAGCTGAACCGAGTAGGCCCTTCAACAGTGCAAAGGAGTTATGGGCTAAACTAATCGAGCTCCACGAAGGAACCTCAGACACGAGGATCAGCAAAAGGGACCTGCTACTGAACAAGCTCTTCACCATCAAATGGCAGATAACGAGACAGCAGCCCAGCTCCAC
>JAGFNQ010002703.1:26685-69295 GCA_024364735.1 Boesenbergia rotunda
TTTCATAGACGAGTGACCTCGCTCTGATACTATTTGTTAGAAATGATCTGACCCGACAAAAGGGGGTGAATAGTCGATCACCTACTAATCGAGGTTCTTCTCCCAATGATGTTAGTGTGCAACAGAATACGAAAAAAAACTAAACTAACAAAAGTAAATCAAACCACTAACACAAAATCCTTAACATGGTTCGGAGATGACACTCCTACTCCACAGTAGTCCGCAAGGTGGACAATCCTAATTCGTCGGTGGATGACTCTCCAAAAAATCTTCGACTAGCTCGTGTAGCTCCTTGTGGGTGGAGAAACCTCGCCACAAACTCACCAAAAACACTAGAGCTCAAAGAAGACTACTAATAAGTTTTAACCAAGCTTATTTCGTCAATTCTAGCTTGCCATCTTGAGTTCTCTTAAATAGAACTCAATTACTGAACTAATCATAACTAGTCGACTGGTGCCAACACTAGTTGACTGCTCCACCCGAATTCGAATGTTATAGCCCAACGTTCGAATTGCAGCCGATACCAGTCGACTACACAGAAGATCAGGTAACTGATCCTTCTATGATGTCTACTAGTTGACTGCTCCTAGAAACAGTCGACTGCCCAAACCTTAAACCTATGATCTCAACCACGAGTACATTTACTAAGCACTCATCCTCTCCCGACCAACCTAGACCAAGCCTTCTAGCTCCTCCATCAGCCTAGTGTCCCTCGAATGACTCTTCATCCTTCACGTCTTACCTTCTGGAGCTTCTATCGACCTTGATCCTTGTTGTCGAATCTTCCTCATTTGTCAAGATCCTACTTGAATTTTTCTCCTTTGTTGTACCTATATCCTACATACTCATAATACATATCAAATACAACAATAAACCTAACTTAAACCATTTCCCAATCATTAAAACCTAAGACACCTAGATTGCTCCAACACTCTTATAGTAGCTGCTACACGTTGTAGTAGTTACTCATTTATCAGTAGCTGCTACAACCTGTAGTCGCTATTATACAAGTAGCTACTACAAATTGTAATAGCTACTCTTATAGTAACTAATACAACGTGTAGACGTTATTATACAAGTAGCTACTATAAATGGTAACAACTACTCTTATAGTAGCTACTATAACGTGTAGCCACTATTATATAAGTAGCTGCTATAAATTATAACAACTATTTTTATAAATAACTGATACACGTTGTAACAACTATGTGTTTAGAAGCTACTATAATTTGTACCAGCTACTTGTATTGTAATTGTTATAAGTTGTAATAGTTACATGTTTAAAAGCTACTATAACATATAGTAGCTTCTTTGAGGTAGCTACTATATAGTTTCGCGGGGCCGGGCCGGTCACCCCAGATTCAATTTGTCTACTGCCTGGTTCATCATTTTTTTTTCTTTGAGGTAGCTGAATATAGTTTACTAATAATATTTATAATATAAGTTGATATTGGAATTTATGTTCAAACTTTCTATTTTGAATTTGATAAAATATTTTTTAAAATTTTATTTTAGATTAGGATTTAAATTTTTTTGTTAGAATTTGTAATTATAAATTTATCTTTTGAGTTTGTATTTTTAAGATTTATAATTATTTACCTACTCTTGATTATTTATATTTTCTCAACTCCTCTCCCTCTCGTTGCATTTAATTGGGTATAAATTTGGAAATTATGTTTTAAGTTTCAGATATTTTAATAACTTTGGAAATAATGTTTCAAGTTTTAGATATTTTAATATCATTGGAAATGACGGTTCAAGTTTCAGAAATATCTTCGACTCCTCCCATTTTAAAATTTGATTAACATTTTATTTTGATTAACGCTACTTGGTTCTTTGAGAAATTGAAGTTTATAATTGCCATGATTAATATTATAGGTTCTAACAAGGTTCTAACAACATGTGATTTATATTATAGCAGTTGTTGGTAAGTAGCTGATACAATTGTAAGTACCCTAGGTTGATTTTGGTATAGTCAACAGATTTAAGTTAGGTCTTGATTTTTTTAATCCCTATGTCCAAGTGTACAGGAACTTAGGATCATAGGAAGTGTAGGATCGAAGAATACGATAGAGCGGGGGTGAATATCGTTAAAAACTATTCGGATTAAAATAGAGCAGATACGCAGCGAAAAGAAATTAAATGCACAAGAACACAAGTCTAATTTTTACTTGGTTCGGAGTCGCGGTCGGCTCCTACTCCAAATCCTACGGTTCTTGACCGTTTACTTTGGGCAATTCAATAATCGCAATAAAGATTTACAAGTGAAGTACAAGAGTATATCAAGAAATTGAAATTGCTACACTTTTCGTTACCGACGCCCGAGGTGGATCGAATTTTGGAGCGTCGTCGTCGGCGCTGAGATCTCGAAGTCGGAGTTTGCCGGGGTGCAACCTTGAATGAAAAGCTTTGGAGCGTTGAGAAAAAGTGATGTTGAAGCCTTGGGGTCGAGCCCCCTTTTATAGTGCTCATGGGGGCGCCTGACACGTGCCTTCATCTGCGAGAACCTCTATCCGCAGCTCGGTCAGTGCTTATCCCCTTCGACTCGGCACCTGGTCTGACTGGGGTGCCCGGGACCTCCTGGGCGCTTAGGTTGACCTGGTCCATTGGCTTCGTGGCAGATTTGCTTTAATGGCCACTTTGGCTTTGACCTTAGGCGCCCGGGACCTCCTGGGCGCCTAGCCCAGTGTGGTTTCGAAGCAGGCTTGCTTCTTGCTATTTTGGCCTTTTACCTTGGGCGCCCGTGACCTCCCGAGCGCCTAACCCAGTGACCTACCCCCTTCCTTTGGGGCATTCTGAGCTACAGAAACACAATCCTTCGATCCCTACAACCAAGGTTAGTTCCAAAACAAACCAAGCAAGAGTGTTAATCATTATTACAGCCATAGCTGTCTTGGTTCTGACTTCGGGTCTCTCAAATGGAACCTTAGGTCGAACCAACGCCTAATGTTCCCTCTACGGGGAACGCGTCCTCACCTACTCCTTTCAGGAGAATTTACCTTTTTGCCAACCGGCTCCTCCGGTTGGACTTTTGCCCTGCTTTACTCACCAGGTCTTCGGTGCCCAGCCCTCAGCCAGGTCTTAGTGCCCAATTCCTCGAACCAGGTCTTCAGTGCCCATCCCTCGGCCAGGTCTTAGTGCCCAATTCCTCGAACCAGGTCTTCGGTGCCCAACCCTCGGCCAGGACTTAGTGCCCAACCTTACGTCAGGACTTAGTTGCCCAGCCCGCGGCCAGGACTTAGTGCCTAGTGTACCTAGTGTTGGTGCAGGAAGCACCAGATCGAACCTTGTTTTGATATTGGCAAAGGATTCAAAGTTAAGGGTTGTTTGTTATCTAACAATGCTACTTGAGTGTATAGGAAAAGCCCTAGCGAAGGACTGCTAGGCCCTGGCGAAGGGCTGCCAGAAGAAAAGTCCTAGCGAAGGACAGCTAGGCCCTGGCGAAGGACTGCCAGAATGGAAAAGCCCTAGCGAAGGATTGCTAGGTCCTGGCGAAGGGCTGCCAGAAGACAAGCCCTAGCGAAGGACTGCTAGGCTGGCGAAGGGCTGCCAGAAGAAAAGACCTAGCGAAGGGTAGCTAGGCACCAAGCGAAGGGCAGCTTGGTAACTCAAGACCTGGCGAAGGACTGCTGGGCAAAAGTCCAACTGGAGGATCCGGTTGGCACCAGGTAAACTCTCCCGAGAGGAGTAGGTGAGGACGCGTTCCCCTTGAGGGAACATTAGGCGTCGGTTCGACCTAGGGCTCCATTTTGGAGACCAAAGTCAGAACCAAGACAGCTAAGGCTGTATAAAATAATAATATAATTATTATTTGGACTAACCCTGGATGCAGGATCGAAGGACTGAGTATCTGCAGCTCAGAGAGCCTCAAAGGAGTGAGGCAGAAGCTGAGCAGGGCGCCCCGGACGACCAGGGCGCCCCCAAGGTCAACCCAAGTCGGTAACAACCTCGACGCGTTTTCACCCCGCTTGTCGCGGGCGCCCCGCGTGTCTCGGGCGCCCCCACTGCCAGCTGCCGAAGCGCATCCCTGCGAAGCCGAAGAGATGAGGCTTTGACCGGTCAATCCGGGCGCCCTGAGTCCTCCGGGCGCCCTGAGTCCTCCGGGCGCCCCGGTCAAACCGGATCCCCAGGATAATGGGATCAGACGGCGACTGAGCTACAGCCGGATCTGCTGCCACGTGGGGGGCGCCCCCGTCGACCAGGGCGCCCCTAGGCCCTATATAAAGGGCCCTCGACCCTCTTCTTCAGAGCATCAATTACTGCGACGCTTCCACGCTCTTCTGCTTCCACGACACGCTCCCGAACTCTTCCAACTCGAGCTGACGACGTCCTGCTGCTCCAACACTTCGATCTACACCGGACGTCGGTAACGAAGAGCTTAATTAAAGTTTACTACTCTGATTCTGTAATACTTTTCATTGTAAACTTTCTCGAACGTATAGAATTGCCCGCAGAAAACGGTCAACGACCGTGGGCCTTGGAGTAGGAGTCGACACAGGCTCCGAACCAAGTAAAACGACCTTGTTAGCATTGTTTTTGTGTCTTATTTCCGCTGCGCACTTACTCTTTTTAAATCCGAACGATTTGCGACATTCACCTCCCCTCTCTCACATTTCTCGATCCAACAAGTGGTATCAGAGCGGGGTTATTCAAAGTTGGTGCAACCACCACTTTGAAATCTTTTTTTCAGATTTTTTTTCGCTTTTATTTTTTTCAGAGCGGGGTTATTTTTACGCCATTTTCAATTCTGAATTCTCATTTTCTCACCATAAGTCAGAATTGATAAAAGAATCAATTTGTGAAAACTTGTCGTAAAATTTTTTTATTATTATTTTAATATTTTTCCTCGAAATTCATGATATCTTAATTTGAGAAATTTTTTTTCTTACTTTTTCTTCATTAATCAAAATTGTTAAGGTCAACATTTTCAAATTTTTTTTATTATTTTACCTCGAAATTCATGCAAACACCTTTTGAGTTTGTTTTTCTCTCTCTCCCGCACTACTAATCCAAGACCAAGTCTTGGTACATTTCTATTTTTTTTCCTTGTGTGCAAGATTTATCCTTAATGGCCAATCAAGAATGGAACAGTGTTCGTCCGCCTCTATTCTCTGGCGAGAACTTCAGAACCTGGAAAAGTCTAATGGAATCCCACCTGAAGGACAATCTAGATCTCTGGTTGATAATTCAAACATGGTTCCACCTCCCTACAGAAGATGGACTATCAATTGCATGGGACAAACTGGATGAACCAACCCTCAACCAAATTGAGACTGATGCAAGAGCAACTGCAATTCTTCAATGCGGTCTAACTAACGAACAACTCAAGCTAGTTGGATCCTTTAACTGTGCTAAAGAAATGTGGGAGAAACTAATCAACCTACACGAAGAGAGCTCCGACATTGAGGTACTTGATGTCCAAGCACAGATAGCCGAATCAGAATCTGAACTCGAATCCAGAATCGAAATCGAACCAGTAGAATCAGACGACGAACTGACTAAGACGGTAACTAATTTTGAATCTTTTTCTAAATTAATATTGAATAATCAAATAGATACTATAATGGTCGAGAAAGGTATAAGTTTTATTGCAGGGAAAACTCCAAGAGAACTGCAAAAGAGGCCTCAACTAGAACCTGAGTCCAACTCAGACTCAGAATCTGACGACAAAGAAAGGTATCCTCGGAAACTTGTCCGGTTAGCTCGCGACCACTACAAAATACTGAGGAAACAATCAAGCAAAGGGAAGATGGCTAAGATCAAGGGGGAGACCTCCAAAAGGGAATCAAATGGTAAATTTACAGTATTTAATAATCCATTATTTACTATGAACAACATGATTAATTCATATGAAAATGTAATTCATAACATTGCTTATTGCGAAAATCTAGAATATTATTACCATTTTGAAGTGACTTAAATAATTTGTTTTGCATGTTTGATTGATTGATTGTTTATTTAATTTCTGCAATTTACCATCCTTAGACTTAGGTTTAGTTACCTTAAGAACTTAACCAATTACTTGAAATTTGAAAACATAGTATTGGGAGGAGGTGAGATGATAGTACGTTGGGGAAACCAACTCTAATAAGATCAAGTCTACTTGGTCTCTTTAGACTGGTGAAACCAGCCGAAGCTACCGATCCAAGACCCAAGCTAGTTAGACCAGAAAATGACCTAATTTAATTTGAAAATGAAATTTCATTAAAAGGCTTTGTCAAGGAAAGGGTGGATGATCCCATAAGGCTACGGCCAAAGAAGGCCTAGTGCCTCGCCAAGACCTGAAAGCCAATTTCTGAAATTCAAATTCAAATTATCTTTTGTCAAATTCGAATCTAACACAAATTTCAAATAATTATAGATTCTAATCTGTTTTCAAAATTTCTATTTTTCAAACTTATTCTGTTTCAAAAATCACTTAATCAGTGTTCAAAATTTCTGCTTTCTAAATTTTTTTTTTCAAATCTGTTTTCAAAATTAAATAACTTTTTTCAAAATAAATGAAAATTCCTTTTCAAAATTAATTTTTACCTTCAAACCTGTCTCACAAGAACTTTTAAGGCTAACTGTTTGAAAACCCTAGATTAGGTGAGACAGGAAAATTAAGTTCAAATTAAAATTTCTTTTATGTTGTGTTTTAATTCAGAGGATAATTCCAACATAGTCAAACCATGATTAACATAGTCAAACCTTAGTCAACTGAGTCAAACATGGTCAAGCCTAGTCAACACTAAAGCCCCTTAAGAAATTTAGATAAAAGTCAGATGATGTCGGATACAGGGGAAGTTTCCTTTAATATTTTTCAAAAATTGATTCAAAAGCCTTCGTATATTACTATCTATTTGAAAAATTATTATCATTTCAAAATGTTCTTCGAAAACTGTGTTATCATTCCAAATTGTGTTGAAAATTACTATACTCAAAATTATCTTCATTCCAGATTGAATTTTCTAAAATTATCTTCTTGAAAATTACTATACTCAAAACTATACTCTTTTGATTTTAATAAACCCTAAAGACACAGAGGAAGGTCTATTTCATGATCCACTAGGACTCCTAGGAAGTGTCAAATTTAGGGGGAGTTTGATTCAAAAGAAGAATTTTTGAAATTTTTTTTGGTAATTATTTTAAAGTTATTAGATAATTCTTATAATTTAAATCAAACCCTAAAACTCAGAGGAAGATCACTTGTAGTCAACAAGCTTCCTAGGACTGGGTCAAGTTTAGGGGGAGATCAAATTAAAAGAATTGTTGAAATTTTTTCAAAATATATGTTTTCATGCACTGCAAGTTTAAAATCCTTTTGAAAACATAAATAATTTTTCGTTCAAAATATTATTATTATTGTGGCCTATGAAATTACTTTTGAAATAATATTTACTTGGGTTGGCGAATTTCCAGGACACTTAGGAAAATATCCTTGTAGTCAACAAGGTTTCCTAGGATTGTGTCAGACTGAAAAATAAACCAAGTCAAGCAAAATATTGTGTCTTCAAAAGGTCATACATTTTTCAAAATGTACTAGCATATACTTTCAAAGTACTATCATTTTTTTGGAGATAGTATTTACTTGAATTGGAAAACTTTTCCAGGACACTTAGGGAAATATCCTTGTAATCAACAAGGTTTCCTAGGATTGTGTCAGACTGGAAAAGAAACCTAGTCAAGTAAAATATTTTTTCAAAATGCATAATACTTTTCAAAAAGTACTTAACATTTTTTTTTCCAATTACTAAACTATTTCTTTCAAAAATTATTTCTAAGTCTTTCTCAAAAATTATTTCTAAGTATTTAACAATTCCTTTCAAAAATTTATTTCAAGTATTTAAATGAGTTTAGTACTTAACTATTTTTAAACCAAGTACCTGACACTTAAATTTTCAAACTTCTCAAAAGTACTTGCTTTATACTTGAAAATTATCTAAGTGTAAAAAGTTTTGAAAATATTTTTACTCTGTTTTTGAAATACTTTGTCAAAAACATGAAGCACTTAGAAAAACTCATAAATCCCTGTTAGATACCTTGTTCACCCATGCCTGTTTTTGATATATGTCAAAGGGGGAAGAAAGGTCAAAGTTAAGAGTTGTAAATACAAGTATTCAGGGTTTTAGGGGGAGTATGAAAAATAAATATTTTTTTCAACTCTACATTTATTCTATTCATAAATAGTTATACTTCATTGCTTAACCTTTTGTGCTTAAACTGTTATAAGTTTTTCCTTAACTTTGAATTGTGTTGCCATAATCAAAAAGGGGGAGATTGTTGGTGCAGAAAGCACCAGATCGAACCTTGTTTTGATATTGGCAAAGGATTCAAAGTTAAGGGTTGTTTGTTATCTAACAATGCTACTTGAGTGTACAGGAAAAGCCCTAGCGAAGGACTGCTAGGCCCTGGCGAAGGGCAGCCAGAAGAAAAGTCCTAGCGAAGGACAGCTAGGCCCTGGCGAAGGACTGCCAGAATGGAAAAGCCCTAGCGAAGGATTGCTAGGTCCTGGCGAAGGGCTGCCAGAAGACAAGCCCTAGCGAAGGACTGCTAGGCTGGCGAAGGGCTGCCAGAAGAAAAGACCTAGCGAAGGGTAGCTAGGCACCAAGCGAAGGGCAGCTTGGTAACTCAAGACCTGGCGAAGGACTGCTGGGCAAAAGTCCAACTGGAGGATCCGGTTGGCACCAGGTAAACTCTCCCGAGAGGAGTAGGTGAGGACGCGTTCCCCTTGAGGGAACATTAGGCGTCGGTTCGACCTAGGGCTCCATTTTGGAGGCCAAAGTCAGAACCAAGACAGCTAAGGCTGTATAAAATAATAATATAATTGTTATTTGGACTAACCCTGGATGCAGGATCGAAGGACTGAGTATCTGCAGCTCAGAGAGCCTCAAAGGAGTGAGGCAGAAGCTGAGCAGGGCGCCTCGGACGACCAGGGCGCCCCCAAGGTCAACCCAAGTCGGTAACAACCTCGACGCGTTTTCACCCCGCTTGTCGCGGGCGCCCCGCGTGTCTCGGGCGCCCCCACTGCCAGCTGCCGAAGCGCATCCCTGCGAAGCCGAAGAGATGAGGCTTTGACCGGTCAATCCGGGCACCCCGAGTCTTCCGGGCGCCCCGGTCAAACCGGATCCCGAGGATAATGGGATCAGACGGCGACCGAGCTACAGCCGGATCTGCTGCCACGTGGGGGGCGCCCCCGTCGACCAGGGCGCCCCTAGGCCCTATATAAAGGGCCCTCGACCCTCTTCTTCAGAGCATCAATTACTGCGACGCTTCCACGCACTTCTGCTTCCACGACACGCTCCCGAACTCTTCCAACTCGAGCTGACGACGTCCTGCTGCTCCAACACTTCGATCTACACCGGACGTCGGTAACGAAGAGCTTAATTAAAGTTTACTACTCTGATTCTGTAATACTTTTCATTGTAAACTTTCTCGAACGTATAGAATTGCCCGCAGAAAACGGTCAACGACCGTGGGCCTTGGAGTAGGAGTCGACACAGGCTCCGAACCAAGTAAAACGACCTTGTTAGCATTGTTTTTGTGTCTTATTTCCGCTGCACACTTACTCTTTTTAAATCCGAATGATTTGCGACATTCACCCCCCCCCCCCTCTCTCGCATTTCTCGATCCAACACCTAGGACTTTTCCTACACAACTTGAGTAACATTGTTAGATCACAATAATACTTAACTTTGAACCCTTTGCCAATAAAAAAACAAGGTTCGATATGGTGCTTCCGGCACCAACAGGAAGTCGACTGGGAGATGCAGTGGTCGAGAAGGATGACACGAAAAGGGAGTCGACGGGCTCGGTGCATCCGAGGGGCGAGAGCACTCGAGCGCCCTATAAGTACCACGTCAGCAAATGGATAACTTTGACCGAAGCTATAAATAGACTTCTAGAGCTCAGTTTCATTCCAATCATTCAATCCCAACATTAGCAAACAAGTTCTTTGTGATCTTTCTTTCTTTTGCTAAGCTTTCCATTTGTAAGAGGCTTCTCCGCCCGAAGAAGTCATTCAGGAGAATTGATCCACATTCCGCCTTGGATTAGCAACCTCCCCGATTGCAAATCAAGTAAAACCTGGTTACCTCTTTTTACAGTTTGCTAAATTTATTTTATGTTATTTATTTTTGGATTGATCTAAATACCATCTTTGTTTTAAGATAAACAAAAGATTTAAGTTGTTATATTTCAGGGACAATTCACCCCCCCTCTTGCCGACCTTCGATCACCGTCAATTGGTATCAGAGCAAGGATGCTCCAGAAGGACTAACTACCATTTGAAGCAATTTTCAAAATAGTCGAACCAGTCATCTACCCACCAAAGTTAGATGGGTAGTTTGCGTTTTGGAAACGCAAAATGGAGGTATTTTTCAAAATAAATTTTAGTATTTTACTAAAAAAGAAATTTGGTTTTAAAGTATCCACATATAAGAACGGAAATGAACTCGAAGAATATCTCTGGATCAAAAAGCAACGTGATGAATTTACGACAAATGGTAAGGTCGAGTTTCATCTTCTAAGTGTACTACCAGCCGAGGAAATTGAATGAATCAGAATATACAATTCCACTAAAGACCTCTGGCATAAAATTCTGGAACTCTATAAAGAATCGAAGGAAGTACAATCCGACTCCTTAATAGACACTGACTAATCTTCAAAAGAGTCTGACATCGAGGAGGTTAATGGATTGGCACTAACGACTGAGTACCTACTAGAAGACAGTGAAAGTTCATCCAAGATGACCGTCGATGAAGGGGTGAGACTTCAGAAAGAAGTATCGATGAAGAGAGAGCTTCCGAATTCAAAAGGGATATGGTAAGTGAGGTATGTCTTTTACCTCCTGATCAGTTATATTTTGGAATTAAGGAAATGATGAAATCCCTATGTAAATTAAAAAAAAAAAACAGATTTGATGAAGAAGTTAACTTCTATTTTTGAAATGTTTGATAAGTTAAATTTTGAAAATGAAAATTTGAAAATTCAAATTGAAACATTGAAAAATAACCATTCATGTTTAGGATGTTCAAAAAATTTAAAAATTAAATATTATGAAATATTAAACTGGTATTTTAGATTTTACAATGGTCAAATTGTAAAAGTTCCGAAATCATATATTCCATCTAAGTTTCTGATAAATCCTGTTGGCAAAAATTTATATTAGATCCCTAAATGTATCATAAACTTTTGATTTTCTTTTGTTTAAATTAATTTTGGTAATTAATGCTTTAACTGGATAAATTATTTTGATAACTGTTTGTAGAAAAATTAGTTTAAGGTTTTTGTTGATAAAAGTTTACAGTGTTCTATCTACAAAAATGTTTTCAAAATTTTTTCAAATAATTAAATTTATTATGATTTTTCATTCAAAATCCTGGTTTTAAATATTAAAAATACTTTAAAATTAATTTCATCGAATTCAAATTTTCTGGATCTGTTGATTATCTTCCAAAACCTTAAGATTTTTTTTTTTCGAAATGAAATTTAAAATTATTTTTCTTAATTTTTAGCATAAAATTCATTTTCAAAAATGTTCAAAAATTATTTTATCTTTAATAATTTTTCTAAAGATAATTCTTTGAAAATTTTGACTTATAAATTCTGAAAACTATTTACGGTGTTCAAAAATGTTTTTCCTTAATATTTTAGATTTTTGATGTGATCAAAGGGGGAGAAGTTGTATTAAGTTATTGGGTAGACTCCCATTGTTTTTAGTGCTTACACTATTATATATTCATGCTTTTTATATTTGTTTACCCTAACTTAGCTCGGGTTGATGCATATCAATAAGGGGGAGATTGTAAGTACCCAGGTTAGTTTTGATGTAGTCAACCGATTTAAGTTAGGTGCTGGTGTTTTTAATTCCTGTGTCTAAGTGTAAAGGAACTTAGGAGCGCATGAAGTCGAGAGGAAGACGCAGCGGTCGAGAAGGATGGTATGGAAAGGGAGCCGACGGGCTCGATGCATCCAAGAGGTGCGAAGCTCTACGGAAGAGTATGCCGGTGGAGTAAGAAGGATTCATGCGGTGTCCGAGGGACGAGAAGCAGAGAGGAAGGACACTCGAGGAGCGAAAGGTCGGGGTCGGGTTCGGGTGAGCCTAACTCTGGTTGGTCAAAAATGACCCAAGAAGACCAGAAGTCAGACTGGAGAGTTGTCAGCGGCTGCTGACCAAAAAGGCGAGTCTCAGACGCCCGTAAGCTTACGAGCGCTTGGGCTCTCGGGCGCCCGAGCACTAGGCGCCTAAGATGCTAATTTTAGCAATTTCTGAACGTTGCTCTCTGGATAACCATCAGGTCATGTGCCAAGCGCCCAAGGGAACTCAGGTACCCAAGTGCACTCAGGCGCCCAATAATTGTCACGTCAGCAAATGGATAACTCTAACATTGGCTATAAATAGACCCCTAGAACTCAGTTTCATTTCAGTCATTCAATCCAAGCATTAGAAAACGAGTTCCTTGTAATTTTTCTTTCTTTTTCTGAGCTTTCCACGTGTAAGAGGCTTCTCTGCTAGAAGGAGTTTCATTCAGGAGAATCAAACCACATTTTGCCTTGGATTAGCAACCTCCCCGGTTGCAAACCAAGTAAAATCTGATTGTCTCTTTTTACAGTTTGCTAAATTTATTTTATGTTATTTATTTCTGAATTGATCTAACTACTATCTTTGTTTTAAGATAAACAAATGATTTGAGTTGTTACTTTTTAGGGGCAATTCAACCCCCCCTTGCCGTCCTTTGATCACCATCAACAATGAGCTAATGCATTGAGTAATAGTTTATAGCAACTTTCAACTAAATGCTACAATTGTAGGATCGATCGTGTCCGCTAGAGGGGGGTGAATAGCGTATCTCGGATCTTTCTTGTACCTGCGTTGTTAGTTGCACAACGGAAACAATAATAAAGAAAAAAAACATTGCTAACAAAAAGAGTTTACTTGGTATCCACCCCGGCCGGGTGACTAATCCAAGAATCCGTCGGTAGATCACTCCCCGGATAACCTCCAACTAGCTCTCGTCGCTCCTTCTGGGTGGAGAAACCTCACCACAACACCTTGAGAACCTCTGAGCACAAAGACTATTGTTTGACCCTTAACCAAAACCAAACTCGTCAAGAATCTCAGCCACCACGAAGTCCTCTTTAAATAGGACTCGGGCTCAAACCCTCGCTACCAGTCGACTGCCCCTAGGGCAGTCGATTGGTGCCACTGAAATTCGACCGTTGCACCCCAACATTCTAATTCTCAGCCAACTCACCAGCCACCTACCAGTCGACTGGTCACAGGGCTGAGACCTTTCTGTGAGTTCCATCAGTCGACTGTCCCCAGGCCAGTCGATTGATCTACTCACCCACCTAAGGTTACCCTTCCTGAGTACATTCCACTCCGTACTCAAACCCTAGGGTTTCCTGAGTACAATCACACAGCACTTGTACCCTCACGACTCGACTGACTCCTCATCCGCAACCTCGACTATTGCCTTCGCGCCCTCTTCATCTTCGGCTCCCGTCCCTCGGATGCACGCAAGCCTCCAACTTGCCTCCATGCCATCCTTCATGCATACCTCGATGTCCGCACCCATCAATTCATCGTCCTTGCTCCACCAAGGTCCCTCGGCTGCACACAAGCCTCCAGCTTGTCTCCATGCCACTCTTCACCGTACCAAGGTCGTCCAGTCAAGTCCATATGTGTAACCTGTACAACCTGCACACTCAACATACACATATAAGAACACAAGGGTAAACCTAACTTAAACCCTTTGCCCAAACATCAAAACACTTGGTCACTCCGGACCACAGATTGCCTCAACAATCTCCCCCTTTTTGATGTTTGGCAATACGTTTAAGTTAGGGAAACAAGATAGTAGTCAAATATCAATAATAATGCATATGCAATGCATGGATCCTATCCCAAGGCATCCCACACCTAACCCTCCAAGTTAGGAATTTTTACACACCTAGCCCTCCAAACTAGGACTTTTCACACATTGCCCTCCAAGCTAGGACTTTTCACACCTAGCCCTCCAAGCTAGGACTTTTCACACCTAACTTCCCAAAGTTAGGAATTTTCCACAAAACCAGGCTTTTTAAGGCTTTTCCCAAGCTCCCCCTACATTGGACTTATAAAGACTTTTTAAGAACCTCTCCAAGGTTCCCCTTACGCTAAGAATGGAGTAACCATGCTCCCCCTTGATCTCAGCTCCCCCTGCACATAGGGTTTCTTGCAAAGGAGTGTTTGGTTTCCCAACTTAAACCCAACACTTCTCCCCCTTTGCCTAACATCTAAAAGAACCCAACAATATCCCAATTATTGATTCTTTTAATCCCTAATGTTCATAAACAATGTGTACTAATCCCCCATACACTTGTTTTGCATCATTTGGATACATACCCAACTGCTGAAACTTAATTCAGCCTTTACCAGTCGACTGGCCAAGTGGGCAGTCGACTGATACTCTGAAACAGAAATTTCAACTTTTCTGACCAAATTCAGAAATGCAGCAGAAATTCCATAAATCTCCAAAAATACCTAAATTTTGTGGAGACATTTATGGTACCCATACCTACTTGGGAAAAATACATTCCAAAATATATCTATCATCATTCCCAAGTTTGACACAAAATCCAAAACTTGCTAAAAAGTTCAATAGAACCTTGACCTAAAGTCCTAGTTTTGGTTTCCTTTTGATGCCTTTGCCCATGTCAACCCATAATGCATCCCTAGTATTGATTTGTATGACAATTACACATCAAAAACCAATTTTCATGCAATATGACTCCCAATGTCATATTTCCATGTATGATGCCTTTGTCCATGTCAACCCACAATGCATCCCTAGTATTGATTTGCATGACAATTACACATCAAAAACCAATTTTCATGCAATATAACCCCCAATGTTATATTTCCATGCATAAAACTCAAAAAGACCATGCCAAAACCCAAGAATTGAGACTCAAGTCCGTCTCCAATTCTTTTGGTACATTCCATGGTCCATCTAGACCTCTAGGAGCAACTCTTCCACGGTCCATTCACCATTCACCCCAAAGGCTTCTAGAGCTCCCCCTTGAGCTCTTAGCCCTAGCCACCTCCCTAGGTGACTCAACCATCACTAGGCCACACCGGTGTACCTCTGGTGACTCTTGGCCTATAAACTCAACCCTCTTAACCTTGGACCCCTTGTCCTTAGTTAAGACCTTTTTCTTCCCTTTAAATGGCATTCCCTTGCCATTTTTGAACTCCCCCTTCTTGCCATAATCATATGCTACCCTAGCATATCTCTTTCCCTTGGCATGGGAGACCTTAGATTGGTATCCTAGACCCGATCTATCATTGGTGCGGTTTAGACCACCCAACACCATATTCAAACCCTTAGATCCAACCATGAATCTCTCTAGGGTTTTCTCTAACCTATCAAGCTTTTCCCTTAAAGCTTGATTTTCCTTTTCTAGGTTCCTAAACCTAGAGTCCACATGTCCACCTTGGACATTCCTAGACCTACCCTCCTTTCTAAGCACATTCCTCCCCTTCTTGGGATTTTTGCCTTGATCCTAGGTCTAGAGGTCTTTGATTTTTCATGATGCATGACCTTTCTAGGGTTTTGATCTACCTTGTTAACCCTAGTCCTATCATTATATCTAAAACCATGGTTATGCATAATTAAGTAGTTTTCATTATGCCTAGCATGCATGGATGCATGATTTACACAATTTTCAACATTCATAGAGGAACTAACATTTAAATTGCATTCTAATTTACGGTTAGGGATTACCTCCCTTACCCTTGTAGTTCCTCCTTGATGTGAGCTCTTCTTCTTTCTTAGCTCTCTCTCCCATCTCCTTAAGTGTCCCATTTTCTTGAGCTCCTTCTTCCTTGGACACTTGGTGTGGTAGTGCCCTAGCTCACCACACGTGAAGCACCTAATTCTTTTCTTCTTCTCTTGGACTTCCCCAATCCTACAACCCTTGTTAGAATTTAAGTGAATTGAAATGGGTTTAGATTTTACCTCCATTTTACATTTCGGGCACTTGTCCTTGTAGTGCCCCCTTTTGTTGCACCCAAAGCATGTTATATGATACTTTGATTTGGCCTTGGTTGAGGTGGAAGCTTCTTCTTCAACCATGGATGAAGTGGACGCTTCCTCTTGATTCGACATTGAAGTGGGTCTCTCCTCCCCCTCAATCCTTGAGGTGGTGACCACTTCCCCTTCTTCCCTTGACAAGGTTGATGATCTTTCGCTTAGTTTCTCCTCTTTACTTGATGAAGTTGACACTTCTTCCTCTTGGTCTTCTTGGACTATTGACCGTACTTCTCCGGGCTCTTCAACTCTTTGAATTGATGTAGGGTTCTCATGATATCATTTCAACTTATCCCATAATTCACATGTGTTTTGGTATTCCCCTACATCACTCAAAATTTTATTAGGCAAAATATTTTTCAAGATACTAATTACCTTCTCATTGGCTCAAAATTGTTCTTGTTTATCTTTGTCCCAATATCTAGGACGAAGCCTCTTTCTGTGCTTGTCCTTTGGAACTTTAAAGGGCTCTTCAAGTGCAATTCTACATTCCCATTCCATCGCGGACCATGTCTCCATTCTCGACTTCCAATACTCGAAATCTTCATGGACGTAGGGCGGTGGAGTGTAAATATCGTCCCCGAATTTGTCTTCCATGATCTTCTCCTCTAGTGTGTGCTCCCTTGGTGGTTAGTCCGATCAAGAGCGATCCGTCGCTCTGATACCAATTGATGGATCGATCTGGTACGCTAGAGGGGGGGAATAGCGTTTGTCTGTTCTTCTCTACAAGATTGTTAGCGCGCAAGCGGAAATTCAAGCAAAACAAAACTAACAATAAAGAAACAATGCTAACAAACCGATTTTACATGGTATCCACCCCGGCCTGGTGACTAATCCAAGAATCCATCGGTGGATCACTCCCCGGATAACCTCCGGCTAGCTCTCGTCGCTCCTTGTGGGTGGAGAAACCTTACCACAACACCTTGAGAACCTCTGAGCACAAAGACTATTGTTTGGCCCTTAACCAAGACCAAACTTGTCAAGAATCTCAGCCACCACGAAGTCCTCTTTAAATAGGACTCGGGCTCAAACCCTCGCTACCAGTCGACTGCCCATAGGGCAGTCGACTGATGCCACTGAAATTCGACCGTTGCACCCCAACATTCTAATTCTCAGCCAACTCACCAGCCACCTACTAGTCGACTGCCCCCAAGGCAGTCGACTGGTCACAGGGTTGAGACCTTTCTATGAGTTCCATCAGTCGACTGCCCCCAGGCCAGTCGACTGATCTACTCACCCACCTAAGGTTACCCTTTCTGAGTACATTCCACTCCGCACTCAAACCCTAGGGTATCCCGAGTACAATCACACAGCACTTGTACCCTCACGACTCGACTGCATCCTCATCCGCAGCCTCGACTATTGCCTTCGCGCCCTCTTCATCTACGGCTCCCGTTCCTCGGATGCACGCAAGCCTCCAGCTTGCCTCCATGCCATCCTTCACGCATGCCTCGAAGTCCGCACCCATCAACTCATCGTCCCTGCTCCACCAAGGTCCCTCGGGTGCACACAAGCCTCTAGCTTGTCTCCATGCCACCCTTCACCGTACCGAGGTCGTCCAGTCAAGTCGATATATGAAACCTGTACAACCTGCACACGCAACATACACATATACATATAAGAACACAAGAGTAAACCTAACTTAAACCCTTTGCCCAAACATCAAAATACTTGGTCACTCTGGACCACAGATTGCCTCAACAACAATGTGTAGCACCGACTATAAGATAGCTGCTACAACACAAGGCGAGTTGCTCACTCTTAGCGCCACTGCCAACCCCTCCCAAGTCCAACATGGAAGAGGTAAATCACCAGAATTACTAGTCCGGATAGTGACTAGTGCATAAGGGAGGGCAGGCACCTTAGCAGCAATGCCTAATGCACTAGCCATCAGTCTATTTGATGGGGACCCAGTAGCTACTTATAGACATTATAGTTGCAACTCAACTAGTAGCTGCTATACGTTGTCGTAGCTACTAAATATAGTAGTTGCTACCCGTTGGAGCAGCTACAAGTTTAATTGTTTTATGTAATGATCCTTTAACTTTGTGGCAGCTAGAGTCGAGTTAGCTGCTACAGCGTGAACGCGAAATAATTTTGTGAAATTACCTTTTTGTCCTTATCGTTCCCAAAGTGATAAGTGAATAAGTAAGTGATAACCCCTAAACTGTGTGAGTAAGCATTTCAAAACATCCTCCTTGGAAGTAGGTGTCGGGTTGAGGTGGACCGGCAAGAGGGGGTGAATTGCCGCTGTAAAGTAAAAATAAATCTTTTGTGCTGCTCACAAAGATTCTAGATTAATTGCTATAATTAAATAAGATAAGCATAAACTAACTCAACTAGTAGAAAGGCTAAGATACAGAAATTACTTGGTTGCAACCTAGGTAGTTGCTAATCTAAGACGGTTGAAGCTCACTATGAAAATCTCCTTCTGGCGGAGAAGCTTGTAAGTACCCCTGGTTGATTTTGATATGATCAACCAATTTAAGTTAGGTCCTGGTATGTTTAGTCCCTCTGCTAAGTGTGCAGGAGCTTAGGTACGGAAGAAGTCGAGCGTAAGACGTAGCGGACGAGAAGGATTGTGTGGGAAAGTGAGTCGACAGGCTCGGTACAATCCGAGGGACACGGAAGCTGCGGAAGAGTACGCCGGTGGAGCGACAAGGACGCGTGCGGTGTCCAAGGGATGAGAAGCCGGGAGGAAGAACGCTCGAGGGGCAAAAGGCCGGAGTCGGGTTCGGGTGAGCCTAACTCCGGTTGGCCAGAAATCACCCAGAAGACGAAGAACCAAAAGGCTAGTCGGCCGAAAAAGAAAGATTAAATTGTTGCTAGGAGAAATTAGACCCAAGACCTCGAGAGCAGAGGTTGCCAAGCTTACTAGTTGAGATAAAGGTCAGAGATAGTTTGTTCTTGCCGATATTATTACATGGAGATTACAATAGCAATCTCAAGCAGAAGATAAAAATTCCTTTATCTCATAAAGGATAAAGCCTTATCCTTTAATCAGATCCAATGGATGCAGGTTAATCCCATCCAAGATCAACCATCCAGATTACATCCATGGATCAACGGCCAAGAGAAAATTCCTCAACAATCAACAATCCAGATTTATTCTCTTAGGCTATAAATAGGCTTAGAGTTTCAACCTTTTCATTCAATCATTTAATTTATTCTTGTAAACTCTCTAAAAGTCTAACGTGCTATTTTTGTAAGGCTTCTCCGCCACAAGGAGATTTTTATTAAGCGTCCACTGCCTCGGAAGCAACGTTCTCAGTTGCGACTAAGTTTCTTTTTTAAAGACGAGTGACTCCACTTTTATATTTTTTTCCCGTGTATTCACCCCCTCTAGCCGGTCCAACCCGATCCAACAAGTGGTATCAGAGCCAAGGTCGCTGCAAAAGGACTAATCGCCGACTATAGAAATTGCAAGAAAAATGGTTGGAGTCGTAATCTACCCGCCGAAATTTGAGGGGGAGTTCGCGATGTGGAAGCGCCGAATGCAGATATTTTTAAAATAGTTATTGAACTGCTATTAATTATGAAAAATGGGTTTTCAGTTCCAAAAGACAACAACGACAAGGATAAAGAAATAGAGTCGTGGACTATGAAGGAGCAAGCGAACTTTGTAGCAAACGGCAAAGAAGAATTTCATCTGCTAGCCATTCTTCCCGCACAAGAAGTCAACCGCATTGGAAATTATAACTCGGCAAAAGAGCTCTAGGAGAAATTTCTGGAATTGCATGATGGTACCTCAGAGGCAAAACTAGCGCGAGGAGACCTTCTTCAAAGCCAACTGACAAACCTCCGAAAGGAGGATGAAGAATCAGTTGCGCATTTACACACCAAGGTAAAGGAACTAATCACAGACCTTGAAAACCTCGGAGAAAAGGTAACAAGTCGGGAAGCTCAAAGGTATGTCTTAAATACATTTTCGAGAACCCCAGAATGGACCTCGGTAATCGACGCTTATTTCATTTCGAAAGATTTAGTGGTAAGTACATTAGAGCAATTATTTTCTACTTTGGAACTTCACGAATCTCATTTTGTAGAAAAGAATAAGAAAGCAGGCATCGTGGCACTGAACACAAGGAAGATCCAATTCGATGAGGAATCCTTGACTGACGATGAAACAACAAAAATGGTAAGTTCTTTTAAAAGTTTTTTTTAAAGCTAACAAATTTTCAAGAACGCAAAAAAGAAGATGGTCCCCGAAAAAGCGAATAATCAGATGCTACAACTGTAAAGAGGAGGGACACCTAAAGGACCAGTGTCCTAATCTCAAAAATCAACCAAAGAAGAAAAAGGCACTGAAGGCCAGCTGGGATGAGTCCTCGTCAGAAGAGTCGGAAGGTCAAGAATACGTGGGACTTGCGCTGATGGCAAATCATCAAGAAGGGAGCACTGATGAAGGGGGAGAGACGTCAGAAGAAACCGACGATGAAGAAAGAACCTCGCTTTTCAAAAGCGACCCGGTAAGTGAGGTTTGTTTTCTTCCTCATGATCAGTTATATGCTGGAGTTAAAGCTTTGCTCAAATCTAATTGTAGATTAGAAAAAGAACATTTAAAATTAAAAAATGAATTAACACTTACATCCTCGTCCAAAATTTTGAAAAATGAAAATGATAATTTGAAAAACTTAGTGCAAAAATTAAAACTTGATATTGCATATTTACGCCAAAAGAAAAATAGCTTTCCTGATAATTTAAATTAGTATTTTAAAAATCATAAGGGTCAATTTAAAAAGGTGCCCAAAAGCTATATTCCGCCTAAGTTTTTAATTAATCCTATAGACAGGAACTTATTTTAGGTTCCTAAATTTGTATTAAACTGATAATTTTTTTTGGTTATTATATATGTACGCATTTTGTTTCTCTAACAAAAATTATGTCTTTATTTTTTTATGCACAATTATGCTGTCTATCTACTGGAACTTCTTTCAAAATTTTTTGAATATTTTTTCCCTCGAAATTAAAAATTAAGAGTTTAAGGGAAAGACTCATTATAATTTTTTTAAAAAAAATTTCAAAGTATTTTTTTTCCAATTTTTTAAAAATTTCTTTTTCAAGAACTCTTGTGTTAGTTTGTCATTTTTGGACTTGATGAACGAATTTAAAACTCAAAATTTTTGTCCAAACTCATATCTTCATCTTCGACTTTAACAAAAATATTTAGTTTTTTTTCGATTTTTTATTAATTGTTTATTGAAATATGATTTTTTTTAAAAATTTGATAGAAAAATATTTTGACCAGATTCGATTTTTTTGGAACTCATCATCAGCTATGGATTTTATCAAAATAAATTTAGATTTTATTTAAGTCATTTTTTAAAAAAAATGGAATTAACTTTGAAAAAATATGCCATTTTAAAATTTGAAAAATCTATGATAACGCGATTTTTTTCACTTAGAATATTTTTTATCGCACTCAAACATTTTCTTCTTCCCTAATTATATTTTCTCATTTTTTGATGTGATCAAAGGGGGTGGAATAGTATTAAGTTAAGGGGTAGAATTTTAATTTACTCGAAATTTAAGTTTTATTGAACTTAAACTGTTTACATTATTATGCATGTTTTTTTATTTTGTTTACCCTAACTTAACTTGGATTGATGCACATCAAAAAGGGGAGATTGTAAGTACCCCTGGTTGATTTTGATGTGATCAACCAATTTAAGTTAGGTCCTGGTATGTTTAATCCCTCTGCTAAGTGTGCAGGATCTTAGGTACGGAGGAAGTCGAGCGTAAGACGTAGCGAACGAGAAGGATTGTGTGGGAAAGTGAGCCGACGGGCTCGGTACAATCCGAGGGACACGGAAGCTGTGGAAGAGTACGCCGGTGGAGCGAGAAGGTCGCACGCGGTGTCCAAGGGATGAGAAGCCAGGAAGAATGCTCGAGGGGCAAAAGGCCGGAGTTGGGTTCGAGTGTGCCTAACTCCGGTTGACCGAAAATCACCCAGAAGACGAAGAACCAAAAGACTAGTCGCCGGGTGGAAGAATGCTCGAGGGACAAAAGGCCGGAGTTGGGTTCGGGTGTGCCTAACTCCGGTTGGCCGAAAATCACCCAGAAGACGAAGAACCAAAAGGCTAGTCGCCCAAAAAAGAAAGATTAAATTGTTGCTAGGAGGAATTGAACCCAAGACCTCGAGAACAGAGGCTGCCAAGCTTACTAGTTAAGATAAAGGTCGGAGACAATTTATTCTTGCCGATATTATTACTTGGAGATTACAATAGCAATCTCGAGCAGAAGATAAAAATTCCTTTATCTCATAAAGGATAAAGCCTTATCCTTTAATCAGATCCAATGAATGCAGGTTAATCCCATCCAAGATCAACCATCCAGATCGTGAGTTTTTCGTTATAGGTTAGTGTTTTGATGAGTGTCTTGTATTTTTAAGGTTGTAAATTTTTAGGATTTAGTAGGGTTGTGTCCTACAACGTGAAAGCGACGATGTAATTACCCTTCGAGCATGTAGGTTCCACTATAACCCATAGAAGAGAAAACTGTCGCATCGTATATTAACCTCACCGCGACACTTGGTTATCGCCTACGAATCTACAACCCTATCATAAGTTATTTTATTTGACTCTTCACCTTGTCTTTAAGGTTTAGAGGTATGGTTTACTAGGTTTTTGAATTGACCTTCAGGCCCTTTAGAATAACATAGTAGCACAAATTATATTTATTATTTATAATATATTTTGCCCATATTTTTCTTACTGTACCATTGAAATTTTAAATTTAAATTGAAATAAATCTGTCATTTTCTAGCAATGGAAGAACATGATTTGATAATTAGCTAAACATTCCCCAAGTTGTTGATAATCGAAAACCATGAATTGGAATGGAATTTGCATCAGTGGAGGCAGCCTTTTCATTCTTTAACCAATAAGAACAAGAAATCTGGTTTAGTGCCAGAATAGGCAATTGTAAAAAAAAAAAAAAGACAAATGAAGTTAGATGGAAACAATTTGTATGCTTTAAAGAAAGACATACAGATGATAAATGGAATAATGAAGAAAAAAAGTCAAAGTAAAAAAGGAAAGAGCACATGGAGAAGTTAGGACTGGAGGTAAGTTAAAGATTTCACTTGTTAAAGAACAGACCGAGCCAAATTGAGTTGTCACAAACTTCATGGAAAGTCATAATCATCCACTCTCGACTCCTTCAAAGTTGTATTTGCTATGCTTATATTGTAATGTTTTGGCTGTCAAGAAAAAATTAACTCAACAGTTGTTGGAGGCTAAAGTGTCAATTTTTCAACAAATATAATTATGAATTGGAAATACAATATGGAGGGTGTGAGAAACACTGATCGAGAAAGACTCATCGATTATTAGAGATATAGTATTAAGGGATGAACAAAAGGGTATCGATATCGAAACACTTATCGAGTTATTTGCATTTGAGAAAGAGAAGAATTCAAGTTTTTTTATTATGAAATTGATTCAAGTGAGAGATTCACTAGGTGTTTTTGGGCGGATCATGTATCAAGGAGGGCATACAATGTCTTTGGTGATGTAGTTGTATTTGATATGACAGATAACACTAACAAATATGTTGATTTTTGCATCATTTGTAAGAGTTAATCATCATTATCATTAGACTATTATGTTTGGTTGTTCCTTTCTAAGTGATGAGAAAATTGAGTCTTTGTTTGATTGTTCAAGAAGTTCATAGAAGGCATGTCTAAAGGTCCACCAATTGTGATCACCACTGATCAAGATCCAGCGTTGGAAAAGGTCATTGCACAAGTTTTCCCTTAAACAGTGGATCGATATTGTTTGTGGCACATAGTTAATAAATTTACATATACACTACCCTCTTTGACTTTTCACAACTACTATCAAAACATAAAGAATGTCATATTGAACTCCTCAACACCCGATGAATTTGAGAAGTCCTGGGAAGACGTTATCAAGTATTCTAGTTTGGAGGGAAATGATTAGTTGCCATTGATGTATGAATTATGACAAAGGTGGGTCCCATTATATTTTAGTCATGTATTTTATACTCCAAACTATATCACCAATCATTGCTAGAATCTAAACTGCATCAAGTATTCTATTATTGATCCTTCTCTAATAAGGGCAAAGGGATGTGGGATGAGATTGAAATCAGCATCCAAACTATGTCATCGATGTGGTCATCGAGGTGTCTCACACGACAAGCGTAACTGCCCAATTTTATAGCAAGGGTATGTGTTCTTTAATTTTATATTTTTATTATAATTTTGTTTGCAAATTAGAAATGATATCTAATAAATACTAGTAAATATGATTATGTGTTCATTGCCAAATCAACTGCTACAGAGAGTTATAATAACAACGATGACGACATATATATGAAAAAGAGTTGGCATCTATAGCTAGTACTATCAATGTTTTATTTTATTTTATTTAGTCGATCATTGATAAATTTTGATTTATATTTGTCTTTATTGTTGTTCTAACAACATGTCCTGTGAGTGATGAAGCTAGGTTTAACAACATGGTCTTTGTTGTTGTAGTTGTGTTATTATTGGTTAAGTTCAAAGATCTTGTTCTATGTCATTGTGGTAGTTGTGTTATTATTGGTTAAGTTCAAAGATCTTGTTCTATGTCATTGTGGTGGGCTTGTAGGTATTTGTAGGATTTTTATTAAATGATGTTATCGAGTATCATAATATATCATTCAATTGATGAGGTTATCATATCATCTATGTGAGGTATATATTTATATAATAGTGAACGGTAATTGCAGATTATACGTGTTTTCATGTTATAGATAATAGCTACTATAATTTTATAGCAATTACTGTTGAGTAACTACTACAAATTATAATAACTACTTGATAGTAGCTACTATAACGAATAACCGACAGTAATTGCTACATCTGATAGTAACTACCTAATAATAATTACTACAACTTGAACTTAGCAGCTACTATCGAGTAGTTGCTATACCATATAGCAGCTACCTGATAGTAGCTGCTACAACTTACTGCCAAAAACCTTATTGCAAATACCTGACAGTAGGTGCTAAAACTTGAACCTTACGTTGCATGGTTGCAGGTGCTACTGTCTGTAGCATAGATACAACTTGATTTGTAAAATTTAAAACAAATTTCCAAGCAAAACTATAATACTGTATAGAAAGAATGATAATTCACTATAAAATTAATCAAACATTATTTATAAATTATTTGGAAAGAAGGGATGGAAAAGCATCAGTTTTATGTTATTGTAGCTTCTGTTCATATTTATATTACAACGACAAGAACGGAGAAGAACTCGACGAACACAGCTAGACTGAAAAAATAGCAGGATGAGTTTATAGCTAATAGTAAGGTCGTGTTCCATCTCTTGAACATAATACTAGCTGAGGAATTCGAAAAAATCAGCACGTTCAACTCCGCTAAAGCCCTCTGGCATAAAGTGTTGGAGCTCCACAAAGAACACAAAAGAAGTAGAATTCGACTCTTCAATGGATACTGATTCGTCTTCAGAAGAGTCCGAGACCAAAAAGATTGTCGAAGTAGCACTAACAACTGAATATATATCGGATGACAACGAAGCATCGACAGAAGAGATCAACGATGAAGGAGGAGCATCTACCTACGAGACCAATACAGTGAGGTACATAACCTTCCTTTCAATCAACTTTTGATTACAAATGCATTAGAATGCTCACTAGAACACTTTGTAAAACTAGGACAAAGTATATAAATGTGAAGAAATTATATGCATGATTACTAGGAGACCTTGATAAAATTATTGTTGAAAATGAGAAATTAAAAAATAAAATAAAAACATTAGAAAGAAATTATGTATTTCAAATTCAAATAATTTTCAACTCACAAATTTTAGAAATTATGGAGAACTAAATTGGTATATCAGAAATCATAAGAGTCAAATTATATAAGAGCTCAAAAATTATATTTTACTCAAATACTTCATCAATCTAGTAAATAAAAATTTATTTTGAGTTCTCAAATCTATTTTGGATTGCTAGCTGACTTTGGTTACTAAAATAGTGCATACTAAATTTTTTTAAATTCTTTTTCCTCGATATTTTATATAGTATTTTTTTGAAAAACCTTTCGAAAGTATTTTTGAACAGATTTAATTTTCTTTAAATTTTTTATGACAGACACAAATATTATCTATTTATAAAATCTTTTTGGAATTTTCAACCTTTTAACAAATTTCTATGAATTTATTTTTGAAAATCAAATATTTAAATTTAATAATACTTTGGAGATTTATTTTGAGAAACCACATTTGTTGGAGATTATTCATTATGTTTTAACTACTCAGAAAAATTATCAAGTTTTTTTGGTCAATATTATTTTTAAATTTAATTTCTCAAAAATTTAGACTTTTGTGAAGAAATTTATTTTTGTCTTACAAAAAAATATATTTTTGTATAATTTTCTGTATACTTAGATTTATCATTTTGAAACTTTGACAAACATTTTATAAAATTTTCTGATAGATAAATAATTTTCTTTTGGAAAATAAATATTTAAAATTAATTTTTTTTGAAAATTAATTATTTGACTAAACTAATTTTTCAATGGATAGATATTATATTTTACGTGTTCTGAAAAGTTAAGTATTTTGCCTAAGAATTCTTTTTTAAAGCTTTGTTTTCAAAAATAATGATTTTTGATGAAAATAAATATTTTGAGAAAATGTAAATTATATTTCATTGAAATTTTTTCATGTGATCAGAAAAATCATTCTCAGTTATGACAAAAATCATTCTTAGTAATGGCAAAATTCTTGGAATTTTTCAACATGTATAACTAATTTTTAAAATTATTTTTTTAAAAACTAAGATTTTAATCATAAAAATTTATCTAAGTTACAAATTTTTTTCGATAATTTCTAGATTCTTTGATTAACTTTGAACTACCCCTTGCATATCTTTTATATTTTTTTCTAACTAAGGTTAACCCATTTTTGATGTGATCAAAATAAAGAATTACATTAAGTTAAGAGGGAGATTTATTTTTACTTATAACTTATTGCAATATTTTTACATGTACTTGATTGTAAATATCTGTGTTATTGTTTTACTAATTTCATAATTTATTATTTGTTTATTACCCCTAACTTAACTTAAGTTAATGCACATCAAAAAAGGAAAGATTGTAAGTACTCCGGGTTAATTTTGATATGGTCAACCGAGTCAAGTTAGGTCATATTAGTTTAATGTCTTATGTCTAAGTGTGCAGGAACTTAGAAACACATGAAGTCGAGTAGAAGACGCAACGAGTAAGAAGGAGTGCACGAGAAGGGAGCCAATGGGCTCAGTGCATCTGACAGACGAGAAGTTGTGAAAGAGTACATCGGTGGAGTGAGACGAATGCGTGTAACGTCCGAGGGACGAGAAGCCTAGAGGAAGTCTGTTCAAGGAGAAGCTTAGAATTGGGTTCGGGTGTGCTCAACTGTGCACGACCAAAGAATCACCCAAAGCACAGACCAATTGAAAGGTCAACTTGGAGTTGACTATTCTAGGCACCTCAACCTGATCCAGGTGCCTTAATTCTAGTAGCTCGTACCTGGTCCAGGTGCCCGGGGTCCAAGAGGTTGGAACCCCTTCCAGGGGCTCGGAAGGGGCTATCACATGACCTAGAGTCGTTGTCGAAGAGATCAAGTTCGGGGCCAAGTCAGCACAGTCCGAGCGCTAGGAATGCCTTCCACACGCCCAGAAGGCCTTCCAGGTGCCTGGAAGGGTCCAAACTCATCTGATAACCATTGACGAATGGATTACACTCGACGAAATCCAGGCGCCCGTATAGTCTTCCAAGCGCCCAGAAAGTGCCACGTCAACAATGACTAATTTTTCCAGAGTGCTATAAATAGAGCTCTTTGTAACTCGAAATAGAACAACATATTTTGTATTTCTTTCTTATATCTTGTACACTTAACGCTTAATCTTAATTTGTGTAAGAGACTTCTCCGCCTCCGACATTGTCACAGATGCAGATTGCTAGTGCACTTGACCTTGCTTTGGATTAGCAACTAACTATGCTGCAAATCAAGTAAATACTCAGTCTCTTACTCTATTCATTTATGTAATTATTTTTAATTAATGTGTGTGTATCCTTGCTAAGTTAAAAGAGATTAAATTTCATTTGTAGGACTATTTACCTCCCTCTAGCCGGCTCCACGATCCTACATACATCTTTGTAAAAGTGTTTGAAGTAATTAACGAAAGATTCCATAGGAAAATAATCAGGGATAATTTCCCTTTTATTGCTCGCATCTAGTCTTACAATTAATGACATCTTCTAGTGTCATCTCAATCTCACTCAAGCATTGGTCCATTAAATCAAAATTTTCTTTTATTACTGTTCCGGAAGGAATCGACGTCGATGGCCCGTCACCAGAGTCCAATCCACCGGGATGATGACGAGAGAGGAAAAGCTCGCCCACGCGGATGCTGACACTAGGGGAGGAACTCCGGTCCTACGAGATTAACATGAGTGTTAATGGAAACATGCAGGAGGTTGTCCGGCGGAGCTCACTCTGACGCTCAAGTCAGTGCCTCAGTATAGGAGATGGAAGAAAGTAAGGAGATGCGTAGAATAGAGAGTGTCAAACCCCCTTACCCGAGGGGGTACCTTTTATGCCTGAGGCAGCGGTCATACGTGTCTCCACGATCCTCGCCACGTCCCCTCGATCTTCAGTTACTAGATAACCCTTGTAACGGTCATCGCCGCTAGTAAATCTAGACCGTTGTGATAAGGAAGGCATTAATGGTCGTGTATTACGGGTCCTGATCATCCTGTGATTATAGGGGATGATTATCCATAGATCCGAAGAAAGGGGGACCGTTACTTGAGGTCGAGTGCTCTTTTGGCTCCGCTACCCCGAGGTGATCTTGGGGTCTTTTGGCCCGGGGGGTCCCGGGCGCTTCCCTTCCCGGGGTGGTCTCGGGGACCTGACCTCCCGAGGTGATCTCGAGCGTACGTCTTCCCGGGTCGGTCTCCAGGGTATGCCTGTCCGTGGGGTTCTCGAAGACCCACCTTCCTGAGGGGGCCTCGGACGCCACGTAAAGAGAGTCGCCCAGACTCGATAGATCTTACCACATAGCTTCTTCAGTCCACGTGTCAGCCACGGGGTGCTCAACCCCATCACAAGTCCCTCCCTTCAAGTGTAATCGAAGGAAGAGTTGCTGACTGATTAGACTAGTGGTGTAGCGAATAAGCTATGTTTTGGTGGGTCCATGCACCCATTACTCCTTAATTAGTGGCACATTGAGTTCGAGGAATCAAAACATTCGCCCCTGGACCCCACGCGGCACTTCGAAGGCCTCCCGCCTCTCTATGAGCCTTGTGACAATGCCACGACAGCTGTCCATGGCCTTTTTAAAAGCGCATGGGGTCTATTAATGGCGACAAGGTCATTTGACGAATGTTGTCCTGCCACGTGTTCCGTCATTCTTTCCGCGGCCATCTCTCGCTGATCCGCGCCGCGGGCCATATGAGGCAATGCTAGTAAAAGATGGTGGCTCCTCAGTATACCCCATCAGCCCCATCGACGTGCTGCCTCCTATTGCTTACAGGCAGGTGGCTTATCCCTATAAAAGCGGGTGCAACGACGCCCTTCTGCCTTCTTGCGTTATTTGTTTTCAAACGTCTTCGCTTAGTGTTGTTCGTTTCGGTGTCGCCTTCCCATTATGTAAGTCTCTTTCTGTTTTCTTCTCTCCTTAATCTCCATGCGTCCAGTAGAGAGGAAGAAGAAGACTTGAAATGAGGACGAAGGTTCTTCTGAGGAGCCAACCTATCACCCAGAGTGGTACGATACCATCCCCTCTAGGGTTAGGTTAGAATCCCTTCAGGTCGCCTGCCAAATGTATGGTATTTCAGAGGATTAGGAGGTGCGAGTTCCGGCCTAGATCAATCACCCATGGAGACTCCTGCAGGCTTTTTCACCTTCTTCTTAGGGAAAGTAAAATTAGGACTTCGTTTCCCTATTCCCCCCTTCTTCATGAATGTCTCCACCTATTTCAACATACCTCTTCATCAACTAGCTCTAAACGCCTTTTGCCCAGATGGGTGGGGCGTTTGTACTCTTCAAACTTTTCAACATCTCTCTGACCCCCTGATTCTTTCATTTCTTCTTCATCCCAGTGGGTTCGCGAGGGGCATTTGGCTTCACCGCTCGTACCGGACATAAGTTTCTAGGAGGTCTTCCTTCCTCTCATAAGGGATGTAAGGAACATTTCTTCTATATCCAACTCCCTGAGCCTCCCTTCAGTCCTATTCACTGGACGGAGAGCTTGCCGCTCATCCCAGACCTTGGCGACTTCTAGCAGGATGCGGGATACCAGAGGGCTAGGGGTATCCTGGTCAGGATAGAGTTTCACGGCCTTCAGTTGGTACAAAGCGAAGAACTCCTCTATCGGGCCAACGTTAGCCCGAAAGTCACAAGCCTTAGCTCAAGTCTCCGTAAGTTCTGTTTTCCCTTGCCATTATTCTTGTTAATACTAACTGATACCTTTCTGTATCTATTTCACAGACGACGTCATGCTCTCCCGGCTATCAACTGGCTCCTGAAGTGGGAGCATGCTAACGACTAGGCCCTGATTCCTGTCCCAGTTCCTTCTGCACCTGTGGGCATCTCCGCCGAGGGATGCGAAGAAATGGTTGAACCGCCCAAAGGTCTAGGAGTCCCGGCCCCACTGGAGGTCCCAGGGGCGGCTGAGCAGCCTTCCCCAGTCGAAGAAGATTGTTGGCGCTTGGATGGCTAGAGAGGGGATGGGGGTTGAATGTAGTCAGACACAATCTTTTGACCTTTTAGGTTTTTCTGCACTTGATGGTTAGCAACAACGGAAGCAAACAAGCAGGAATACAGATGCAGAAATGAAACACAAACTAAATCGCTAACACGGCGATGTACAAGGTTCGGGGATAACTTGCCCCTACTCCTTGGCGTGCCCGTGAGGTGGGCGATCCCTTGATCGTCGGCAGATCAAGCCCCGGAAATCTGGATAGATAAATCCTCCTTCTCGGTGGAGAAACCTCTCCACATAATGTCTCAACAGATATGAGATAAAAGCACAGAGACAGCAACAAGAAAGCTTACAGAGCACTTCGGATAGAGGAAACTCAAGAACTCTACACTGATCTCCACTCAGCACAAACCTCACGCAAGAACTCCCAACTCTTCGTGTCTGCTCGCTGATGGACTCGCCAAGCTCTTTTCCTCTTCCAAGCGCTCAACTCTCTCAAGAGTCAAAGTATCAGAGTGTATCCGCAAGCTTTTTCGATTCATAGTGATTGCCAAGGGATGATCAAGTGTTGCTGCAACAGAGAGCCCCCTTTCTCTTCATCGCCAGCCAACACTTAACCCAACTGCCCAACGCCAGGTCACAGACGCTCCTCTGCAGCTCCCAGCTGCTCATCTGCAACTGCCCTGCTACCCTGACCTCTCCTGGACTCCTTGAGCTCTACTCAGCCGAGCACCAGTCAGCCCCAGCTCAACTTCTAGCCGTTGCCAGCAGTGCCCGTTGTAACCTGCGATGGAAAACTGTCAAACCTGATATAGAAAAAGACACCAGTTGACTCTCCTTGGATGATCCCTGAGTTACCTGCACACTTAGCAGATAATTAGCACACCAAATCAATAGAGAATCAAGTATCAGAAGGTCAGAGCAGATTCGAGTAGTGTATCAGTAGAAATCAGAACGCAATCAAAACTCTGACATCATTTTTGAATTAAAGCTGTCAGCTACTGATCGATCACCAGACCGATCAGAGTGAACCCTGATCGGTCACCAAACCGATCAGGATAGGGCCAGTCCGATCAGGCTTCAGCCTGATCGGTCCACAGTGAGAAACTGAGAATCACGGAGTTCTTGTGATCGGTCACCCTGACCGATCTAGGGATCGTGGATCGGTCACCGGACCGATCCACAGCATTGCTGGGATTCCCAGCTTTCCCAGGCCAACTCCTCCTGATTGGTCACCTGACCGATCAGAGTGTGTCCTGATCGGTCTGGTGACCGATTAGGCCACTCTCTGATCGATCAGGATCCACCCTGATTGGTCATAGTAAGGAACTCGTGATATCTGGGATTCCTCGGATCGTTCGCCAAACTGATCCAGAGCTCTCCCTGATTGGTCTCCAGACAGATCAGGAGCCGAACAGAAGCCTTACAATGTTTCTATTCTCTCCCTGATCGGTTACCAGACCAATCAGACATATCTGGATCGGTCACCAGACCGATCCACAAAGGAAGTTCGTGCCAACTTCCCTGATCAGTCACCAGACCGATCTAGCCCAGGCCAACTCCACCATAAGTCAAGAGAACAGGCTTTCCTAGCCTTCTCTGGCTCGTGCTCAGTCCCTCGGACCAAGACTCAGTGCCCAGCTCCACTCACCGGGACTTCAATCAACCTAGCTTCCCAAGCTAAGACCTGGCTTCACTCACCAGGATTTCATTCAACCTAGCTCCCCAAGCTAGGACTTGGCTTCACCCACCAGGGTTTCATTCAACCTAGCTTCCCAAGCTAGAACCTAGCTTCACTCACCAGGATTTCATCCAACCTAGCTTCCCAAGATAGGACCTGGCTTCACTCACCAGAATTTCAGTCAACCTAGCTCCCCAAGCTAGGACCTGGCTTCACTCACCAGGGTTTCATCTAACTTAGCTTCCCAAGCTAAGACCTAGCTTCACTCACCAGGATTTCAATCAACCTAGCTCCCCAAGCTAGGACCTGGTTTCACTCACTAGGTATGCATAGTCCCACTAGGTCTTTTCCACTTCACCTAATCCCACTAGGTGTGCCTAGTCCCACTAGGACTTTTCTCATGCCAGCGTACAATCTCCCAGATCCACCTAGACTTCACCTAGTCCCACTAGGTGTGCCTAGTCCCACTAGGTCTTTTCCCATGCCAGCGTGCGATCTTCCAGATCCACCTGGACTTAATCCAAATTCATTCAACCAAACTTAAATCGTTGTCAACATCAAAACAACAATCGGGCCAGACTGCATCAACAATCTCCCCCTTTTTGTTATTTAACAATCCGATTTAAGTTTATGTATTAATGATCAATTGAAGTCCATTCAATTATCGTATGGGAATCAAGATCCTCCCCCTACAATGATTAACCCTAAACTTAATCAACCATTCTCTCCCCCTTTGTCAAACATCGAAAAGGGTTTGGTTATTAAGTTTAAATATAGCTCCCCCTTAAACGAGGGTCTCCCCTCAAAATCTAAAATAACCAAAGGATAATTTTTGAATTGCATATGAGAGACATATACCATAAATGTATCATGGCAACAATGTATATGCATCATACGGCAATAAGTGTGAATTGCAAATGAAACCATATACAGAATTATATCATGGTCAAACATGTATATGTTTCATATGACAATTAGGGAATGCAACTGTATACGACACATAATCCTGATTGGTCTCCATGACCGATCAGGTTTGTTGATTATTCGATACAAAACTATTTCTTATTAGTCTGGGGAGCGATCAGATTTCAGAAAAAATTCTGAAACTCTGATACGTTCCTGATCAGACTGCATTAACAATTTGCATTCCACAACAGGGGTGTAGACTTCATTAACATCCGATAATTCAGAAAAATTTCTGAAATTATTTCTCATCCAGGAACAGGAGTCATGATTCAAACAACCTTTATTGATTTGAAAGTTCCCACACAGGTTTATATCAAATCAGTATTAGGTTTTGTTCCAAGTATGATTAGGATGTTCCAATTGTAATTGGTTTGTATCAGATTTATTCGTATTAGTTTAATCAAGTAATCTAATACAACTTGATGAAATGGGATCGGACTGAGAAGTTTTTGAATCAATCAGGGATTTCCTTGGTCAGAATTGGTCTGATCGGTCACCAGTCCGATCAGAGAGACCCTTGATCAGTCACCAGATCGATCAGGGTGAGTCCTGATCGGTTGGTGGACCGATCTAGGTTCAGACAGAAGGTTTTCTCAGTTCTAGATTTCAGAAACCGATTTCAGAAACTCTGAAATCAAGTTTGTTTCAACTCTCAACCATTCCTAAACCCTAATTCAATCATGTTTCCCTTACCGAACATGTATTTTCCCACATCAATAAAGAAAAACATTAAAGGGAATTGTTGTTTAAAAATCTTAAGAGTTCAGATTTGAAAAATATACATATCAATTCCATAATCCCAATTCCCCATTATATTGATAATTCATGGATTGGATTTGAAAATTCATAGTTCCAAGTGTATATCAAATTCATGGTTCCAACTAATTTGAAATCAAATTTGTATTAAAAACCTATTCCCCAAGTTGTCCATAAATACAAGGTTTAAATCATGATTCAAAGAAAACACTATGTCATACAACATAAGCAGTGAATTTTGAAACTCACGTTAATTGTTTGGTGATGCCTTGTGAAATTTTTATAATGATCATCATAAAGCATGTGTTCATCTTATTCTTAAACAAACTTTGTATGCCATGGGTTAATGTTGCTAACTTCAAGATTTACAGTGACCTATAACTTGCAGCAAGAACACTAAGCACTCTAGGCAATCCATAGTAGGAACAAGTCATGTGTCAACCTAAACCATTCATGCAATATATATATATATTTTAAAACTTGTAGATTTATTTTGAAGCATGGATATACTATCATTCATTGAATGAAAATTTCCTTACTACTCAAGTGAAATTTCATAAAACACTACATTCATGAGTATATCATTATAATTGTGTTTGGAGTACCAATTATCAACAACCAATGTTGATAGATACTCCCCCTCAAATAATGCTTATACAATTCTAAATATTGAGGTTTTAGGTACCCAAATTTTGGGACCTAAAGAATCTACAATAAATGACTTTGGCACCCAAGCCTTAGTCATTTTCTTTCTAACCTTTTGACCCTTAGAATTATTTTGTACTCTAAATTGGGTTCTTGACATTAATGATACAAAGGTTGATTCTTTAGGTCGGTAACCTATACCGGTCTTGTTGTAAATCGTCCTTTGGGAATTTAGTACCATATCTAATGTTTTAGAACTAGTTGAAAATTTCTAAAGACTACTCTTGAGATTTTCAACTTCGCCCTTCAAGTTTTTGTTCTCATCTTCTAACATTTCTACATGCAAATCATCAATATCCTCATCCTTAGAGGATTTCAATTTTTCTACTTCTAATCTCAATAACTTAACCTTGTTCTTAGATTTTTTGAGTAAACTAGTTAAGCATGTGATCGTCCTATAGCATTTATCTAATTCCAAAGAGATTACCTCTTCATCATCCGAAGATGATGAAGGCGCGGTTGAGGAGCTACTCGCTTCGTCTTCACTCTCCTTGTTTAACTCTTCTAAGGCCACTAGAGCCACATGACAGTAGGTCTTCTCCTCTTTTTCCTTCTTCTTCTCCTTCTTCCTGTTGTCACCTGCCACTAAAGCCAACCCTTTCTCCTTTGGGCTTTGGTAAGAGATCTCATGTAATTCCATTTCACAAAATAGATCTTCTAATTTGACAATTGACAAGTCCTTGGATACCTTGTAGGCATCCACCGTGGATGGCCACAAGGCATTCCTAGGGAATGATTTAAGGACATACCTTACAAGATCTCGGTTTTCTACCTTTTCATTGATGGAATGCAAGCCGTTGAGGATCTCTTTAAATCTTCCATGGAGTTCACTTACCTTTTCATTTTCTTCCATGGAATGGTTTTGAAGTTGGCTGAGAAGGAGGTCCTTCTTGGCTATCCGAGTGCCTTGAGTACCTTCATGGAGCTCAATGAGCTTGCTCCATAGGTCTTTAGCACTTGTGAAGGGGCCAACTTTGATTAGTTGGTCCCTGGTCATCCCACATTGCAAGGTAACCACCGCCTTTGCATCGGCTTCTCCTTTGCGCGTTTGCTTAGCCGACCACCGCGAGGACTCCAACTCTTTTCCCTCCGCATCTCTTGGAGGAATGAAGCCTTCCTTCACGGAGAACCACATTCCAATATCGGTCTTGAGGTAGTACTCCATGTGAGACCTCCAATATTGAAAATATGATCCGTCGAAGAAGGGAGGTCGGGCGGTGCTAAATCCTTCTCTCAAAGCCATTCTTGTTGACACTTGAATGTTAAGCCGCTTGAACAGAGCCCCAAGCTCTGATACTACTTGTTGGCGCTTGGATGGCTAGAGAGGGGGGGGGTGAATGTAGTCAGGCACAATCTTTTGACCTTTTAGGGTTTTCTGCACACGACGGTTAGCAACAGCGGAAGCAAACAAGCAGGAATACAGATGCAGAAATGAAACATAAACTAAATCGCTAACACGGCGATGTACAAGATTCGGGGATAACTTGCCCCTACTCCTTGGCGTGCCCGTGAGGTGGGCGATCCCTTGATCGTCGACAGATCAAGCCCCAGAAATCTGGATAGATAAATCCTCCTTCTCGGTGGAGAAACCTCTCCACACAATGTCTCAACAGATATGAGATAAAAGCACAGAGACAGCAACAAGAAAGCTTACAGAGCACTTCGGACAGCGGAAACTCAAGAACTATACACTGAACTCCACTCAGCACAAACCTCACGCAAGAACTCCCAGCTCTTCATGTCTTCTCTCTGATGGACTCACCAAGCTCTTTTCCTTTTCCAAGCGCTCAACTCTCTCAAGAGTCAAAGTATCAAAGTGTACCCTCAAGCTTTTTCGATTCACAGTGATTGCCAAGGGATGATCAAGTGTTGCTGCAACAGAGAGCCTCCTTTCTCTTCATCGCCAGCCAACACTTAATCCAGCTGCCCAACGCCATGTCACAGACGCTCCTTTGCAGCTCCCAGCTGCTCATTTGCAACTGCCCAGCTACCCTAACCTCTCCTGGACTCCCTGAGCACTCCTCAGCCGAGCCCCAATCAGCCCCAGGTCAGCTTCCAGCCGTTTCCAGCAGTGCCCGTTTTAACCTGCGTTGGAAAACTGCCACACCTGATATAGCAAAAGACACCAGTTGACTCTCCTTGGATGATCCCTGAGTTACCTGCACACTTAGCAGATGATTAGCACACCAAATCAACAGAGAATCAAGTATCAGAAGGTCAGAGCAGATTCCAATAGTGTATCAGTAGAAATCAGAACACAATCAGAACTCTGACAGCGTTTTTGAATTAAAGCAGTCAGCTACTGATCGGTCACCAGACCGATCAGAGTGAACCATGATCGATCACCAGACCGATCAGGATAGGCCAAGTCCGATTAGGCTCCAGCCTGATCGGTCCACAGTGAGAAACTAAGAATCACGGAGTTCTTGTGATCGGTCACCCTGACCGATCCAGGGATCGTGGATCGGTCACCGGACCGATCCACAACATTGCTAGGATTCTTAGCTTTTGCAGGCCAACTCCCCTTGATCGGTCACCTGACCGATCAGAGTATGTCCTGATCGGTTACCAGACCAATCAGGCCACTCTCTGACCGATCAGGGTCCACCCTGATCGGTCATAGTAAGGAACTCGGGATATCTGAGATTCCTCATATCGTTCACCAGACCGTTCTAGAGCTCTCCCTGATCGGTCTCCAGACCGATCAGGAGCCAAACAGAAGCCTTACAAAGTTTCTATTCTCTCACTGATCGGTCACCAGACCAGTCAGACATATCTGGAACGGTCACCAGACCGATCCATCCCAGGCCAACTTCCCTGATCGGTCACCAGACCGATCCATCCCAGGCCAACTCCACCATAAGTCAAGAGAACCCTAGCCTTCTCTGACTCGTGCTCAGTCTCTCGGACCAAGACTCCATGCCCATCTCCACTCACCGCGACTTCAATCAACCTAGCTTCCCAAGCTAGGACCTGACTTCACTCACCAGGATTTCATTCAACCTAGCTCCCCTAGCTAGGACCTGGCTTCACTCACCAGGGTTTCATTCAACCTAGCTTCCCAAGCTAGGACCTAGCTTCACTCACCAGAGTTTCATCCAACCTATCTTCCCAAGCTAGGACCTGACTTCACTCACCAGGATTTCAGTCAACCTAGCTCCCCAAGCTAGAACCTGGCTTCACTCACTAGGGTTTCATCCAACCTAGCTTCCCAAGCTAGGACCTGGCTTCACTCACCAGGATTTCAGTCAACCTAGCTCCCCATGCTAGGACCTGGCTTCACTCACTAGGTGTGCCTAGTCCCACTAGGTCTTTTCCACTTCACCTAGTCCCACTAGGTGTACCTATTCCCACTAGGTCTTTTCCCATGCCAGCGTGCAATCTCCCAGATCCACCTGGACTTCACCTAGTCCCACAATGTGTACCTAGTCCCACTGGGTGTGCCTAGTCCCACTAGGTGTGCCTAGTCCCACTAGGTCTTTTCCCATGCCAGTGTGTGATCTCCCAGAATCACTTGGACTTAATCCAAATTCATTTAACCAAACTTAAATCGTTGTCAATATCAAAATAATAATCAGGCCAGACTGCATTAACAAACATTGCCCCCCCCCCCGTTCCAGTGGGAGATGGGGAGTCTGCCCCTGCGCCTGCAGCTACCCCTGACCCCCGAAAAGAAACAGTGCAAATGACTTGTTTCTAAGCAAGCTCCATTGAAGAGGTTGAGGAAACTCTCTCCCTCGAAGCTTCCCCCAGCCGCTGATGAAGAGGACGAGGTGCCCTTGTCCCAGAGCATTCGGACAGTGCCCTCCTGTTCCTCTGAGGCTTCCACAGAATAGGCCGCTTCTATCCCAGCCACCGCGGCCGAACCTCCGACCATCCGGCGAGGCAAAGAGGTGCTACGCGTCGTGCCTTGCCCCCGCCGAAAAAAACCACCCGTTGAACAAGATGGCGGCCAGGGGCTCTCAGTCCATAACAATAAAGACCATTGCCCCCAAGACTGACGAGCAGCAGGGGGCGTCCAGTTCAGAGGAAGACGTCCCAACCCCCGAAGCCTCCCTGGCCCATCGGGGAGGGATACCGTGGAAATTCACCCCCCCCCCCCCTCCTGCTCACCTCCTGAGGTCAGCTGCGTCAGCCAAGTACCTGGGTATACTGCATCAGTCCCTGCTGATGGTAATTGCTTTTATCTTTCTTCCTTTGGCTTCTGTTGTTGTATCTGTTCTTTAATTGTCCCTCTGTATTGCAGGTCACCTCCAATTGTGCTTCTACCAGCTGGCTGTTGTGCTCCTAAGGGGTTACTGAAGACCTCCTCCAGCAATTGTCGGCATCAGAGGCAGAGGTAGGTCATGCCCGCGATGCGGGCCTCCTACAGATGGAGGTTAGTAGGGCTCTAAGGGTTAATGTTGAGCACTACCTCAACACCCTGCTAGCCTCGGAGGAGACTATGCACGGCTACCATCTCCGAGAGCGCACCCATTCGGAGTAGAGCCAGGCCCTTTCCGAGGACCTGCAGAAAGTTGTTGATGCAGTTTGACCGTGATTGTTGTTTTGGTGTTGACACCGATTTTAGTTTAGGTTGATAAGATGATTGGGATTAAGTCCTGGTCGTGGACTAGGCATACCTAGTGGGACTAGGTTTGATGAAAGCCTGGCATGGGGGGTCAGGTCCTAGCTTGAGAAGCTAGGTGGATGAAATCCTAACATGGAGGGTTAGGTGTGAGAAAATCCTAGCTTGGAGGGCTAGGTGTGAAAATTCCTAACCTGGAGGGTTAGGTGTATGAAAAGTCCTAGCTTGGAGGGCTAGGTGTGAAAATTCCTAACCTGGAGGGTTAGGTGTATGAAAAGTCCTAGCTTGGAGGGCTAGGTGTGAAAATTCCTAACCTGGAGGGTTAGGTGTATGAAAAGTCCTAGCTTGGAGGGCTAGGTGTGAAAAGTCCTAGCTTGGAGGGCTAGATGTGAAAAGTCCTAACTCGAAGGGTTAGGTGATTGGAAATCCCGGTGAGTGAAGGCGGATCCTGGTGAGTGAAGCCAGGTTGACTGAAATCCCGGTGAGTGAAGCCGGGTCCTGGTGAGTGAAGCCAGGTTGACTGAAATCCCGGTGAGTGAAGCCGGGTCCTCGTGAGTGAAGCCAGGTTGGTTGAAGTCCCAGTGAGTGAAGCTGGGCATGGAGTCTTGGTCCGAGGGATCAAACACGAGTTAGAGATGGGCTGGAGGCCGGTTCTCATGACTTAGAATGACTTTGACCTAGTCTGGATTGGTCTGGTGACCGATCAAGGAAGTTGGCATGGTGTTCCCTCGTGGATCGGTCTGGTGACTGATCTGGCGATAACTGATCGGTCTGGTGATCGATCAGGGAACACATAGTGATCTTGTTAGGTTACTGCTCGGCTCCTGATCGGTTCGGAGATCGATCAGGGAGCATGCAGTTCACTCACTGCATGGCTCCTGATCGGTCTGGTGACCGATCAGGGAGCATACAGTGAGTTGAGTTCCCTTGTTGCTCGGCTCCTGATCGGTCCGGTGACCGATCAGGGAGCATCCAGTAGGTTTTGGGAACCTTACTGATCAGCTCCAGATCGGTCTGGTGACCGATCTGGAACACTGTTCAGATCGTTCTGGTGAACGATCAAGTGTCGTGGACTCCGTCTTACAACCGATCAAGATGGAGCCTGATCGGTCAGGGAGCTTCCTGAACGGTCTGGTGACCGATCAGGCCCTTGTGGCTGCGAACGATGGGAGTCCCAGCAAAGCTGTGGATCGGTCCGACGATCGATCCAAAAGCCCTGGATCGGTCCGGTGACCGATCACTTTAATTCAAACGCGCTGTCAGACGCTCTGAACATGTCTGATCGCAATTTGATTTCCCTGATACACTGCTGATATCTGCTCTAACCTTCTGATACTTTGATCTTCTGATGATTTGCTGCACTAATGAGCTGCTAAGTGTGCAGGTGACTCAGGGATTATCCAAGGGGAGTCAAACGAAGGCTTTCATTACATCAGATTGGGCAGGTTTCCATCTCAGGTTGCAACGGATGCTGACACTGCTGGAGCTGCTGGCTGGGACTCGTCTGAGGGAAGCTCAGGGGGACCAGGAGAGCTAAAGGGTAGATGGCTACTGCAGGTGAGCAGCTGGGAGCTGCTGCAAAGGAGCGTGTGACCTGGCGATGGAAGGTGTTAAGCTAAGTAGCGGAGAAGAGCTGTGAAGAGCTTGCGGAGTTCAGTTCTTTCTGCGCGATCAGTTCTCCATCATCGAAAGCTTTGATCCATACTTGTGCGACCTATTGATCCATCTCTTGAGCAAGCAACCTTGTGATACTTGAGCACTTGGAAGAGAAACAAGAAGCTTAGTGAGTCCATCAGCGAGAAGACATGAAGAAGGGAGTTCTTGCGTGAGATCTGCGCTGAGTGGAGCTCGGTGAGAAGTTTGCTTGTGTTCTTGAGGTTCTAAGTGCTCAGTAAGATCCTTCTTGTGTTTCTTGTACTTATTACTTGATACATCTTGAAACGCTGTGGAGAGGTTACTCCACCGAGAAGGAGGTTGCATTCTATCCGAATTTTTCGGGGCTTGATCTGCCGACGATCAAGGATCGCCCACCTCACAGGCACGCCAAGGAGTAGGGGCAAGTTATCCCCGAACCTTGTAACTCCTCTTTGTTAGCGTTTTGTGTTCTTACTTAGTTTCTCCATTTAGTCTCTATTTTTGGTTTGCTTCCGCTGCTACCTAACCTCTGAAGTGCAAAAAATTGAAAAGTGTCAAGTTTCGGTGTCTGGCTATATTCACCCCCCTCTAGCCATCCAAGTTCCAACAAGTGGTATCAGAGCGTGGGGCTATGTTCAAGCGGATTAACAACCGAGAGCTATCAACAATGGTTTTGAGAGAAGGATTTAGCACAACCCAACCTCCCTTCTTCGATGGAGCAGATTTTCAATATTGGAGATCGAAGATGGAGTACTATCTGAAGATGGATATCAACACATGGTTCGCGGTGAAGGAGGGTTTTACCCCTCCAAAGGATGATGAAGGAAAAGAATTGGAATCTTGGCATTGGACGACTGAGCAAACTTGAAAAAGTGAATCCGACGCGAAGGCGGTGGTGACCTTACAATATGGCATGAACAAAGACCAACTAATCAAGGTTGGTCCATTTACAAGTGCAAAGGATTTGTAGAATAAGCTCATCGAACTCCATGAGGGTATCCGAGACTCAAGAATAGCTAAGAGGGACTTGTTCCTCAACCATCTTCAAAATCTCTCCATGAAGGAGAGTGAGACCATAAGTGAGCTCCACAGCAAATTCAAAGAGGTATTGAATGTTCTCCACTCTATTGATGAAAAGATCGAAAACCCCGACCTTGTGAGGTATGTGTTAAATGCTTTTCCAAGGAATGCTTTGTGGTCATCCATGGTGGATGCCTACAAAGTCTCTAAGGATTTATCAATTGTAAAACTAGATGACTTATTTTGTGAAATGGAATTACATGAAATGGCTAACAAAGGCCCCAAGGAGAAGGGGATTGCCTTAGTTGCAGGAGAAAAGACTAAGAAGAAGAAGGAGAAGAAGAAGGAGAAGGAAGTCTCTTCATCTGCATCCTTATCCGAGTCCGAGTCTGATTCCGAGGAGGATGGCAGCGGCTCTTCTTCCTGCGAGATGGCCAACTTCGTTAGAAGAATGTTGAGGAAGAGTCGACGCTTCAAGGGTAAAGGTAACCCTAGTGAAGTTAA
>JAGFNQ010002704.1:0-20014 GCA_024364735.1 Boesenbergia rotunda
GTTTTGATCTATCTCTATAGATTCTAATCCCAAGGATATAGGTTGCTTCTCCCAGGTCTTTCATGGAGAAAGTTTTGGACAACCAAATTTTAACTGTCTGTAAAACTAATATATCGTTTCCTATAAGTAATATGTCATCGACATATAATACTAGAAATACGACTGCACTCCCACTAACCTTCTTGTACACACAAGGTTCGTCAGGATTTTGTGAGAAATCAAACTCTTTGATTGTCTCATCAAAACGGATGTTCCAGCTCCTAGATGCTTGCTTCAGTCCATATATGGATCGTCGAAGCTTGCATACTTTGGTTTTATCAACCGATGTGAAACCTTCAGGTTGTATCATGTATACATCCTCAAGCAGGTTTCCATTAAGGAAAGCTGTTTTCACATCCATTTGCCATATCTCATAATCATAATGAGCTGCTATGGCTAGGAGCATCCGAATGGATTTAAGCATAGCTACTGGCGAATAGGTTTCGTCATAATCAATTCCTTGTTTTGACGATATCCTTTTGCCACTAATCTAGCCTTAAAGGTAACAACATTACCTTCCATGTCGGTTTTCTTCTTGAAAACCCACTTGCACCCTATGGGTTTGATCCCTTCAGGTGGGTTAACCAAGTCCCATACTTGATTTTCGTACATGGAATCCATTTCCGACTTCATGGCCTCAAGCCATTTGTCCCTTTCTGAACTTTTCAGAACATCTTCATAACTGATAGGTTCGTCATCGCCAATGAGCAACACGTCGTTCGATTCACTTACGAGAAATCCGTATCTCTCTGGAATGTTGCGTGTCCTATCAGACCTACGAAGAGGTGGTGTAGTTTTAGGTTCAACTGATAGCTCATCACTATGAGTTATCGGTTGTGGGTCTAGACTAGGTGTCTCTGTAATGTCTATTGGAGTTTCTTGAACTTCATCAAGTTCAATGCCACTCCCACTGTTTTCTTGTAAAAGAAATTCTTTTTCCAGAAATACAGCATGCCTTGAAACAAACACCTTTTGTTCCAAGGGATGATAGAATTGGTAACCCTTCGTTTCCTTAGGGTATCCAATAAATAGACATTTATCAGACTTAGCATCCAATTTGTCTGATACAACCCGCTTCACATAAGCAGGACAACCCCATATCTTAAGGTGAGTTAAGTGAGGTTTCTTACTATTCCAAATCTCATATGGAGTAGTAGAGACTACCTTGGTCGGGACTCTGTTTAGCAAGTTAACAGCTGTCTTAAGTGCATAGCCCCAAAAGGATTTTGGAAGAGTTGCATGATTCATCATCGACCTAACCATGTCCATCAAGGTTCGGTTTCGCCTCTCAGATACACCATTATGCTGTGGTGTATACGGCGGAGTCCATTGGGACAATATCCCATTGTCCCTAAGATAATCTTGAAACTCTTGACTCAAGTATTCACCACCTCGATCGGATCGAAGTATCTTAATACTTTTGCCAAGATGTTTCTCTACTTCATTTCTGAACTCTTTGAATTTATCAAAGCTTCAGATTTGTGTTTCATCAAGAACACATACCCGAATCGTGAGTGATCATCGATAAAGGTGATGAAGTAGCTATAGCCTCCTTGTGCAGAGTTGACATTGGTCCACATACATCGGTATGTATTAGACCAAGCAATTCTCCCACTGGATTACCTTTTCCGGGAAAGGGTAATTTGGTCATCTTGCCTTTTAAGCACGATTCGCATGTATCAAATGAACCGGGTTCAAATGATTCCAAAATTCCACATCGGTGTAATTCGGTCATGCGTTTCTTACTTATATGGCCAAGACGACAGTGCCACGTGTAGGAGTCTATTCGATTATCTATTCGAGCACGTTTGTTGCTAACTTCGATATTGAAAACGTCACTGGATAAATCTAACGTGTAGATGCCATTGCACAAAGTTCCATTCCCATAAAGAACGTCATTTAAAGTTATGTAACAACAATTGTTACTGAAAGTTAAATGATAACCTTTTTCATTCAAACATGAAATAGATACAATGTTCTTTATTAACGAAGGAACAAAATAACAATTATCCAATTCTAAGACACGTCCAGTGGGGAGCTTTAGCAAATATGTTCCGATGGCAACAGCAGCAATCTTTGCTCCGTTTCCAACTCGCAAATTCGCTTCTCCTTTGACGAGTCTTCTTCTATTCCTTAGCCCTTGTATGTCATTACATATATGTGAGCTACACCCAGTATCAAGTACCCAAGTGTTTGAGGAAATAGAATGACATTCAATAACGAAGATACTTGAAGAGGATGGGGCATCGGATGCCTTCTCTTTCAAGGACTCAAGATAAACCTTGCAGTTTCTTCGCCAGTGACCCTCCTTGTCACAGTGATGGCAAGTGCCTTTTAGGGTATTTTCAGTCTTTTTGGCCTTTTTCTTCTTTCCCTTATTCTGTTCATTGGCCTTCCTCTTAGAACCTTTCTTTGAGGAACCAACTAACAGTACCGTCTTTTGATCCTGCTTCACAGAAGGCTCTACAGTCTTCAGCAGGTTGAGCAACTCAGGAAACTGGTCTGGAGTTGTGTTTTCAGGAGGACGGTTGGGAAGTTGATCTTCAAGGACATAAGCAAGCTTCTCTGCCTTGAGGACTATCCTCAGGTTTCGAAGCCAGTCCATGAAGTTTGGTCCAGTCAGTTTATTGGTGTCCAAATTGGAACGCAAGTTTAAAGAAGACATGATCGAGTGATTATCCTAGAAATACAAATTGAGATTATGTGAGAAGAATGATTAAAGAATGTATCAATATACATAAATTGAAATCCTATTTATTTTTCAAATTGAATCACCCTTATTATCAATTCGGGAGATCGTAGGAACATCTCCAAATAGGTTGATATCCAACCATAGATAAGAACCACCATGGCTGTGGCCATCAAGTTTTTCTTAGCTATGAAGGTAGGTAATTATACCGATTACATACCACATATATGTAACTATCACATTATGCTATCAACTAATTGAATGTTTGCATAAATCATTGGGTTGTTAACTCATTAACAGGTATACATCATATACATAGCACCTAACTGCACCTCTCTTTACATCGACCTTGGCTGTGGCACAACAAATCGATGCTCCAAACTTAAGGCTGACCCATTAATCAAGAAATAGTTTTAATATGGTTGGAGCTCATTCAACCGTTTAGTCAGGCTTGGATGTGTCCAACAACCAAAACTAAGGATTGGCCTCTGACTCCAACTATATTATTCATAAACTAATTCCATGGTTTGAACATGTTGAGGTTCAAGTCGGGCATGGATGTGTCCATCAACCCAATCGAGAAACAAAACTCCGATTCTAACCATATTAACGGAAGGTGTTTGCCTTAATATTTTGTAAGGGGTTTTTGGGTCTCATCTTTTCTAAGCACATTCATGACATAGAATTATGTCATGACTAATGATTTCCTTAATAAAGTATGTATGTGACTTAAGTTATCAAGTCTCATTAATTGAATTAGGAACCGGATTTCCTAATTCCAATTTCATACTTAATTAAAGGAATTGCTTTGGGAAACAATTTCCTAAATTGTCATAATTAATTTCGGAAATAATATGTTCAAGACTTTGATTTCTCTAAATCAAAACTTATTAAATTAAGAGACAATTCCCTTAATTCAACCACATATTATTTTCATGAAAATCTCATTTATGAAACTCTATAGGAAACTATTTTCCTAATTAATTTTGGAGACAACAATATGTAAGAGCATCACCTCTTCAACATATTTTATTCATGGATTTAATTAATTACAACAAATTGTTTTCTAAGGGTGGCTCCCCGAGGCTCAGATACCCAAAGAAAAGTAATGTGTTGTAAATCTAATTGGACGGCTACCCGAGGCTCAATCCAAATCAAACATGACAATTTCAATTAAAAATTGGGAAATTAAATTACAACAACTAACTTTAAATTGGACGGCTCCCCGAGGCTCAATCCAAAATAAAGAATTTTGTTGTCAATTTAAAAACCAATTCAAATTTAATTGTCAATTAACTGTCCATGAATTTGTCTAGACTTTCTCAAAAGAAAGTGCCCAAAATTGCGAGATTTCAAAAATGATTTTTCAGAATAATTGTAAGTTTCTGGTAAAAAGAAAACTTACATATTTCCAAAAAATTAGAAATTTTCTAAAATAGAAAAATTTCCAAAACTTGGAAAGTTTCCAAAGATGGGAAGTTTTCACAATTATTATAAAATTTCAGAAACTAGAAAATTTCAAACGTTTGCGAAATTTCATGAGGATTTCCAAACTTTGAAATTTCTAAATCTAAAATCTATTATAATTTGAAAGTTTCCATAATTGAAAATTTTTTCCGAAATTGAGATCATGACAAAGTGTTATGCAAAACAATTATATGATAATGTCGAACACTAACCGGCTCTGATACCACTGTTGGGACCGGGTGCATGTCGACAAGGATACGAGTTCGTAAAATTTTAAATTTTTACGTGCAGCGGAAGAATTTGGATAAAATAATTTCCTAAATTATTTTAACTTCGTATCTAGCATGCAACCTTATAGTGTGTTGACATAATCATAAAATAAAACTTTGCAGAAAAGTAAACTAATTTACATTATACCTCTCGTAACTCGAAGAAAAGGGACGAGATCCAACCGTAGCGTCCTTTGGAAGCTTCGCCTCTATTCGCGTCCATGCCGAGTTCTCTTCGGGATGACTTCGTAAAGTCACGAGTTTTGTGCCGACGAGAACTACTAGATTCTCGAAAGGCACAACTTAGAAGAACAAGAGAAAAATTAGGAAACTAACCAATGAAGTAACGGAATCGAATTCCGGGAAGAGAGGAATCGCTATCCGCTTCTTCTTCTTCGTGTTCAGGTTCTCCTTCTTCTTCTTGAAGCTCACGGCCTCCACCACCTTGGATGTAGGTTGGGCGCCGGCCCTAGGGGAGCTTGGGTGGGCGCCGGCCCTAAGGGAAGAGAGGGAGAAGGAGGAGAGGAGAGATTAAGAGAGAGAGGGCGAGAATAATTAATCTCTTGATTAATTGATTGGAATAAGGGCTAGCCTTTGGTTCCTTTATATAGTAGCAACTCCTTTGCTAAGTCTCCCTCTAAACCGAATTAACGAAATTAACGGAATTAGTTATAAGAAATTTATCTTATAAATTTTCTTATTAATTATTCCGTTTAAACCGAGTCTTTATTATAAACCAATTTATAATAAAACTAATTCTTCTTCTCTTTAAATTATGGAATAAATTTTTATAAGAAATTTATAAACTTTCTTATTATGGAAAAATCAATTCATAATTGATTTTATAAAATTAAAATAAACCAATTCATGGATTATTTTAATCTTCCATAAAAGAATAAATTTCTATAAATTTTATTTATATAAATTTCTTTATACAAATTTATTTATCCATAATTTATAAAATAAATCGCACTAGATTCATTTTATTAATTAAACCAAAATTAATTAGTTTTCTCCTCTTTATTGGCCGGCCACCAAAGGGGGGTTAACACCCTCTTTGGTCGGCCAAAACCAACCCGAACCGCCGCGAATTAAACTCATTTAATTCGCCCAAAAAGCCTTCAAAAGACTTAGCCATTTTTAGCTTCCATTGCGCCTCTGATTAACTCAGATTCGACTTATTTCTCTTGATCGGAAAATTTAATTTTCAACTCGTTTTAAATCCCTCGGATTACTCGTAGTGCGTGTGACTAAATAGGCTTTCGATTTATGTTGGCCGTCTATAATCAACTAATTATAGAACGATCATGAGTGACACCTAGTAGTACATCATGATCCCCAATTAATCGAAAGATCAACGGTTTGACCTCAGAAGAAATTATTCTGAAACCCTTCAGCAGCTCTAATGAATCGTGCCCCATTCCCTTCACCACCTTATACCCACTTGGTTCAGGACACGGTCAATGGTGTCAGTCCCCACTAGGCTGACTACGTCACACCTAGCCCAAGTAGTGTCTTTCTCGTCCTTTGGATTTCTAATTACTCTCATGTATTTAAGAGACTCGCACTCTTAACATGATATGCTCTGGCCAGAGGCTTTGAGTAACAATCCGACGATAGGCCTGGGTATACATCTCCTCGCAAGGAGTGGTGAATCCTTTGTAGGCTGTTCAAACATCTTCGGGCACTTCGGCTTATACCCGATCATCCTGAGTCCACACCTCCTTGGAGATGCTTGCTTAAGATGTCAAAGTATAAGTCTCCATGACCAAGATGACTTGAACACCGCAAGTCAAAGGAACATCGCACTTAAGCCGCAATAAGATCATCATTGACATATCTACATGTAGATTCCATATGAAGTCTTACAGCTAGTCACTCCAATGAACTAGTTCCCTTAACTAGCATCCATGTTTATCTCCGGACATCCCAATGTCATCAGCCAGTGAGAATCAGCTGAATAGAGAATAACCCATGCTAGTCTCAACAGAATTGATAGTGTCCGTATTTATCAATTCATCGACTAGGGATATTTCCAACAATTCACATTTGCACATTTAGAGATAATCACTAGTTGTGATCCCATCACAAATTCTCTTATGCTGTGAATTGTATGGCGGACATTCAGTATATGAGTTTAAGATCCCAATCAAATACAAACATGTATACTCAAATAGTGAATTATCATTTATTAAAATAAATGTTTACAATCATAAGGCGATTGCCTTAGGACACTTCTCTCATATCACTAACATTATGTTCATGCCATGTCTCATGCTATGCTACGAATGTTCACTTATGTTTATGATCAGGCCATGTCAAGGGTATGGTAAATATGATGATGTTTTATGTGCTTATTATGGAATGACGAATATTTTAGTGAGTAGGAAAGAGTCTTACTAAGCCTGTATGCTTATAGTCTTCTTTCCTTATACCGCAGATCATGCAAGAGGATAACGAGGAAGCAGCAGGAGGGCCTGAAATATGTGTGTGATGGTGACTTGGCCCATGAAATCGAATGTGTTAACCGTTTATGCTAAGAACTTTATTTTTGCTACCTATATGCTCGAATAGTGACTTATGGAACTCTATGATAAGATGTCAAGTATGATATGATATGAACCTTATGGTATTATGTTAAGCATGTTATGATATGATGTTAAGCATGACGTTCATATGTTAAGTTCCATGTCATTATATTAGGGATGGTAGTAGGGGCATGTATATGTAAGGTTTAAGTTATTCCGCTGCAGTATGATGTTACATGCCTTAAGTATGTCAGCGTAACGCCGCTTTTAAAAAAAAAAAGCGGGTGTTACAGGTTGGTATCAGAGCCGTTACCATCTCACTACACACACATCAAGCCCTCTCCTGCAGCTTCCAAGTAAGTACCTTTAAGTGTATTTTATGTTCTATTATGGTTCTAGAATGATGATACCTATGACTATAGAATATGCAAGTATGAACGGTATTGATGATGAAAAGTACGTTACGATGAGTAACGACGAATGATGCTTTATCTTATTTTAGGAATTAGATATTTAGAACAATATAAGGGTAGCAAAATACTGAGATTGAATTAATTCCTGGTACTAACCCGATCTCCAAGGCACCTTACCGTATGGCGCCGGAGGAATTAAAGGAACTTCAGGAACAGCTACGGGAGTTGCTAGATAAGGGATTTATACGCCCTAGTCATTCCCCCTGGGGAGCTCCGGTACTGTTTGTGAAGAAGAAAGATGGATCTATGCGAATGTGCATAGATTATCGAGCACTGAACAATGTAACTATTAAGAACAGGTATCCCCTTCCGAGGATAGATGACCTGTTTGACCAGTTGAAAGGAGCCACTGTTTTCTCAAAGATTGATTTGAGGTCTGGGTATCATCAAGTTAGAGTAAAACAGGAGGATATTCTAAAGACTGCTTTCCGAACGAGGTACGGGCACTTTGAATTTGTTGTGATGCCTTTCGGCGTGACGAATGCCCCTGCTATGTTTATGGACCTGATGAATCGGGTGTTCTCGTCGTTCCTTGACAAATTTGTAATCGTCTTCATCGACGATATTCTTATTTATTCGAGGACCCAAGAAGAGCACGCTGAGCACCTAAAGAAAGTATTAGAGATTCTTGGGGAAAAGCAACTATATGCGAAATTTTCCAAATGTGAGTTCTGGCTCGACCAAGTGGGCTTTTTGGGCCATATTATTTCTAAAGACGGAGTTATGGTGGATCCAATGAAGGTTGAAGCGGTGAATAACTAGAGTCGGCCGAAGAATGCCAGCGAGATCAGAAGTTTTCTTGGATTGGCAGGCTATTATAGGAAATTTGTGGAGGAGTTCTCGAGGATTGCAGCCCCTTTAACAGCTCTCACCCGGAAGGACAAGAAGTATGAGTGGACGGAAGACTGTGAAAAGAGTTTCATGGAACTAAAAAGGAGACTCACAAGTGCACCCATCCTTACTCTTCCAGAAGGTAATCAGATTTTTGATATGTATAGCGATGCCTACAAATTAGTACTTGGAGCTGTACTTATGCAGAATGGGAAGGTTATTGCCTATGCCTCTAGACAACTCAAGGAATATGAACAGAATTACCCCACTCATGATCTGGAATTGGCCGCAGTAGTCTTCACTCTTAAGATATGGAGACATTATCTGTACGGGGCACAGTGTCGAATTTATACAGACCACCAGAGTCTGCGATACTTCTTCACACAGAAAGATCTGAACATGAGACAACGCCGATGGCTTGAGTTGGTAAAGGACTATGACTGAGAGATCCTCTATCATCCAGGGAAGGCAAACAAAGTGGCCGATGCACTCAGCCGGAAGTCAAGTGCCACCTTGATGTCCATATCTAAATTACCCCGACCACTTGAGCGAGAAATTATGGATTTTGGGGTCGAGGTCATCTCCGGGCGACTTTCCACCATGACAATATCACCCGCACTGTTTGAGGATATATTGGAAAAACAAGATGGCGATCTAAGTCTTCAGAAAATAAAACAGGAGATCCTGGAAGGAAAGGACGATGGCTTTCATATTGCAAAAGGGGGGGTATTATACCTTAGGGATCGTTTATGTATCCCTAATGATCCGGAGCTTCGGGGGAAAATACTGGCGGAAGCTCACGAGACCCCTTATTCGATGCATCCCGGATCCACCAAGATGTATCAAGATCTGAAGGAGAAGTTCTGGTGGTCCGGTATGAAGAGGGAAGTGGCTCAGCATGTTAGCGCTTGCATGACCTGCCAGCAAGTAAAGGCGGAACACTAGCGACCCGGAGGAGTTCTGCAGCCACTAGCGGTTCCGGAGTGGAAATGGGAAGACATCTCTATGGATTTCATTTCAGGGCTTCCCAGGACTACTAATGGATATGACGCAATATGGGTGATCGTGGATAGGCTGACGAAGTCTGCTCATTTCTTTGCGATCAAGATGACCTATTCGATTGAGCAACTGGCTCAACTATATGTTAAGGAAGTAATTAGACTTCATGGAGTTCCCAAGACCATTATCTCAGATAGGGATGGTCGTTTTACTTCACATTTTTGGGAATGCGTTCAGAAGTCTCTCGGCACCAAATTGCGATTTAGCACCACCTTCCATCCGCAGACTGACGGGCAAACTGAACGGGTGAATCAAATATTAGAGGATATGTTGAGAGCTTGTGCCCTGGATTTCAAGGGAAGTTGGTGTCGATATCTATGCTTGGCGGAATTCGCTTACAACAATAGCTACCAAGCTACTATAGGAATGGCACCTTATGAAGCCTTGTATGGCAGGAAATGTAGATCTCCGATATGTTGGTACGAGAGTGGGGAAAAGAAGGAGATGGGGCTCGCAACGGATGTTATTGACAGCGCCACCCGAGCTATTCAAAATATTCGACAACGGATAGAAACTGCTCAGAGCCAGCAGAAGAGTTATGCCGATGTCCGACGCAGACCATTGGAATTTAATGTTGGAGATTGGGTATTTCTTAAAGTGGCTCCTATGAAAGGGGTGACAAGATTTGGGAAGAAAGGAAAGCTGAGTTCGAGATATGTGGGGCCATACTTAATTCTGAAAAGAGTTGGTAAGGTGACATATGAGTTGGAGCTGCCTCCAGAGATGTCAGCTATCCATAACGTATTCCACGTATCCCTGCTGAAAAAGTGTATCCCAAATATGGACCAAGTGATCGAGCCGCAGATAGTACAAGTACAAGAGGACCTAAGTTATGAGAGCAGACTAATCCAGATTTTGGATAGGGAAGTCAAGAAGCTGAGGAATAAGGAGGTACCTCTAGTCAAGATCTTATGGCGAAGCCAGCGGTTCGAGGAAGCTACCTGGTAACGCGAGGACGAAATGAGGCGCAAGTACCCGGAATTATTCTAAGTTCGAGGACGAACTTTCAAGAGGTATGGGGGATTGTAACGACCTGGAAAATTCTCTTAATATTTTCTGAAAATATTGAGCATGTCTAGATAATTTTCCGAAGGACCTAGAGGCATTAATACGAATATTGGCCTAGGAAATCCATGTTTTCTCATTTAAATTGAGGAAACCAAGTACTAATGAGCCTTATATGGGCTTCCTAGTACTATGATTATAGGTGGATTTTTAGGAAGAATTAGTATAAATATAAATATGAATTTATTTGGGCACATTAACATGATTATGGGAAAGTATTAGCCTAACGTTCCCATCTAAATTGAGGAATTTGGTATTAATGGGCTTTAAATGGGCCCAAAAATGGGTATTAATTAGGTAAAATTAATATAAATATAAAAGAATTTTATTTAGGAATATTAGTACAATTATGGGTAATTTTAGGGGGGATTTTCGGAATTTAAGAAAATAAAGTAATAAAATAAATAAAATGAAAATCAAAATAAAAATAAATGTGCATGAGCCAAGGATTGAACCTTGGACCTCTTGTACAACCAAGAATGCTTAACCAACTCACCTAGCAAGGAATTCTTATGAGTAATTGAAGTGGAGGTTGGTTAAGAGGTAAAAGGAGGTGAAGCGTCATGGAGAGGCTCTTCATTTGCCTCCTTGATGGGTTATAATGAGAGCAGTTTTGGGAGTTACTTCTTCTCTCAATCAAGTGCATTTCCTCTCCTCTTCATTCCTCATTCTTGCCAAGCACCAAAGGGAGGAGTTCCTTGGAGAAAACTTCACAAGAGGTCTCATCTCTCAAGATCTAAAGTTCCTACAAGGTGACAAGGTCTAGTTGTGGTCAAGAGATACCAAGTCCTCTTCCTTCTCCTCTTTCAAGGTTTGAAAAATCAAGAAATTTAAGGTAAGACTCCCTCACCTGTGGTATAATAGTTACCTATGATTTCCATGATTTTTAGCATGATATATGGGTTAGTTTTCGTATTTAATGTGGAAAGGAAACAAAATCAAGGTTCCTATGTTCAAAGGTTTCGGCCACTAGGATTTAAAGGTCTATAAATATTCTAAAAATCATGATAAAGTTGTTTAATGTTCCCTTATGATGTTTATATGTTAAGTATAATTTTTGGGAGTTTTTGGAGTACCCTAGGACACCCTAGAGTTTCGGCCAACATGAAAGAAGCAAAACCCAGAACCTTAAGTTCAAGGGTTTCGGCCACTATGTTTTAAATGTCTAGAAATATGTTAAAAATCATGATAATGTTATTTAATATTCCCTTATGATGTTTATAAGTTAAGTATAATTTTTGGGAATTTTTGGAGTACCCTAGGACACCCTAGAGTTTCAGCCAACATGAAAGAAGCAAAACCCAGAACCTTAAGTTCAAGGGTTTCGGCCACTATGTTTTGAATGTCTATAAATATGTTAAAAATCATAATAATGTTATTTGATGTTCCCTTATGATGTTTAGAGGTTAATTATAATTTTTGGGAATTTTTGGAGTACCCTAGGACAATCTAGGGTTTCGGCCAACATGAAAGGGGCAAAACCCAGGTCCCTATGTTTATGGGTTTCGGTCACCATGATTTAAATGTCTATAAATATGTTAAAAATCATGATAATGTTATTTGATGTTCTCTTATGATTTTTTAGAAGTTATGTATAATTTTTGGGAATTTTTGGAGCATCCTAGAGGCCCATATGGTTCGGCCAACCCCAAGGACCCAAGGGTTAGGGTTGAGTCTTTAAATTCAAGCATATGTTTATGGGTTGCCATGATATAAGGATGATGGATGGTGATTATGTGAATTTTCACATGGCCTTGGGGCTCCACAAGTTTCGGCCAAGAAGGGTTAATAGGATAAAAGTTAAGATTTATTTCAAGTAAGGGTCCCAATGGCCCTATGGTAAGATGTGATTTATGTTTATGAATGATAGGCCATGTTATGAATGATATGCCATGTTATGAATGATATACCATGTTTATGAATGTTATGTCATGTTTATGAATGATATGCCATGGTTTTGAATGATATGCCATGTTTATGAATGATATGCCATGTTATGAATGATATGTCATGTTTACGAATGTTATGTCATGTTTATGAATGATATGCCATGGTTATGAATAATATGCCATGTTATGAATGATATGCCATGTTTACGAATGTTATGTCATGTTTATGAATGATATGCCATGGTTATGAATGATATGCCATGTTATGAATGATATGCCATGTATACGAATGTATGCCATGCTCTATGAATGATGTGTACAAACACCATGTCTAAGAATGAAAATGATGAATGGCAAGTATGATGAATGAAAGATGAGGCTTATGCCTTTAAGGCATAAATATGCTAAACGGCACGGTCGATGGTCGACGGTAGGACGGTCGAGAGGACCGGTAAATGGGCCGGTAGACGGGCCGAGCCGTAACAAGTTATGCTATGATAAGTATGCCATGAGTGTCTTATGAATGATGAAACATGAAAAATATTTTACTTTATGTATGGGCTTGTACCGGACCGAAGTATGGGTCCAAGGGATGGGCACCTTAAGAATGCCCCGGTTATGGACTACCGAAGCTGTCCACGGTTCTGGCACTACCGAAGCTGTGCAACAGGGATGGGCTCCTTAAGAAGCGCCTCGGTTCGGGGACTACCGATTATGCTGTCCTTACCCTAGTAGGTCGGGGCTAGCTACCTCGGATTTACTAGGGATGCGCGCTATGATGTATGTATGTGGTACAAGCCGGGGACCCCAAATGTTATGATGATGATGTTTAAGCATTTTCAAAGTATGTTTTAAAAGTTAAGCATCTTTATGTAAATGCATTCCACCCATGCATTCATACATGATATGCATTATGTTACGATAATGATGTCTTACACTTATGCTTTACGATAAAAGATATGCATGAATGATCTATGTCAGGATTATGTTAAGAAGATGTTCATATGATATGATAGAAGATATGCCTATGTTATGCCATATAGGTTGATTTTTGTAACGTTATGCTATGCCATGTAATATGCCATGCTACTACGTTTAAGCTTATACCATGTCTTATGCCATGCTAGGGAAGAGTATTATGTTATGTTATGCCATGTTTCATGCTATGCTTAGAATGTTAGTATGGTTATGTTCATGCCATGTCTCATGCTATGGTACGAATGTTCACTTATGTTTATGATCAGGCCATGTCAAGGGTATGGTAAATATGATGATGTTTTATGTGCTTATTATGGAATGACGAATGTTTTAGTGAGTAGGAAAGAGTCTTACTAAGCCTGTGTGCTTATAGTCTTCTTTCCTTATACCGCAGATCATGCAAGAGGATAACGAGGAAGCAGCAGGAGGGCCTAAAATATGTGTGTGATGGTGACTTGGCCCATGAAATAGAATGTGTTAAACGTTTATGCTAAGAACTTTATTTTTGCTACCTATCTGCTCGAATAGTGACTTATGGAACTCTATGATAAGATGTCAAGTATGATATGATATGAACCTTATGGTATTATGTTAAGCATGTTATGATATGATGTTAAGCATGACGTTCATATGTTAAGTTCTATGTCATTATATTAGGGATGGTAGTAGGGGCATGTATATGTAAGGTTTAAGTTATTCCGCTGCAGTATGATGTTACATGCCTTAAGTATGTCAGCGTAACGCCGCTTTAAAAAAAAATGGGTGTTAGAGTTTCCTCCATCCACTTTGTTCGCGTGGATACTTCTAGAGGGACGGCACTTGACGTCCTAGAGATCCGACATCTAAAAGGAGCGAGCTGGATTAAGCAGGGCACGCACCAAAGGTAAAATAGTTTATCCCTCTTTAGATCTAGGAGTAGATCGAGTTTTGAGCATGAAATGAATACGTGAATTTTTGTTTCGGAATTTTTCTTCGCACGAGATCCATGGCTTTGGGTTCTCGGGGTTTCCGCGACGCGAAAAGGCGGTTTTCGCGGCCCGAAAAACCCAACAAATACTAGGATTATGTATGCTAGATGAAATGTATCATGTATGAAATGCAGGTTTATTATGTATCATGATCATGCAAGTTTTATGAACCAGGATAAGGTTATGACTAGAAACATGATTATGCATGTATGTCCTATTTTATGAATAAAGAATGATAAGTATGAATGAAGATGATGGTTATGCCTTAAGTATGAATGATATGTATGAATGATAAGTATGAATGATGAAGACATAACGATGATATGAAATAAGTATGAATGATAAGTATGAATGACAAGTATGAATGATGAAGCATGCATATTTTATTTTATAAATGGGCTTGTACCGGACCGAAGTAAGGGTCCAAGGGATAGGCACCTTTAGAACGCCCCGATTCTGGACTACCGAAGCTGTCCATGGTTCTGGCACTACCGAAGTTGTGCAACAGGGATGGGCACCTTAGGAACGCCCCGGTTCTGAGACTACCGACTATGCTGTCCTTACCCTAGTAGGTCGGGGCTCGCTACCTCGTATTTACTAGGGATGCGCGCTTATGATGTATGTATATGGTACAAGCCGGGGACCCCATGATGTTATGTTTATGCTAAGCATTTAAAAGTATAATTTTAAATTAAGCATCCTTATGTAGTAAATGCATTTGACTCATACATACATCCATGATATGCATCGCGCCAGGGTAAGTATGTTGTATGCTTATGTTTTATGCTTATGCTTATGCTTATAACTTATGCCATGTATAAGTATGTCTTATGATCATGTATGCTAAGAATTATGTTATGATAAGTATGTCTTACGTGCATGTATGTTAAGAGTTATGCCATGCTAAGTATGTTGTAGATTTATGGTTATGTTAAGAATCATGCTATGTTAGTTGTCATCTGCTTATGATTTATGCCATGACTATGCTTATGTTTTATATTTATGTTATGTCAGATACTTGATATGTTTATGTTTAAGTGACGTGTGGTTTTAGTGAGTAGGAAAGGGTCTTACTAAGCCTGTGTGCTTATAGTTTTATTTTCCTCGTAACGCAGATCAAGCACGAGGTTACTAAGGAAAGCAGCAGGAGAGGCAAGAGCATGTGTGTGTGTGACAGTGACATGGCAAAGAATTCTTATATTTACACGTATCGTATGTCTTGGGTTTTGAAATGCTTTCTTAGATTTTATGCTATGTTTATGATGGGTATGCCTAATGAATGACTTAAGACTTATGATGTTTACGGATAAGTTACGTGCTACTTATGATGACTATGAATAGGCTATGGAATGATTATACCATGATGACATGCATGTTGATAATATGCTATGTTCAATGACACTAGATTCATGAATGACAAGTTTAGACATGTATAAATGTTTCACGAGTTAGCTGCATGATTAAAAGTATGTGTAGAAAAAAATTTATTCCGCTGCATTAAGATGTTCTCTAAGTCCATGTATGTTAAGCGTAACGACGCCTTCCTCGCCACACCATAAGGTGTGGGAAAAAGGCGGGCGTTACAGTTTCATTGTGCTCAAAACTATATCCTTGATTGAAACGTTGTGGAGAGGTTACTCCACCAAGAAGGAGGTTGCTTTCTATCCGGTGTTATCCGGGGCTTGATCTGCCGACGATCAAGGGATCGCCCACCTTAACGGTACGCCAAGGAGTAGGGGCAAGTTATCCCCGAACCTTGTAAACCCTCCTTGTTAGCGATCTTGTTTGTTCTTTCTAGTTGTTTTTGTTTTCTGCATTTCTGCACTTCTCTGTTTCCATTATTTCTTCCGCTGTGCTACTAACAAATTGAGTGCAGAAGTTTGAAAAGCTTAAAGTCCAAGTGTTTGGCTATATTCACCCCCCCTCTCTAGCCATCCGGGTTCCAACAATTGGTATCAGAGCTTGGGGCTCTGTTTTTGCGGATTAACAATCCAGAGCTATCATCCATGGGGTTGAGAGAAGGCTTTAGCACCACTCGACCTCCTTTCTTTGATGTCGCTGATTTTCAATATTGGAGATCAAAGATGAACTATTATTTGAAGATGGACATCAACACTTGGTTCGCGGTAAAGGAGGGCTCACCCCTGCAAAGGATGATGAAGGCAAGGAACTTGTATCGTGGCGGTGGACGGCCGAACAAACTCGAAAGAGTGAAGCCGACGCAAAGGCGGTTGTCACTCTACAATGCGGTATGAACAAAGACCAACTCATCAAGGTTGGTCCTTTCACAAGTGCAAAGGACTTGTGGAACAAGCTCATCGAACTCCACGAGGGCACCCGAGATTCAAGAATCGCCAAGAGGGATTTGTTTCTCAACCAATTACAAAACCTTTCCATGAAGGAAAATGAATCGGTAAGTGAGCTACATAGCCGGTTCAAGGAAGTCCTAAATGGGCTTCATTCGATTGATGAAAAGGTCGAGAATCGCGACCTTGTGAGGTATGTACTAAAAGCATTTCTAAGGAATGCTTTGTGGTCATCCATGGTGGATGCCTACAATGTATCCAAGGACTTATCAATTGTTAAGTTAGATGATTTGTTTTGTGAGATGGAATTGCATGAAATGGCTAACAAAGGCCCCAAGGAGAAGGGGATGACCTTAGTTGCAGGGGAACGATCCAATAAGAAGAAGAAGGAGAAGAAGAAGGAGAAGGAAGTCTCTTCATCTTCATCCTCTTCCGAATCCGAGTCCGATTCCGAGGAAGATGATAGCGGCTCCTCATCCTCCGGGATGACGAATTTTGTGAGAAGGATGATGAGAAGGGGTCGACGCTTCAAGGGTAAAGGTAATCCTAGTGAAGCTAAACTTGATAAGACTAATGCTTCTTGCTATGAGTGTGGTAGGAAAGGGCATTTCAAGAATAAATGCCCGAAGCTAAAGAAGAAGGAGGAGAAATGCAAAAAGAAAGAGGAAAAATCCAAGAAGAAGAAGAAGGCCTTGAAGGCCACTTGGGATGAATCCTCCTCAAGCTCATCCAATGAAGAGAAGGAGGAGAGGAGCACAAGGCATGTGGCACTCATGACTCTTGGAGAGGAAAGCAGTGATGAATCATCTAACTCCTCAAACGCGGCTTCATCATCTTCGGATGATGAAGAGGTAACTTCTCCCGAACTTGAGAAATGTTATAGAGCTATTGCATGTTTAACCAATATGCTAAAGAAGTCTAAAAATAAGGTTAAATCATTGCAATTGGAAATTGAACAATTGAAAGCATCTAGGGATGATAATATAGATGACTTGCATGTTGAAATGTTAGAAGATGAGATTAAGTCATTGAAACTTGAGGTTGAAAATTTGAAATCCTCTAAGGTTGAGGATATAGATGATTTGCATGATGAATTGCTAGAAGAAGAGAACAAATCATTGAAGAGTGAGGTTGAGAGACTCAAGAATATTCTTGAGAAGTTCTCAACTAGCTCTAAAACCCTAGACATGATCTTGAATGCCCAAAGGGCAATCTACAATAGGGCTGGTATTGGTTACCGACCCAAAGAACCTTCATTTGTGTCCTTGATGTCTAGGACTGATATGAGACAATCTAGGACACCCAAGGTTCAAAAGAAAGTTATCAAGGCATGGGTGCCTAAGTCTTGTTTAGTTGATGCTTTAGGTCCCAAGGTTTGGGTACCTAAAACTTCCATTTTTCGAATTGTGTAGGTTATGATTGAGGGGGAGTGTTGATAGTGGATGCTCCAAACATATGACCGGGGATAGATCATTGGTTTACTACCCTTCAAAAGAAAAGTAGAGGTAATGTTTCATTTGGTAACAACCTTAATGTCATAGGAATAGGAGACATTCAAATATCCGAATGTCTTAGAATCTCAAATGTCCTTTTAGTCAAGGGGATTGTCATTTAAATCTCCTAAGTGTCAGTCAATTGTGTGACACGGGTTACACAATTGATTTCCAACCAAGTCAATGTCTAGTTAGACAACATGACACCTTGGACACGGTACTAGTAGGAGCAAGAGTAGACAATATTTATCATGTTTCATTTAAAAGTGCTACTAATACGTTTGCCAAGTGTTTCATGTCAAAAGAAGAAGAGTCCACCCTTTGGCACCAGAGACTTGCACATGTGAACATGAAGAACATCCGGAAGTTGGCCAACCAAGGGATTAATTCGTGGCTTACCAAGCATCAAGTATGAAAAGGACAAACTTTGTGATGCATGTCAAATGGTAAGCAAACAAAATCTGCACATAACGGTAAAAGCGTTGTAAGTACATCTACCGCTTTAGATTTACTTCACATGGATCTATTTGATTGTAGTACTATCATATCATTGAATGGAAGTAGATATTGCTTGTTATCATTGATGATTTTACTAGATATACATGGACTTACTTTTTAAAATATAAGGTCCAAACCTTAGATGTTTTCATTTCTTTTTTAAGAAGAGTTGAAAATGAAAAATCATCAACACTTAAGACAATTAGAAATGATCATGGAGGTGAATTTCAAAACCAACGGTTTTTAAAATTTTGTCAAGATAGAGGGTATACGCATGAGTTCCTACTCCTAGAACACCACAACAAAATGGTATTGTAGAGAGGAAGAACCGTATTCTACAAGAGGCTGCACGAAGTATGCTTAATGAGTACTCACTACCGAGTTACTTATGGGCCGAAGCTGTAAATACAGCTTGCTATGTGCAAAATCGAGTCCTCATCCATAGGTTTTTAGGAAAGACTACCATGAACTTTGGTTTGGAAAACCACCTACGGTTTAAACACCTTAGGGTGTTTGGTTGTAAGGTGTTCATCCTAAACACCAAGGATCACCTTGGAAAGTTCACGCAAAGGCTAATGAAGGGATACTAGTTGGGTACTCCCTCGTTAGCAAAGCCTACCGAATCTATAATAAGAAGTCTAGATTAGTTGAAGAATCTTCTGATGTTGTCTTTGAAGAAATTCCAAAAAGTCAATTGGTCAACCAGAAGATGAAGTCCAATTCGAAACTTAGGGGACTAAGTTTGAATGAGAGTCCAAATGTTGTTGATGGGTGATGAATCCGATGATGGTGAGCCTAGACAACCCATAGATCAGCCGGATCTGAGGCTAAGCTTGTGTCTAGTGAACCCATTCAAGAAGCACCACCAACACCTAGGCAAACTAGATTAGCCTCTAGTCATCCCCAAGACCAAATTGTTGGAGATATCCACCATGGGGTTAGAACTAGATCATTCTTCCAGAATGAGGCTAACGAAGTTGCCTTAATTTCCGAAATTAAACCTAGGAAAATGTAGAAGCATTAAATGATCCCGATTGGATCATTGCAATGCAAGATGAACTAGGTCAATTCGAAAGGAGTCAAGTTTGGGACTTAGTCCCTAGACCTAAGAAGACCACCATCAATGGAACCAAATGGGTCTTCAAGAATAAATTAAATCATAAGGGAGAAATCATTAGAAACAAGGCACGCTTAGTAGCCAAGGGCTACAGTCAAGTTGAAGGCCTTGATTATGATGAGACCTATGCTCCCGTGGCACGATTAGAATCCATCCGATTGATGCTTGGATTTGCAGCACATCGAGGTTTCAAATTATATCAAATGGATGTCAAATCGGCCTTTCTAAATGGTTTAATTAGAGAAGAGGTCTATGTCGAACAACCTCCGGGGTTTGAGAGTACCGAATTCCAAACCACGTGTTCAAGCTCAAAAAGGCACTTTATGGCCTTAAACAAGCACCCGA
>JAGFNQ010002705.1:0-22262 GCA_024364735.1 Boesenbergia rotunda
TTTGCTCAAAACCCACTGATGGACCTCCCATATCTGGATTTCTGAAAATCCCATTATCAGTAGGTAGGGTTGAGGTTCTAGAAAGTATTTTAGGTGTCGGAAACATCAAATTATAAATTTGTCAAAAGCTATAGGGCTAGTTTAGGTTCCATCCAGTGGGTGTTTTGAGGCAAAACCCACTGATGGACCCTCCCATATATGGATTTCTGAAAAAACCATTATCAGTAATCTTTAAATTGTAATTGTTGTCAATTACATCAATAATTTTTTAGGGAAGTATTTTGATTTCAGGCCCACGGTGGACCTGAAATGACATTATTTCAGGCCCAGAGGGGGCCTGAAATGATTTATTTCAGGCCCACACTGGGCCTGAAATGCTAGTATTTCAGGCCCAAGAAGGGCCTGAAATGATATTATTTCAGGCCCTATCTGGGACTGAAAAGAGTTATTTCAGGCCCACACTGGGCCTGAAATGCTATCATTTCAGGCCCACGCCTCTGGTTGCAAAAAAATTATTTACAGTATGATTAAATTTTTATACGCCAATCTTTTAAATAAATGAACATGTTGTGACCACATTTTTAAAAAATAAACAAGAAGGAGAGTACCTAAATACACATTGCACACCACAATTGAATTCCATTCACATCAAAACCTCATATTATCAAAATTTGGCACATCAGGAGGTTTGTATGATGGACCTAGCATATTTGGATTTTTCAAACCTCATTATCAGTTCTCAGACTTTACCTAATTATTGGTATTTTAGCTAGGATATGCTATTTTTCAGTTGGCACAAACTGTGTTGATACAGTATCAGTTGGCACACCAACACTCATTTAACAAAGCAAAAATCAGAGGGGGTTAAACAACAGATTTTCAGAAAACACAGGACTTCAGGACTTCAAGTTCCTGAAATAACATTATTTTGGGTTTACAAATGATACGACTTCGATTCTGATATATTCTGCTTATAACACAAGGTAAAATGTATCATAATATTGAAATACTTCTATAAGTCACAACATTAACAACTGGTTTTTTTAAAGAATACTATACATTCAGTTATCCTCCTTACAAAATAAACACTTCCATCAGAAAATTTCAGCAATTCATAAACCAATTAACTCAAGACCTTGGGCCTGGCGGCATTCTACATGTCCTTTTATTATGGCCAAGTTGTTTGCACCGGCTGCATTTAAGTTTCACCTTGCCATTGTGTCTTGACTCAATCCGTGCCTTCTTTTGTCTACCAGGCTGCACAAGGCTACGGGGACATCGAACTGTAATATTGTTTACTCCACTAGGCCAAAACTGTTTGCTTCTACAAGGGTAAATACGATCCATGTAAACCCACTTCCAAGTTTCAGAATAAAAATAATGCTCACAATATCGGAGTGTATCGATATTCCTGTGAACTATTACAGCTATAGCATGTGAGCAAGGGAGTCCTGAAATTTGAAACTCCCCACAATGACAAAAGTTTTTTTCCAAATCAACAATGTATGAAGTGCCCCATGTTTCTACCTCCATTTCTGATTGAGAGTAAGGGTGAACCTTATAAGCTCTAGCTTTCTCTCTCCTTGATTCCATTTCTTTTGTAGCATGAGGTGTCAAAGCAACATGCCATTTGGAAACTTCCTCTCTACGGTTATAGAACCATTGAGCTACCTTTCTTCTTGTATTATCAATTAACCTATTTATGGGAAGCTCACGTGTAGACTTAAACAAAGCATTCAAGCTCTCCACACAATTCGTGGTAAGCATTCTGTACCTTCTCCCAGTAAAGTGTGCATTTGCCCACCTTTTAGGGTCAATGTTCTGAAGCCACTTATGAGCATCTGGATGTTTTTCGAGCATTGTCTGCATTATCATATCATATTGAAGTGTTGTGTTGGCTCGTGCTGCTGCCCAAAACAAACCTACACCAGCTCTACTTCCAGTATCAGTTACCATATTACAAGACATGTGGTGGCAACAAAAAGCATGATGCGCGTTTGTGAATACTTTTCTGACTGCTGATATAATGCCCCGATGTCTATCTGATACTATGGTGAGTGAGTGATCATCAACAGCAAAGAACCTCTTTGTATGATCCAAAAACCACTCCCAAGCAGACCCACATTCTACTTCAGCTATTGCAAAGGTAACTGGGAGAACATTGTCATTACCATCAATCGTCGTTGCAATCAACAATACTCCTGGATACTTTCCTCTTAGGTGTGTCGCATCAATTCCGATAATTCTACGCAAATAAGACCTGAACACCCTTCGGCAAGCACCAAAAGCCCAAAAACACCTCTGGAACTGATTGTCACCATTCGTGCATAGTGCCACATAAGTTTCAGGATCTCTAGCTCTTAACTCACGCAGATATTGTGGGAGATCTCTGTATGCCTCATCATAATCTCCAACAACCTTTTTCAATGCTTTCTCCCTAGCTATGTATGCTTTTCTGTATGATATCGTCACTCCAAATCTAGCTTTAATATCTGAAATAATCATACTTGGTTTGTATTGTTCATTATGAAGAAATTGCTCTTCAACAAAAGAAGCAACAAATGATGAAGAGCATGCATGATGATCAGCACTTTCCCTAACACTTCGACATTGGTGTTCCTTTATATATTTTGTAACAGTGAACTCTACTTCCCCCCTTCCTACTACTCTCCATGTACATGGTTGGTTAAAACACACTGCTTTAACTCTATTTTTCCGGGTGTCAACTAGGTTATATCTCATATGCTTAACCATCGCATGTTTAACAAGTGCATTCTTGAATTCTTCTCTAGATGGAAATATCTGCCCCACAAAAAATTCATGCTCATCTCTTGCCTCTAGCTCTCGAATTGGCCCAGCAAGCAATCGAGAATTCAAAATATATGGATCTTCAGTTAATGGAAACTCCTCCTCTAGGTCACTGTACTGATCTGGGGGGAATTCATATTGCTCAACCTGCATATCATCAGCTTGGAATTCTAGTACACTTGTACTGGGTACAAATTCTTCTGCATTCCGGATTTCAATTTCTTCCTCCCCACTCCAGGTTGGCTGAAATATTTCAACTACTCTTGTAGAAGAATTCAAACCCTCATCTTCTAAATTATTTGCTTCTTCATTTAGATCAATTGCCAAATTCCTTGTAATGCTATTATCACCATACTGGGAACATAATGGAATATTATTACTAGTTATTTCTAATCCTTTCCCCATAGCCACATTATCATCAAGAGTATTCCATATCTCAGAGAGAATTTCGTCAACAACATTATCAACCCTGAAAAAAATTACATATAACTTTATCAAACTTTGAAATTGATAATAAAGGCCCTAGGAGCCCCTGAGGGCCTGAAATCATTTGATTCAGGCCCAGGGATTTGATTTCAGGCCCTACCAGGGCCTGAAATCATTTTATTTCAGGCCCAGGTCGGGCCTGAAATAAAATTATTTCAGGCCCAGGCAGGGCCTGAAATCATTTCCTTTCAGGCCCACTCCGGGCCTGAATCATTACATTTCAGGCCCAGGGAGGGCCTGAAATCATTTGATTTCAGCCCCTCCCTGGATCTGAAATAAAATAAATTCAGGCCAGGTCCTGGGAGGGCCTGAATTTCTTTTATTTCAGTCCCTCCGAGGGCCTGAAACAAAATTTTACAGCCTCTCCTATTGCCTGAAATCTAATGACATCATGCACTCTCAGGGCCTGATATCATGTAATGCATATCACCCTAAGCCTCCTCCAAAATTAAAATAGTAGAAAGAGTTTAACTTGATTAAAACTATATCTGATACCATATCAAAGAAGACAATCATACGTACATTCCTATTTCTCTTAGTTACCAATCTGTTGCTTCCTTTTTCTCCTTCGACAACCTATTTTGTTGCTTCCTTTTTCTCCTTCGACAACCTATTTTCCTCAGGTGCTTTGGTGATGAATCGAGTTGTGCAAGGAAGCAATATATACGTACATTCGTGATCATTCGACTTGTGCAAATCATTTCACATATATATATTGGCTGAGAAAAATTCGACTGCTACCCATCCGAACCACAAATTAATATTTTATTGATAAAGTGGTTCGGTTGTCTCGAAACTGTGTCTGATAAAGTTATTCTTTGGCGGGAGGGGTATAAAAGTAACTTCACTATATGGGATGCGCCCTTTGGTATAATAGAAACCATGGTACTCCTTTCGGTAATTACGAATAGTTGGATACGCCCTTTGGTAAATTGCCCTTCAAGCTTTCAATAACAAGATCATGTTTCAAGATTCCAATCCACTACTTTGTAAATTTTACAAAGTCCTTCGTGCGTTAATCTTCCAGCAACCCTTCAGATTTTAAAGTATATATATGTTTTAATTCTATGGTAGTTTATCTAGACCCGACCCCGGGCCGGGTCCAGCCCGGACCCGGACCCGGCCCGGACCCGGACCCGGCCCGGAACCGGCCCGGGTGACCCGGTTCGCCGGGCCGAACCGGAATCGGCCCGGCATGCCGGGCCGATTCCGGTTCCAGGCCCCCGGAACCATGAACCGGTTCACGTGAAACCGTCGGTTCCAACAGTACTGAACCGCCGGTTCAGTGCCGTTGGGCAGTTTTTGATTTTTTTTTTTTGGACGGATGAGATCATTTGACAGTTTTTTGATCAATGGCTACGATTTAGTGACCGTTATGATCCGAACATTATAAATAGGGAGCTCATTTCATCATTTTCACTCACAAAACAACTTCTCTTCTCTCAATCTCTCATTCTCAACTCTCTAACTCTCAACTTCTTTCCGCGTTCTTCATCGACGATAATGGAAGGAGGTCACGGAGCTTCATCATCTCGATCTCGGAGGGGAAAAGAAATTGCATACGAGGATCCCAACCTTCAAATTCAATCTACCGATGATGAGACCGAGGCTCAGCCCCAACGCCCTCCGATCCCCGAAACGCAAGGAAGTACCGATGCGATTACTTCTAAGGTTCGGGATAATCCTCCTTTAAAATCGTCTATTTTTACTAAACATTTTGAGAAGGTCACACTTCCGTCGGGAGAAGTATGCAAAATGCAAGCATTGTAATGCTTCCTACAAATTCCAAGCCGGCGGCGGCTATGGGTCGTTGAAACGACATGTAGAAACGAAGCACCCGACGGAATATGGGCTTGACCGCTCTCAAACACAATTATCTAGATTTTCTAGCGGTAGTAGTACTGATTCTGGTTTATTTTTATATTCAGATAATAAATTAAGAGAATCATTAGCTAAATTTGTTTCCGTAGAACATCTTTCTTTTAGTTTTGGATCTAAATGCACATTTGAAGATTTTTGTAAAGAATCTCTTAATCCTGCTGCTAAACGTGTACCTAGGACTACACTAATTCGTACAATTAAAAGATTAGTAAAACAAGGAAAAAAGAATTTAATTGAAGAATTTAGTAAATTAAATAATAAAGTTTCTTTATGTTCCGATATTTGGAGTGATCATTGGCAAACTCATTCTTATATGGGTATAACATGCCATTGGATTGATAACTCTTGGATCCTTCAAAAAAGATTATTAGCTTATAGAGTTTTTGATGAATCACACACTGCTCATAACATTGCACAATTATTACACATAGTTTTAGAAGAATATGGATTGACTCATCAAATATTTTCAATATCATTAGACAATGCTAGTTCTAATACCGCTTCAATAGATGAACTAAAATTTATTTGTCAACCTGTCATTGGTGGTTTATTTTTTCATATTCGTTGTGTATGCCATATTTTAAATTTATGTGTTCAAGATGGATTAAAACTTTTACAAAATTATATTCAACCAATTAGAACCGCAATTTCATACTTATGGTCCCATCGATCTATGATGAAACAATGGGGTAGATTTTATAAAGCTAATGGAATGCGACCAAAAAAATTTCCACGTGATGTTCCAACACGTTGGAATTCAACATATCAATTATTACAAGATTCTTTTCAATATAAAGATTTATTATGTTTATTTTTTGCACAAAATAGTAATACTAATATATATTTATTTTCACAACAATGGAATATTTGTAGTAGTATTTGTGAAATTTTAAAAGTTTTTAACGATGCAACTGAACAACTTTTCGGTGTTTATTATCCCACTGCTCATTTAATTTTAGTGAATTTTTGTAGTATAGTCTTAATATTAAATGAACATGTAAATAATGAAGCTTTAAGTTTATGTATATTAGCTATGAAAACTAAATGGGAAAAATATTTTTATTTTATTCCTGAAATTTATTTAATTGCATTTGCTTTAGATCCTAGATTTAAATTAGAAGTTTTACAAGAAATGCTAACTTTATATTATGACGCATTAATTCCTATTAAGGATTCTTCCTCTCCGGATACAGCTAATATTGTATATAATATTAAAAATTATTTATATGATCTTTATAATCAATATTATGTTAAATATGGAACACAAACTAATATTTCTGAAACACAACAACCTACTACTACTAATTTAAAACTTACAAAAGCCCAACTTTTATTAAAAGAACGGACGAAACGTCCATGAGGATCCTCAAGTTCCACACAGGAACTTGAGAATTATTTTACGACTTCTTTTGATTTTAATGAAGCAGATAGCGAAGACTTCGACATCTTGAAGTGGTGGTCACAGAAGGCTCAAAGCTTTCCCGTTCTCTCCGTAATCGCAAAAGAAATTTTAGCTTCTCCAGTGTCGACTGTTGCTGTGGAGCAGACGTTCAGTGCCGGCGGCAACATATTAGATGAACGACGATCAACTATGTCTCCCAACTCATTGGAAGCTCAAGCATTACTTGATGATTGGACCAGAGCCGAGAAGCGAATCCAAGGAATGCAACTTTCAGAAGACGAAGTCGAAGAATTTGATACCGAAGAAACAAATACAACGGGAACGGGAGGGAATGCAAGTGAGTGAGAAAGGGTAAAAATGTAAAAAATGTAAAAGAACTACGTGGGCTTTGATTCCCCTATACCCTAAGGGGATACGTAGGTAACTTATATAAGTGCAAGCCCTTTTTTAATAAAATTTATTTTTTTTTAATTTAATTTTTAATTTTTAATTTTTTTAATATAATAATCTTGAACCGTGGCGAATCGTGAACCAGACCGTGAACCGGCGGTTCCGAACCGTGAACCGTAACCGTCTTGGGCGATTAAGGTTAAGGGTCGACCTCCCACGAACCGTCGAACCGGCGGTTCCGAACCGTTAAACCGTCAGTTCCGAACCGTGGTCGGGTCTAAGTTTATCCACATATTGTCATTATAGGTGTCGTTAGGGGCATCTCGAATACATGCTAAAATTTTTGAAACTGATCATGGCCTTGCCTACGGGTAGGTGCATAGGCCGGGCCCGCCAGCCAGCCTGGCGCCAGGAAAATTTAATAGACAGATCAGCAACAGAATCCCCGGGTAAGTTCCCGGGCCCGGAGGCCCCCCGGAGGGCAGGGTCGGGTTAGCCACCGGTCATCCTGCTAAATAGACGCTTAGTCGCCCACACTCCTTGGCCCCTTCCCCGACCTAGAGCTAGGTCAGACACCACAGTCGGACGCGTGACGAGTCATGCTCCCATGCCATCACAGAGACCGGATACTTAACAGAATCAGGCAAACATCCCTCGGTAAACCCCCGACCCAGGGCGTACCCTGCGCTTCCATTTTACTAGTCGGACGTGTGGCTTCCCACGCTCACTGGCCCTTACCCGACTCGGTCCCCGACACTCGGACCCCCCAGTCGGCGCTCAGGGTACGGGTCATCTCGCCCTACACCCCTACATCCTTATATCCATGGTACGACCCTGCTAACGGGGTCCCTCACGCCTTACTCACCTATGATATTCCTAGCGGTTAGTCCGCCCATCCAGTACTTTCGTACTGCGCACCCAGTACTCTCGTACTGCTCGAGCACCCCGCGCCATGCCGCGCCTCTCCTAAGTGCTCCCTACGAGCTGACAGCTACCACACTCTTGTCTCGTCAATACGGACAAGGGTTGTCAGCTCCCCCGGTTATATAAGCTTCGCACTCCCCCTACCGTAGGTACGCGCACGCAAGTTCTCGCATCTCTTGTCTCATTTCAATTCAGTTTCCACTATGCATGCAGATACTGACTTGACCGTCGAAGTGTCTGACCGGGGAAATCCCCCGGCAGGTTTACTAACGGTCGTTGTTTTGCAGTGCCACACCAAGGCGCTGTCAGCTCTCTGCCACCTCACCGGTTCGTATCATCCGGGAGGTCGTCTGGCCCGTGGAATTGCCACACCCTGCTTCGCGACAGGATCAGAAACGTTTGTAAAATAAAAAAAAGTTAAATAAAAAAAGTTTGAAAGTGAGGTTTGTGGTTTTAATTTAAGAATTAGTAGTGAAAACTCAAATTACATTAATAATAAAAGAATGATCAACCATCAAAATTGTACTCCTTTCTATATAAATATAAATTTTCAATAGAATTTATTAGCAAATTATTATTTTGAAAATAAATGCATTCCATAATTTTTTAAAAATATACAAACGACTATAATTAAATTAAAATTCATAAGTTAATTAAATATTAAATAAAAATTATATAGAAATATTAAACAAAAAATAATATGTATATGAAGATACATGATTTATAACATAGGATCATCGAGAGATATTTTATTGTGAAAATAAATAATAAATTTTTATATATTATTAATATGACATCCTACCTTTTTTTTAACATGATCCCGATTTGACTTACGTGTCGCTTGGTCGGTCAGCCTGGCACCACCCGAGGCCGAGGCAGATCAGTCATGTACAAGCTAACTGGCACGGGAGGAGGGGGGGGGCGGGTGAGAATCCTATAGCTTACTTGACCCCCAAGACACCCGACTGAGCAGTTAGTAGGGCGCGCTCCAACCCATGTCTCCCAGTGGGGCGCCGAGTGACCAGCCCCGTCGGACACCCAAAATAGCTGCTACGGAGGTCCCGAGCGTAAGGCCCCGAGGGTCGAGCCCAGAACGGGCTGGTTACCCCTCGTAGAGTCCTGATCGACGACCACACAACCGTTTATTCACGTGACTCGGGTTCAAGCTGGTGCGTCACGTCCAAACCCTCGCTGACTCGGGTAATGCCCTTGCTTCACTCGGGGTGTTACTGATCAGGAGACCCGACCTCACTCGAGTCAACCAGTCGGCAATCCACCTTACCGTCTGTCCTTGCGACACTCGCCTCCTGACATCGCACCACATTGCCCGTGGTACGGGGGCCGGCGCAGGCTTTACCTATTTATAACGAACATCACGGACAACGCACTAAATGACCATGGTACGGGGATCGTCGTAGGCTTTACCGATTTATGGCGCGCGTTGTGGACGTCCCGTCGACTTCGTACTTCGGGTACCTTTGTTCTACTCGAGCACCCCGCACCATGCTGTCCTTCATTGTGGCGGGTTGCGCGGCGCCGCTCGGCGCCATGGGCTGACAACACCCATATCCCTGTCTCGGTCGGGTACGGAAGGGTGATTGACGCAGATAGGGATTGTCAGCTCCCCGGCTATATAAGCTCCTCCTCTCTTCATTTTGCAGGTCTGCACGATATGATTTTCCACTGTTCATTGTCTTTGCTTTCCTGCTTTGCTACCGGGGACTGACTCGACCGTCGGAGGGTCTTGCCGGGGACTTTTCCTGGCGGGTTTACTAACGGTCATTCTCTCGCAGATCGGAGTCGGCCTCAACAGTTTGTGGTACTTGAGAGATCATGTCACTTTTAAAAGTCCACCTCACTTCGCGATAGGATCATGACACTCATTTAAAATTTTAACAATTAGAGTGAAAATCTATTAACTCTTTAATTTTAACAATTAGAGTGAAAATCTATTAACTCTTTATCACCTATGTTAAAATTTTAACAATTAGAGCAAAGGTGACGGGTGTCAGCGATTTGGCCGAGAGTAAATAGGCATGGGAGAGTGGATAATTGCACCACCAGTCAAACTACTGACACCGTCAGTTCATCACGTGATGTTCAACTGCCATTAATGTTAAAATTGTGATGGATGGGGTCGTTCTGACTAGAAAAATTAAAATCTAAACATTAAATGATAATTTTATATGATTAAAATTTAATCCGCTAGAATATTTTTTTATAAATATAAAAATATTAATTTTATATTAAAATAAACAAAAGAAATATAATTTAATGTGAAAATAAAAATTAAAAAAAATATAATTAGGTTTAAATACATTTAATGATTTTAAAAATTAAAAAAAAACATAATAATTTTTATAATTTAAAAAATTAATTTAATATGAAAATAAATTAGAAAGGATAAAATTTAATATGAAATAAATAGAAAAAAATATAATTTAATATGAAAATAAATAGAAAAGAATATAATTGGATTTAAATATTTTTAATAATTATATAAAAATTAAAAAATAATTAAAAGGGAAAATTTTTAATTGGCTAAATTCTAATCATTTTCACAATTAAATAAAGTCTCATTTAATAGGTAAGATGAATGGCAACTGGTCAGGTGCATTAATAGTGTACAATCCAACTGCTGGTGATTTTTAAAACAATCCAACTACTTATCTTTTATCTCTCCTACGACGAAGGGAATTAAGAAGGCGAGAACATGGCGCCACTAACCGTCAAAGGCAGTATTTTTTTCTAAAAAAATATTTTTGAAATATATATATATATATATATATATATATATATATATAAGATTTAAAATTTAGATGTTGAGTTATAATATGTTTAAGCTAATAAAAATTTTTTTCTAAAGTTTATGTTTCCATCTTATATTATAGTATTCCAGATAAAAAAATTTTATATATTAAATATATTTAAGATTTTAGATTTTAGAATTTAAGTGTTGGTTATAGTGGGTTTTAAACTAATAAGATTTTTTCTTTAGGGTTTAGGTTTTACTCTTGGGTTACAGTGTTCAAGATAAAAAATTTTAAATACTTACAGGATATATTAAATATATATTTAGGATTTAATATTAAAAAATATATTTAAAAAAATAAAAAAATAGATGGAGGCGGCCAGATCCTATTTTTTTTAAAAAAATTGTTGACTCATGGGGCCTCTGATTCCATTGGAGAAGCCTTGAATTAGGTTGCGCACAATCACAGATGCGAAAGTCCACAAGCTATCATTGTTATATACGCACGCGGACGGTACCACCATCCACTCTTGAATTTGATTTAGACATCTCTATTTGTTTTTTTGGTGATAGAGGTGTTTGGTCTATCTTTTTTGTTTTTTATTTTTTAAAAATAAATATTTCTTTAATTTTTAAATTCTAAATACATATATTATACTCGTAAACATCTAAATTTTTTTAGTTTTTAAATATTTTAAATTGAATATTATAATCCAACCCTTAAATCATAAAGACAAAATCTAATTAGTTTATAACCCCAAAGATTTAAAAAAAACTTAGCTATTATGCAAACTAAATATATATATCTCGTGCGTATCTAAATTTTTTTAACTTGAACAATATAATCCGATGTCTAAATCCCATAGGTAAAATTTATTGGCTTAACTCCCGAGCTAAAAAATTAAACAATAAAAACAACGTATTGGGCACCTCAATCATTGTCGTGGACGAATTCGTAATGAAAGATTTTGTGTGTGTGTGTGTGTGTGTGACCGTTCTCTTTTTTTCCTTTGTTTAGTTTACGGGTATAAGTATTGTATTAAGCACACAAAATAATAAATAAATAAATATATATTATATATATATATATATATATATAATATATAATATATATAAAGATTTGTTACGCTGCAGAGCTTCGCTAAGTCTCGTCCATAATTGAGGCGATTGGATTCATCCCAGGCGTATCAATCATTTCAGACGTTATTCTTTTAGCGCCGAGTTAAAGCCTATTAGATTTTGACTTTAGAATTTAAGGATTGGATTACAGTGTTAAAGTTAAAAAAAAATTAAAACTAAAAAAATGGGTACTCATGAGGTATATGTATTTAAGTTCTCTAATAGTTTTTTTGTGTTTTTAAATTGGGATACAACTAATTAGATTTTAATTTTATAATTTCTCAAGTTAAAAAAATTTAAAATTAAAAATTTAGATTCTAACACCATGTATTATATGTGTTTAATGTATAGAAATTAAGAAAACTAATATTTTTTTTATGATACATAGATTATATCTCGTATAAAATATAAAACAAAATTAAATAATATAAATTTTTTGGTTATTGTCAAAAATGTTTGCTCTTCAATCACTCCATGTAATAAATCATTAAATATTCGAGGGGATTTTTTAAAGCGGAAATTGAATTTTTCCTTGTGAGAAAGACAAGGAAAAGGGTGGGTCTCGACGCAGAGGAAGGAGTGATGATGAGAAGGATGGGACAGAGGTGGATGAGGTGAAAATTGTCGCATCTGCGAGAGGAGTCGTTGTGTCACATCCTGAAATCAACGGAGTCGCTGATCCAATATAAAATCGTGTTATGCGCATGGGAATCCTCTCCATGTCCCCGGATTAAAATTTTATTAATTAAAATAAATCTGGATGGAAAGAAATTTCTCAAACAACCGTTTCATCATCGTATTAATCGATTAAAGTGACCGCTTGAACAAACTTGTTATTCAAGCAATCTAACTCATCTAATCGATTAACCGCTAAATAGACGATGAATAGATCGTCGGTTTTTGTGTTTATCTTCGGGATCTATGATAATAAATAACATAGAACATAAACAAGATGCAAGAAAAACATAAACAAGAAATTATAACGGTCTTCCAAGAAACGAAGCTACCAAGACTCTTCTTCCTTCCCTTCTTGCTTGCACCTCTTCAACTTGCGCCGCCGGATAAGGGAAAGAAAAGAGAAGGAAAAAGATGAGAAAAGAACTTTCTTTCTTCTCCTACAAAACCTTGCTGCCTCTCCTTGTCCTCCTTCTTGCTTGCGCCGGCAGCTACCAAAGCTAGAGATGTCGCAAGCCTCTTCCCTCCTTATGTTTGTGCCGCCGACCTTTGCTTGTCCTCACCACATGCCTAAGGGAGAAGAAGGAATAAGAAGAGAGGTAGAAGATGAAGGATCTCTCCTTCTTCTTTAATCCCTTGAGCCCTTCCCCTTTGTGGTTTGCGGCGCCGCACCTTAGGAAAGAGAAAGAGGGGGAGAAAACTCAAGGTTTGGTTCTCTTAATTGTCTAGGTTTCATGGCTTAATAAGGTATATATAGGCTACAATAGGGACCATGAGGAGGAGTTGGGTCTTGGCCTCCTAATGGATCAAAGCCCAATCCATTAATGATAATTCAATTCACTAAAGGATTATCATTCCACTACCTCACCAACCCCCATTAATAAATATGGGCTCCACCATATTATGTATACAAATTCTCCCCGTGTTTAAAATCTTGAATGCCCATTAATTAAATTACTGATAATTTAATTAATTAATATCTAACTCCATGAGTAGTACCACTCAACCTTATCATCATGTCGGACCAAGTCCACTTGCAGGATTTAACATGATGAGCTTTATGAGCTCCTCAAGGGGGCATCATCATCCTAACGCATTAGGACACGGTTTCCTTCTATAATCAACGACACACCATGTAAATAATATTATTTCTCAATTTACCGGGTCTATTGATTTAACAAATAAATCTCGCCCACTGGTAAATCAAAGAAATAGATATTACGTACATGTGCTCGTTATTATATCGGGATTAAGAGCATGTACACCATAATATCTGAGATCTGATTCGATTATATAGTCAGTATAAATCGAATTACCTCTATATCGGTCCTGCTCAATACACACAAAGTGTACTAGCGTAATTCTATGATTAAGATAGACCAATACCAAATTACACTATAACCATGCCAATGGTTTGTCCAAAACCATCTCGGTTGTGAGCCTCTACTTATACTTTACAAGGGACTGATAACATGATCTTTTGTGTGGCACCACACACCATGTTATCTACAATGTAAAGTATTAGAAAATATGCATACATATAATAAATATAAAATGCAAACAATGATCATGTGATTTTTATTCCAAAATGTAGATATTCATATAAAAGCTAGGCTTTTAGTATATATCCTAACAAATCGGACAACACATCCCCTGTCCGGCAGATAATTTACACATACATACAACACACGTAACTCATAATTTGGCATCATGCCTCAAAACAGATATATAACATATAGAAAATAGACACATCACAATACTAAAAACTATAAAGCTCACCTAAGTTGCCCAGGGCAGATACGCAGCCAAAAATAGCCACGCAAAGTCCAACAAAGGACTCAAAAAATAAAATATCGCACGAATGAATAAAAATACAGGACTACGATATAGAAATGAATACAACGCCAAAACAAATACTATAAAGAAAAACCAAATGCGGTGAAGCACCCAACCAAATGGAGTCGTGGGGACCCGGGACTAGCAACTCGGCTCCTCCGGTGAGCTATCAACCTGAAAATAAAAACATTGTGATAGGTGGTGAGTTCAAGTGGACTCTGCGGGTATAGAGAAAAATATGCATGGTAGAAAAGTAGCTGAATAAGCTATATATAAACAACAGGATACAGTCTCAGTATGAATATCACAATATGCATAACTGAAAGTAATAAATGACTGTACATATCAGAAAATCAACCTATCCTAATTATAAAAGGCTCGTATCATACGATCAAGTGCAGGGTCATCAAACCACACAAATGGTAAATCCTGTATGTGCATGTCAAACAAGTGCAGTAAATAAATGCAGAAAACACAATCAAATACATAAATGCATCATATGCACATGATACAATAACATGGTCACCCCTAACACCAGTCAAGCTACCGAGACATGCAATAATGTGTCAGCCGAGTGGGTAGAGCTGTGACACTGTCCACACTCTACCATCACTGCTCCTGAGTGACCGAGTGGACAAGATGCTGGTAGAGTAAATACTCCGCCCCATATGTATATGGGGGAGATATCTCTCCTATCTTCTTTGGTCTATGGAAAGAGAAGGGATCCCTGCCTGCTATTACGCTCCAAAATCACTACTCATGAGCAGTCAAGCGGAGCAGTACAGAACAAATGTACACACCTGACAGTATCCACTAATCCATGAGTGGACGTGTGTGTATATCATGTGCCGGAAGACGATAGACTCAACCACAAGGGAGTCGCTGATCACCGGCATGTAACAATGCAAGGATGATGCATGACTCTAACACATGTAGCCCCTACCAGGTTATCGACACATAACTCAACCTAACATGCACAAGTCGTAAACATGCATCATACCCCAATCATCATATATCTAGGCGCACGTGCAAGTATGACTAGAATCAATCAATGCAACCATACAGTGGTTTGCTATCCTATATCTACATACTCATGCTCATACTAATGCTATACAGAATCAGATAACAAATAAACGAGACTGTAAAGAAAGGAAATCTAGATCATATCCAAGATCAAGCATAAGTATCAAGCAGGATAACAAACGGTAACAAATAAAGGTAAATAATAGCCTACTGCATAAATATCAAATAGTCATGCATAAAAAGTAAAGTGGAACTACATAATACAAGCAAGAAGTACTCACCTCCAAATAGAAGAAGTCCGTATCAAACACAAGGAGAACCACCCAGCAATAATCCGCCACAATAATCCAAATCAAGCCCCTGTATCAAGGACATATTTAATTAGATATTACAAAAAGTAGTAACTAGCTAATTAATCTCTAAGCCATACTAGGGTTAACCTAATCATTCCATCTCCATTTAATTACCTCTAATTAAATGAGAGATTCCTAATTACCCAGCCTAATTAGGATTAGGTTTATTTTAGATCTAATTCAAGTTCACTTCGTCAAGTTTGAGTTATTAGGTTCAACTCCCAAATTAAACCTAACCTCACCTATCCCTTCAATGTATCATGTGGTAAACACCACGAGATCCTAATACAAAGCTAACTACACTGATCTAATGAGTCTCACATTCATGTATTCACACAATTCATCCTAAACCAACAGGATTCAACCCAACAATGTTTAATCTAACTCGACTAGTTACAATTGAACCAAATTTGAATCTCCAAGGTAGAGTTCAAAACCTTACTTGAGTTTGGACAGATCTCTATAGCCACTCCAAATTTGGCATAGAGCTTTGGAGCAGAGAATGAAAGACCATAACTCAATTTCAGCTTGAAATCTAATCTTCCATCAAACACCAAACTACTTCATATACAGAACCTCAACATCACATTCCAAACCAAAGTAGAGCTATATCAACCTAAATCAGCCCTTACCTCAAATTCCAATCGATCCAAAACCAAGTCCTTTCCCCAACTCTAAAACAAAAACTATGACATATAGTCAACCTCTCATGAGGGAAGCAACCAACTCCCCACAGCCAAGTTCTAACATAGTAGGATATCTAAGGTAAGTTATGTTGGTGCCCCGGTTAGTTTTGATGTGATCCACCAAGTTAGTTAGGTCCTGGTATGTTTAATCCCTCTGCTAAGTGTGCAGGAGCTTAGGTACGGAGGAAGTCGAGCGTAAGACGTAGCAGACGAGAAGGATTGTGCGGGGAAGTGAGCCGACGGGCTTGGTACAATCCGAGGGACGCGGAAGCTGCGGAAGAGTACACCGGTGGAGCGAGAAGGACGTGCGCGGTGTCCGAGAGACGAGAAGCCGGGAGGAAGGACGCTCGAGGGGCGAAAGGCCGGAGTCGGGTTCGGGTGAGCCTAACTTCGGTTGGCCGGAAATCACCCAGAAGACGAAGAATCAAAAAGACTAGTCCAAGCGCCCAAAAGAAATGAAAGAAATGAGAAAATTCGCCCAAAAGAAAAAAAGAAAAGTTTTGGTGCCAAAGAAGGATCGAACCCAAGTCCTCCACCAAATACACAAATCCACTTACCAACTGGGATGAAGGGCATTGACAATTAAGTATTGGCGATATTGCTACTTATAGATTCAACAGCGAGATGAATATTACAACAATCATCTCGAGGGAAGATAAAGTTTTAATTAAAATAATTAAAACTTAAAGGATAATATTACATTATCTTTTAATCAAATCCAATGGATGCAGTTTAATCCCATCCAAGATCAACCATCCAGATTACATCCATGGATCAACGACCAAGAGAAAAGTGATCAACAATCAACAATCCAGATTTATTCCCTTAGGCTATAAATAGACTTAGAGGTTTGCTTTAGAAATTCATTCATTCTTTCTGTAATTTCTTTAAGTCTAAGTGTGCTTCAGTTGTAAGGCTTCTCCGCCACAAGGAGATTTTCTGATTGAGCGTTAACCGTCTTGGAAGCAACGACCAAGTTACAACCAAGTTTTTCTTAAAGACGAGTGCCCTCTTGTTTTATTTCTTAACCGTCTATTCACCCCCCTCTAGCCGGACCAACCCGATCCTATAAGTGGTATCAGAGCCAGGTTACCGCAGAAGGACTAACCGCCAACTGCAGCAAATCTTAAGAAGATGGTTGGACCAGTGATATACCCGCCTAAGTTTGAGGGGGAGTTCACGGCATGGAAATTAAACGGAAGATGCAGGTACTTTTTGTTACTGATTATGAGTTATTAATTATTATGAAAAATGGCTATGCAGCTCCAAAAGATAATGAAGGAAAGATCAAGGATCCTGACTCCTGGAATAAGAAGGAGCAAGTAGATGCAGTTGCTAACGGAAAGGCAGAATTCCATCTGCTGACCGTCCTCCTAGAGCAAGATGTCAACCGGATCGGTAAGTACGAATCGGCGAAGGAACTTTGGGAAAAGTTTCTCGAACTGCACGAAGGCACCTCGGAGGCAAAGCTGGCGCGACGAGATGTTCTTCGAAACCGACTAACAAATCTCCGGATAGAAAATGGAGAATCTGTTGCGAGATTGCATGCTAAGGTAAAAGAACTAATCACAAGCCTCGAAAATCTCGGAGAAACGGTGACCAACCGCGATGCACAAAGGTATGCGCTAAATGCATTTTCGAGAACCCCGGAATGGACCTCGATAATCGACGCATATTATATTTCAAAAGATTTAGAGGTAAGTACGTTAGAACAGTTATTTTCTATTCTAGAACTTCATGAATCTCGTTTTGTAGAAAAGAACAGAAAAGCAGACAACGTCGCACTGAACACAAGGAAGATCCAACTCGACGAAGAATCTTTAACAGACGATGAAGAAACAGCACTAGCGATAAGAAAGTTGTGTAAATTCATTAATACTAATCGCTCTAAAAAGGTGCAGAGAAAGAAGAAACGCACGATCCGATGTTACAACTGCAACGAGGAGGGACACCTGAAAGATCAGTGCCCCAAACTCAAGAACCAGCCAAAGAAGAAAAAGGCACTAAAAGCTACCTGGGACGAGACTTCGTCAGATGAATCGGAAGCCGAAGAATTTGTTGGTGCAGGAAGCACCAGATCGAACCTTGTTTTGATATTGGCAAAGGATTCAAAGTTAAGGGTTATTTGTTGTCTAACAATGCTGCTTGAGAGTGCAGGAAACAAAGTTCTAGCGAAGGGCTGTTAGGCACCTGACGATGGGCTGTCAGGAAACCAAGTCCTAGCGAAGGGTTGCTGGGCGAAAACCAAGTCCTAGCGAAGGGATGCTAGGCACCTGACGATGGGCTGTCAGGAAACCAAGTCCTGGCGAAGGGTTGCTGGGCGAAAACCAAGTCCTAGCGAAGGGATGCTAGGCACCTGACGATGGGCTGTCAGGAAACCAAGTCCTGGCGAAGGGTTGTTGGGCAAAAACCAAGTCCTGGCGAAGGGCTGCTAGGCGAAAACGAAGTCCTGGCGAAGGGCTGCTAGGTGAAAACCAAGACCTGGCGAAGGGCTGCCGGGCAAAAGTCCAACTGGAGGATCCGGTTGGCACCAGGTAAATTCTCCCGAGAGGAGTAGGTGAGGACGCGTTCCCCTTGAGGGAACATTAGGCGTCGGTTTGACCTAGGGATCCATTTTGGAGACCAAAGTCAGAACCAAGACAGCTGAAGCTGTAGAAATTAAATTAAATATTTGTTTTATTGTGTTTTGGACTAACCCTGGAAGCAGGACCGAAGGAACGTGTGTCTGCAGCTCAGAATGCCTCAAAGGAAAGAGGCAACTGCTGACCAGGGCGCCCGGAGTGTCCCAGGCGCCCCCAAGGTGAACACAAAACACAAAGAAAGCAAATGAACCTCGACAGTACATTCTGAGGGCGCCCCCGCTGTCCCGGGCGCCCCCATGACAAACCAACTGAAGAGTTAAGCTGCTGCCGCGTCTGCACTGCGCACCCAGGGCGCCCCCAGCGCACAGGACGCCCCCAGCCTTACCAAGGAAAGCTCAGCGCTGCGGATAAGGTTTGGCCGGGTCAACCAGGGCGCCCCAGCGTCCAGGGCGCCCCAGTCAAGGCCTTATCCCGAGGTTCAAGGGATAAGTCGACGACCGCGCCTCTTGTGGATCTGCTGCCATGTGGGGGGGCGCCCCCGTCGACCAGGGCGCCCCCGTCGACCAGGGCGCCCCCAGGCCCTATAAAAAGGGCCTCAACCCTCCTCTTCAGGACACAACTTTCATTCAACGCATCCAAACTCTCTGACGACCGCGCTCTGCTCCAGGAACTTCCCGACTCAAGTCCGAAGCGCCGTCGACCTCCCGCTGCACCGAAACTCGAGCCTTCCCCGGGAGTTGGTAAATACAGAAGTGTAATCTTTGTTTATTGCAAATTGTAGTTCTCTTCTGTATTCTTTCTACGCATTATAGAATTGCCCAAAGTAAACGGTCAACGACCGTGGGCCTTGGAGTAGGAGTCGACCCAGGCTCCGAACCAAGTAAAACCTTGGTGTTTGCGTTGTTTGTTTTTATTCCGCCGCGCACTTACTCTTTTTATTTAATCCGAACATTTACCGATATTCACCCCCCCCCCTCTATCGGTCTTTCTCGATCCAACAGAATTCGTTGGACTTGCACTGATGGCAAGTCACCAAGATGAAGATGAAGAAAATACCACGGAAGAAAGTAACAACGAAGGGGAAATCCCTAACTTCGAAACTGACCCGGTAAGTGAGGTATGCCTACTTCCACCTGCTCGAATTTACTCTATACTAAAATCTATGCTAAAGTCGATGAATAAATTAGAAATAGCAAACTCTGAATTAAAAGAAAAATTAGTCACTCAATGCTCATCTGATCTATCTGACCAACTGAAAATAGAGAATGAAAATTTAAAAAATTTAGTAGAAAAATTAGAAAATGATATTGCATGTTTAAGAACTAAAAAGAATTTTTATCCTGAAAATCTGAATTGGTATGTTAAAAATCACAGGGGTCAACTTAGAAAAGTGACCAAGAACTATATTCCTCCTAGATTTTTAATTAACCCTATAGATAGGAACTTATTTTGGGTTCCAAAGTCTATTTTAAGTTGATTATTTTTCTTTCTATTACATATGCGCTTAATTATCTGACATTTTTTTTAGGAAATTTAGTTTGATTAATTGTTACTAAATAAAAATTGTATCTCTAACTTTTCCAAATGCATAATCTTGTTGTCTATATACGAAGAATTTTTTTCAGATTTTTTTTACACGTTTCGAATTTTCATGATTTTATGTTCAAAATTCGAATCTTAAATATTAAAAATAGAAAACAAAGTTATTTTCTCAGATCTGATTTTTCCATGATTTAGATATAATTAAAAGAATTTAATAAAAATTTTATTCGAATATTTGAAGCAATTTTGAATTTTTAAATATTTTTTCTTTAAAAATTCTATTCTGTTGGGTTTTAATTTATATTTAGACTTGTTGATCGAATTTAAGATTAAAATTTTTTTGTACAACCCCATATACCTATCATCGTTGTATACAAAATGTTTCAGATTTTTTAATTAATATTTCAATTTTCTATAAATATTTTACTAAAATCATATTTTTATTTAAAAAAAAATCAATAGAAGGATATTTTGACCAGATCCAAATTTTTAGAATCTTTACATCAGATGTTGAATCTGTCAAATTTTTTAAATTTTATAAGTCAATTTTAGAATTTTTAAATTTTGAATTACTAAATCAAAAGGTGTTTCATATTAATATTTTTCCTTTCCCTAGTTTCTTTCCCTATTTTTGCTGTGATCAAAGGGGGAGAGTAGCCTGAAGTTCAGGGGGAGATGATAGTTTTGCATGTCAATATTTTTTCCCATGCTTAACTGCTTAATTTAGTTTTACTAAATTTCTTATTTTTTGGTTTAACCCTAATTGAACTTGGATTGATACACATCAAAAAGGGGGAGATTGTTGGTGCCCCGGTTAGTTTTGATGTGATCCACCAAGTTAGTTAGGTCCTGGTATGTTTAATCCCTCTACTAAGTGTGCAGGAGCTTAGGTACGGAGGAAGTCGAGCGTAAGACGTAGCAGACGAGAAGGATTGTGCGGGGAAGTGAGCCGACGGGCTTGGTACAATCCGAGGGACGCGGAAGCTGCGGAAGAGTACACCGGTGGAGCGAGAAGGACGTGCGCGGTGTCCGAGAGACGAGAAGCCGGGAGGAAGGACGCTCGAAGGGCGAAAGGCCGGAGTCGGGTTCGGGTGAGCCTAACTTCGGTTGGCCGGAAATCACCCAGAAGACGAAGAATCAAAAAGACTAGTCCAAGCGCCCAAAAGAAATGAAAGAAATGAGAAAATTCGCCCAAAAGAAAAAAAGAAAAGTTTTGGTGCCAAAGAAGGATCGAACCCAAGTCCTCCACCAAATACACAAATCCACTTACCAACTGGGATGAAGGGCGTTGGCAATTAAGTATTGGCGATATTGCTACTTATAGATTCAACAGCGAGATGAATATTACAACAATCATCTCGAGCAAGGGAAGATAAAGTTTTAATTAAAATAATTAAAACTTAAAGGATAATATTACATTATCCTTTAATCAAATCCAATGGATGCAGTTTAATCCCATCCAAGATCAACCATCCAGATTACATCCATGGATCAACGACCAAGAGAAAAGTGATCAACAATCAACAATCCAGATTTATTCTCTTAGGCTATAAATAGACTTAGAGGTTTGCTTTAGAAATTAATTCATTCTTTCTGTAATTTCTTTAAGTCTAAGTGTGCTTCAGTTGTAAGGCTTCTCCGCCACAAGGAGATTTTCTGATTGAGCGTTAACTGTCTTGGAAGCAACGACCAAGTTGCAACCAAGTTTTTCTTAAAGACGAGTGCCCTCTTGTTTTATTTCTTAACCGTCTATTCACCCCCCTCTAGCCGGACCAACCCGATCCTGCCTAGCCGGACCAACCT
>JAGFNQ010002705.1:34531-58959 GCA_024364735.1 Boesenbergia rotunda
AGCCCTTTATGAACATCAATCAATTAATCAAGAGATTAATTACTCTCTCTCTCTCTCTTAATCTCCTCTCCTCCTCCTCTCTTCCTCCCTTAGGGCCGGCGCACCCTAGTCTTTCTAGGGCCGGCGCCCCAACCACAACACCAACAAGGGTGTTTTGCCGTGAGCTTGGAGAAGGAGGAGAACCCGAACAAGAAGAAGAAGAAGCGGATAGCGACTCCTCTCTTCTCGGAATTCGATTCCGTTACTTCATTGGTTAGTTTCCAATTTATTCTCTTGTTCTTCTAGTTGTGCCTTCCGAGAATCTAGTAGTTCTCGTCGGCACAAAACTCGTGACTTTGTGAAGTCATCCCGAAGAGAACTCGGCGTGGACGCGAATAGAGGCGGAGCTTCCAAGGGACGCTACGGTTGGATCTCGTCCCTTACTTCGAGTTACGCGAGGTATAAAAGTAAATTAGTTTACATTTCCGCAAAGTTTTATTTTATGATTATGTCAGCACACCATAAGATTGCATGCTAGATACGAAGTTAAAATAATTTAGGAAATTATTTTATGCAAACTCTTCCGCTGCACGTAAAAATTTTAAATTTTACGAACTCGTATCCTTGTCGACATGCACCCGGTCCCAACATCAATTTGGTTCCTGCACTTACCTCAAGTTCAGTTTGTTTCTGTGTTTGCATTCCTGAAAATCAGACACCATGTTTAGTGTGCTAATACATTTGGTTTATGTTTACTTCGCATGTGAATCATTTCGGAATTGAGTTTTATTTTTGAAATTCTATTTAGCTGTTGCATAGCAGTTATCCCTGCGTATCAATTTCAGTTCAAGTTCTGCAAGTTTTTAGTTGTAGCTCCTGTAGTTTGTGTCAAGTAAACTTAGATCTTCTACATCTTGTTTGACACTAGATTATACACTCGAATTTAGCTTGCCTTGTGTGTTTGACCTGCAATTGAATTGCACTGCATTTCTGCAAACTGTTTCTGTCTTAGACGTTTCTGAATTGATCTGGATTTTGTTACTGCATTTCTTCTTTCAGTCTTGCGAAACAGTTCATTGTTAGCTTACCTTCCCAAGTTGAGTTTGATTGGTTGCATTTCTGAATCTGTCAGGTTATAGATCTGCATTTAGCATAAATTTTCGGCACATAAGTTTTTTTCCTCTTTGTATCAAGTTGTTTCATTTTCTCCACATTGTATTAAGAAAAGTTTTGGCAGTGATAGATACAAAATTAAGTGCAATTTTCAGTGTGTTAGTGAGCTGGAAGTCAGTTTGTTTCATGTATGGCTTGTGTCTGAATTTCAACTCTCATTTCTGTATTAGTATCAAGTTTCAATTCTACAATTAGGTTTTAAGTGTTTGGCATTAATTTCAATCGAAAATTTTAGCATTGTTTTGATTCATTTGCTTAGCATTTGGCTGCAATTAAATTCAGGGTTGTTTTCCAAATTCAGTTAAGTTGCCTTGGTTGGTTAGATTTCCTATAGGGTAAGTTCTTTAGTTGCTTTTATCTTGTTTAGATCATTTAGTTGAGTTTCCTTCCTTTACATTGCATTGTCATTTCTGATTGTAACCAAAACTCCAAATCTTATTTGAAATCCAAAAATTATTGGACGACACATAAACTCAAAGCTTGAATCGAACACCCTCAACTAGCCCTAGGAAAAATACGACCTGTGGCCCCTTTACTACATCTCATTCTTTGATAGCAAAAAGGGTTTCCAGCTTTCCACATATCTAAATTTGAGACCCACATTCGTGACACATATCTCGGGTCCATCAAATTTTTAGCGCCGTTGCCGGGGAACATACTAGTTGAGTTGTTTGATTTTTGCTTGTGTGCTCATTTCATATTTTTCTTGATCCATTTTTTGCACTTACTGCTATATCTTGTGATCTGATTTTATTTGTTTCATCTTTCTATATACTTTTACTGCGATTTGTTTTTGATTTTATGGCCAGGTCTACAGGTGCTGATCTTGAAGATTTTGACCCAGAGATTGAAAGAACTTTCAGAGCTAGGAAGAACCAACTCAGTGTTTCAGAGGCTTTTGACATTCTTCCTACTCAGTCTATTTCAGCTTATTCAGTTGATCCAATGGCAGACCACCAGAAGACCATGAAAGAACTTGCAGTACCAAATAACACATTTCAGTATTCCAGCATAGCTTATCCAGAGCTGGCTGGTGATTTTAAGCTCAGATCTGGACTCATCCATTTGTTGCCTAAATTTCAAGGACTATCTGGAGAAGACCCAAATAGACACCTGCATGAGTTTCATGTTGTATGCTCCACTATGAAGCCTCAGGGTATTTCAGAAGAAGATATCAAGCTGAGGGCTTTTTCCTTTTCCCTGACTGGAGCAGCAAAAGATTGGTTCTACTACTTACCTACTGGGCACGTGTCTAACTGGATTTCCATGAAGAAGGCGTTTCTAAAAAAATATTTCCCAGCCTCCAGAACTGCAATCACTAGAAAGAGTATTTGTGGCATTCAACAAGTGGTGGGGGAGACAATTTATGACTACTGGGAGAGATTCAACAAACTTTGCTCCAGTTGCCCCCAGCATCAGATTAGTGAGCAGCTCCTTATTCAGTACTTTTATGAGGGATTATTGCAGATGGATAGGATCATGATAGATGCTGAAGCTGGAGGAGCCCTAGTAAACAAAACGCTAAATCAAGCTAGGGAGCTTATTTCGAACATGGCAGAAAATTCTCAGCAGTTTGGAAGCACAGCATTATCTACTAGAGGAGTTAATGAAGTCCAGGTGACTTCTAATGAACAAAGGGAGATTAAGAATGCATTGGTAGAGCTCACATCAGCGATTATGCAAATGGATCTTAATAATGCAAGTCAAAATTCAACTCCTTCGGTATCTCCACAATCAAGCTAAGTGATGAGTGTATGTGGTATTTTCTCTAGCCAGCAACACAATTCAGATTCATGTCCCAACCTCCAACAAGATGAGTCAATAGCAGCTTTGGTTCGGGGACAATTTCAAGCTAGGAATAACCCATACTCTTCTACTTATAACCCTGGTTGGAGGGATCACCCAAATCTGAGGTATGGAAATTCTTTTTACCAACAGAACCTGCAGCAACAACAATTCCAGCAATCACAGCAAACTTTACAGCAACCACAGCAATTTCAATCCCAAAATCTGCAGACACAACCCCAAAATCAGCATTTTCAGCCAACATTTCAAAATTTCTAGCAATCGTTCCAAGGGAGTCAACAAGGTTTCCAAGGGAATCTAAATTATCCACAGCAATATCAACCTTTACAGCAGCAATTCCAACAACCGCAGCAAATTTCCAGCCTTGGAATCAAAGTTTTCAGCCACAAAATCAAGGATTTCAGCCCAATCAATTTTAGTCCTCACTACAAGAAGTTCCATTTCAAAATCAGAATTTTCAAGATTATAATTCTCAGCAAATTTCCATAACATTCCAGCCAAATTATCAGCCCTATCAACAAAAATTTCAATCATCCTATCAGCCCCAACAACCCTATTTTCAAGGATCTCAACAAGGGCAACAATTTCAACAACCTACTTCTATCTTTCAAGGTCAATCAAAACTGTATGCTAATCAAGGGGGATATGAAGGGTCTAGTGGAGGAAATGCACAACAACAAAGAATAGAGGAGATGCTTCAACAACTTCTACAACAACGAAGGAATGATCCTGCAATACAAAACCTCGAAAGGCAAATTGGACAATTGGCTAGTGGGATGAATCAAGGTCAAGCTCAAGGATCAAGCCAACTACCTTCTCAAGCTATTCCCAACCCAAAGGGAAATGTTAGCGCTATTACTTTGAGCAGTGGGAAGGTTACTTCAACTAAAAAGAAGTCCAAGAGCAGTTTTTCTGAAAATGGGACAACACCTTCAATTCCAGCTCAAAACATTCATGAAATCATTCAAAATTCAGTTGGTTCCACCCCTAGTCCGGGCCTAACTCCTTCTTCAAGTAATCCTGTGATTTTGGTGGAAAAAGAGGGAGAAATCAGCCCCGAATCAGATTTTACAGCAGCTTCATCAAGAGGGACAACAACTTGAAACTCAGCCCCTTCCATTTTGGTTCAAGAGGAGGAAATTTCTATTCCCTTACCTTTTCCTCAGCGCAAAACTCAAGCTAAGAAGCAAGTGGAGGAGGAGAAAGCTAAGGAGTATAATGAGCTAGTGAAGTTGTTCAGTAAGGTAGAGAACAATGTACCGTTGTTGACTATGATTAAACAGATTCCTAAGTATGCTAAGTTCTTGAAAGATTTGTGTGTTCACAAAAAAAAGCTTAAGGAAAATGAGTTAGTCAGCTTGGGGAAGAATGTTTCAGCACTTATCCACTCCATTCCTCAGAAGTGTGAAGACCCAGAGGTATTTACTGTATCTTGTGAGATAGGGAGGACCATGTTTCATGATTCTATGTTGGATTTAGGAGCCTCCATAAATGTGATGCCCAGGTCAGTATTCCAGATGCTTGGTATAGGCCCTTTACAGCCTACTGGCGTGGTGATACAGCTAGCAGACCGGAGTCAGACCCACCCAACTGGTATGATTGAAGATGTTTTGGTGAAGGTAAAGGAGCTGATATTTCCTGCAGTTTTTTATATTTTGGATATGGAGGGAGATTATCTTGCACACCGATCTCCACTTATTTTAGGAAGACCATTTTTGAAGACTGCTAGAACGAAGATAGATGTTTATGCTGGTTTGCTTTCGATGGAGATTGGAGATACGGTAGTTCAGTTTAGCATTTTTGATGCTATGAAGCACCCTAGAGAGGACTATTCTATTATGAGCATTGACATTTGGGATGGATTGGTTGATACAGATTTAGAGGCTGAGGGAGTTTCACATGTCTTTTCTGGAGGAGTTATTTCTACAGAGGGAGCTGAGGATGTGTTTGCCACAGAGGCTGAGGATATTTCAGAGTTTATTTCGGATTCACTTTCAGTTGGTGAGGATATTCTATGTGTAGGGGATTGCACAGAGCCCCAAGGATCACCCATTTCTATTGAGGTTTTAGAGGACTCAGAGCACAGGTATTGTCACGCCCCGAGACCCAGGAGCCGCTGATCCAATAGAGAATCGGACAGCACCTCCTCTGTCCGGCGGACAATTTACATACACACATAACCTGTATACAGTATATATAGCACAACCACGCAGTTTAAAGGGCCTCAGGCCTCCAATCCACACATATATAACTGCATAAATGACTATACATCGTAAAACCAAAATCCGAACTCACCTGAGCTGCCAGGGGGCAGGAACAAAGCCAAAACCAAACGAAGTCCAACATAGGACTCAAAAATACAATACCCTCGAATAAAACGTGCATACATGGTTAAAACATCACAACGGAAGCATAGGAGTACTACAGGGTCCATAAATGAAACAACGGAAAGCCAAAAACCAAAAAGAGCTCCGCTGGAGCTGGGGACTGGCTGCTAGGGATCTCCTGGCAGGCATCAACCTGAAATAAAATGTATGGCAACGGGGTGAGTCCATAGCTCAGCGAATACCCAACAGATATGCATAGAAAGTTATACTAACAACAAGAGTTCAGCTAATACAGTCTCATGACAACAATAGGGAAAGACTGGAACTGAAAATACTGGGTAAGTACATACCTGAATCCATCTAACCTGGAAAGAGGGTAAAAAGTACCAAGGGAATATCAAAAGACATATAATCTCAGATAACAAGTCTCCAGAATATGCATGTCAAATAAGTGCAGCAATCAAGTGCAGCAAACAATGCACGATGCAAAAGATGCACATGGTGCAATGCCATGGTCACCCCCTAACTCCAGTCAAGCCACCGAGACAGGCGATACTGTGTCGGCCGAGTGAAGTAGAGCTGTGACACTGTCAGCACTCTGCCATCACTGCTCCTGAGTGACCGAGTGGACAGGATGCTGGTGGAGCTATCGCTCCGCCCCATGTATATATGGGGGAGATATCTCTCTCATCTTCTCTGGTCTATGGGTAGAGAAGGGATCCCTGCTTGCTACCACGCTCTGAAACCACTACCCCTGAGCGGACGAGCGGAGCAATACAGAGCAAATGCACACACCCAGCGGTATCCACTAACCCATGAGTGGCCGTGTGTGCATATCATGTGCCGGAAGACGATTAGGCTCAACCACAAGGGAGTCACTGATCGCCGGCATGCAACAATGCAAGGATGGTGTATGATAGATACACATACCTCCCTCCCAAAGTCCTCAGTATACTAAGTCTCAGTCTGAAATCCTATAACAGGAAATACAGGTAACCTACAAGGTATACTGACTGGAAACTACAGATCCCTCAAGGTCAAATGCAGGAGATACACGATCTCTAAGCAGACACATAGATATGACAATACCTGAGACTGTAGGGAACTACAACATAATAACTCAGGGGTAAACCACATGTATCCAGAACAGGCATAATAACTCAGGGATAAACAACAAGTATCCGGAACAGGTATAATAAACAGGGATAGCGTATGATCTTACTGCTATCTATAACAGTCTATGCATAATCACATGACAATATCAAAAGAGATAAGTCAAAGGGTACCCGCCTCCAAGAGTGGAAATCCGTATCAAACGCGATAGAATCACCCGCCAATATCAGCAATAAAAATCCAAATCAAGTCCCTGTATCAAGGACAGATTTAATTAGCTATTACAAGAATAGTAACTAGCTAATTAATTCCTAATCCATTCTAGGGTTTAACCCAATTGCCCCCTTTCCTTTAATTACGTCTGATTAAATAGAACGATTTCTAATTACTTCTCGTAATTGAAATTAGGTCCAAACCCAAATTCAAACACTAACACAAGACCCATGAACAAACCTAATTATTTCCCTTATAAATCCAAATCATGGTCTAATTAAAGTTCACAGAGCTTACCTTAATAAGCTCACGGTAGGGATCTCCTACAGCTCCACCACAGCAGGATTCAACTCCGATCCCCTAATCAAATCTGAGCATCAACAACAGACATCCAACTTCAGTAGCTAATCCAATGAAGGAGTTGCTAACACAAACTCAATCACAACTACGTGCACAATCCAATTCAATTACAGATTTAGCAACCACTGGGAATAACGAACCTAACTCCACATGTATCAAAGCATTACAATTAATTTACCTCTTATCCCAGTTCCAAACCGCAGAGCATCGCAATAAGATTCAACTCCAATTAACAGCTCACGGTCAGCTCACACACTGATCAAGAACAGGGAAATTTCAAAACCAAGATCTAGTATACGCAAGATCCATCAACTCCAAACTCTAATCCTAATTATCCATTATCAACTGATCAAGAAGGAACCTATTGAACCAAAAATCTTACCTAGGGTTTGCGTCGACACTACCCTTTTCCTCCGATCTCAAGCTGTTCCACGGAAAGCTAAGAATCCCAACGCCTCGATCCAGCAAACGATCCCAAATCCTCAGCCCTGAGCCCTCTCTTCCCTCCCGAATGTCGGTCTCGATCTTTGACCAAAAGAGAAGGCTCGTGATCCGCTGCTCGTGTAGGGAAAAGCACAAGAGATGAATGAGATCCCACCCTTGATGATCAGAGAAGAGGGCTCGCCGAAGTCTCCCAGAGGAAAGGACGATCGAGTGGGGGAAAAGGGAGAGTGCGTCGGCTCGATGGCAAGGAGGAGGAAGGAAAACGGCGTCGGGCGGAGGCTGAGGGGGAATTGTGTTGAGAGCAGCGCAAAGATAGGGCTTCGGCTTAATATGATGTGATTTTGCAATCTCATCCTTAGGTTTTAAGATTTCTTTATGCATTAGCCCTTGAAACTATTTGTTTCATTACATTTAGATCCCTACCTTTGTGCCCAAGGACTCGGAAGCCCCGGAACCTATCCGGTAATTCTCCGAAAATTTCCAGAACCTAATCAAAAGTGTCGGATTTAACAGGTATGGTAGTGTAGGGGATTGCACAGAGCCCCAATTAAGGATCACTCATACCTACTGAGTAGGGCCGGATTGAACTTAAACCACTTCCAAACCATCTGAAGTAAGTGTACCTAGGAGAGGAGCAGAATTTTCTAGTTATTATTGCACAGCATTTGGAGTCAAAGCAGGAAGAGAAATTATTGCAGATCCTGAGGCATTACAAGAAGGCGATCGGGTGGACTTTATCAGATATATCAGGTATTAGCCCAGCTCTCTGTATGCACAGGATATTTTTGGAAGAAAATGTAAAACCCGTGAGGCAGCCGCAAAGGAGACTTAACCCACTTATTTTGGACGTTGTAAAGAAAGAGGTGACTCGACTTCTTCAGGCAGGTATTATTTACCCTATTTTTGATAGTCAGTGGGTTAGTCCCATACATGTGGTGCCCAAGAAATCCGGGGTTACAGTGGTGGAAGATGAAAACAATGAACTAGTGCCCACCAGAGTCAAGAATTCCTGGAGTGTCTGCATTGATTACAGAAAGCTCAATAAGGTTACCAGGAAAGATCACTTCCCTTTACCTTTTATTGATCAGATGCTTGAAAGACTGTCAGGGAAGTCCCATTATTGTTTTTAGATGGATATTCAGGCTACTTCCAGATTTGTATAGATCTAGAGGACCAGGAGAAGACTACCTTCACTTGCCCCTTTGGCACTTTTGCCTATAGACGGATGCCTTTTGGACTCTGCAACGCACCCGGTACATTTTAGAGATGCATGGTAAGTATATTTGGTGAGTTGCTAGTGCACTGTATGGAGGTATTCATGGATGATTTTTCAGTTTATGGCACGTCTTTTGATTCATGCTTAGAAAATTTATCTAGGGTTTTACACCGTTGTATTGAGACTAACCTTGTGCTTAATTTTGAAAAATTTCATTTCATAGTGGAGCATGGTATTGTACTTGGACATATAGCCTCTCGGAAAGGTATAGAGGTAGATCCTACAAAAATCAGTGTTATTTCTTCTTTATCATACCCCGTATGCGTACGGGATGTTCGTGCTTTCCTTGGACATGTAGGTTTCTACCGTAGATTTATTAGAGACTTCATCTTGATTGCTCGACCCTTGACAAGACTTTTGCAAAAAGATGTTGAGTTTCATTTTGATGATAAGTGCAAAGAAGCTTTTCACAGACTCAGGGAGGCTCTTAGCTCAGCTCCTATTATTAAATCACCTGATTGGACTTTACCCTTGAATTAATGTGTGATGCATCTAATTTTGCAGTGGGAGCTGTTCTAGCACAGAGGGTTGATGGAGCATCTCATGTCATATGCTATGCCTCCAAAACCCTGGATGCTGCCCAAGCAAACTACACCACCACTGAAAAGGAGCTTCTTGCCATAGTTTTTACTTTAGACCGTTTCAGATCTTATCTATTGTGCTCACTGTTATTATTTTTTCTGATCATGCAGCTCGGAAATATTTGTTGAAGAAGCCTGATGCAAAACCTAGACTTATCAGATGGATGCTCCTGCTCCAAGAATTTGACCTGGAGATCAGAGATAGAAGTGGCAAGGGAAACCTAGTTGCAGATCACCTAAGCAGAATTGAAGGAGATGGATTACCTTCCACCATTGATGATGATTTTAGATATGAGCACCTTCTAGCAGTACATGGTGAGACCCCTTGGTATGCAGACCTAGTTAATTTCTTAGTTGCACATGTTTTCCCTACACACTTTTCTAAAGCTCAAAAAGATAAATTTAAAAGCAATGCAAAATTTTATGTGTGGGATGATCCTTATCTATGGAAATTTTATAATGATCAAATAATTAGGAGATGTGTACCAGATCATGAGTTTACTTCTGTACTTACATTTTGCCATTCATCAGCTTGTGGGGGGCATTTTGGACCCCAAAGAACTGCTAGGAAAGTGTTAGAGTGTGGATTGTATTGGCCCACCCTATTTCATGATTCATATGTGTTCTATAAAAATTGTGATAGATGTCAGCGAACTGGGAACATAGGAGCAAGAAATGAGATGCCCCAAAATACTATGCTTTTCTGTGAGATTTTTGATGTTTGGGGAATATATTTTATGGGACCTTTTCCTACATCTTTTGGTTATTTATACATTTTACTTGCTGTGGATTATGTTTCCAAATGGGTGGAGGTCATTCCCTCCAAGACTGATGATTCTTTTGTTGTTTGTAGTTTTGTTAGGTCACACATTTTCTGCAGGTTTGGAATTCCAAGAGCCATAATAAGTAACCAAGGATCTCATTTTTGCAATAAACACATGAAGACATTGCTTAGCAAATATGAGGTTGCACACAAGGTTTCTACATCCTACCATCCCCAAACAAATGGACAGGCTGAGATTTCAAACAGAGAGATCAAATCCATTTTGGAGAAGACTATTGGACCCACTAGAAAAGATTGGAGCAAGAGGCTAGATGATGCACTTTGGGCATACAGAACTGCATACAAGTCCCCGATTGGCATGTCCCCTTACCGTTTGGTCTATGGCAAAGCTTGTCATCTCCCCGTGGAAATTGAGCACAAAGCATATTGGGCAGTAAAAGCATGTAATTTCGATGCTACCAAAGTGGGAGAAGAGAGAAAATTTCAACTCCAAGAACTTGAAGAAATTTGGCTAGAGGCATTCGAAAATTCAAGGATCTACAAGGAAAAGACCAAGAATTTCCATGACAAGCATATTTTGAAGAAAGACTTCCAAATTGGTGACAAGGTATTACTGTACAAGTCAAGGCTCAAATTGATAAAAGGTAAGTTAAGGTCAAGGTGGGAGGGTCCATTTATTGTAACTAATATTTTTCCTTATGGTGTTGTGGAAATTCAAGATGTATCTAATGGTTTTATTTGGAAAGTCAATGGCCACCGGCTCAAAAGGTACTTTGAAGAATTAAAGGAGCTAGAGGTGGATAGTTTGGACATGAACGAGGCTATTTACCCAACTTAAGGGGAGTTCACTTTTCATGCACTTACATGTCATTGTATATATCATTTTCATGTTCTAGAAGTAATTTTCTTTGTGGAATGAGTTGTTGCTAATAAATTTTTAGGTGAGTAGAATGAATAAATAGACATTGTACATACCATTTTATGTCTTTTGGCACTTTTTCTTAATGAATAGGAATAAATGTATCCCTCTAGGTTGTCTTGATAACATTTTAGAGTCTTTTGAAAATAAATTAAATTTGGTTGTTAAAACTTTAGATTTAAGCTAATGGATGAAATATTGGATGCTTGAGTACTACTTAGTTTTAAATTCTAAAGTGATGATTTGAGATGAATCATTTGTACCTAGTGAGGATTAGCCTTATTTTTGTGACACATACATGTGATTGTACTCTAGAACTTGCTTCGGTTCTTTCAAAATCATATTTCAATGATTGGATCACATCTATAGAAGCTAATCAATTTGTTTCCTTTTCCATATCAATTTTTGTCAATAAGCAAGTTTATTCTATTTTTCCGTCCATACTTCCTACTCTTAACCATGCTTTTATAGGGACTTGTTTGTTTGGGGAGGTTCTTTGATGCTACTTTGTCCGAGATGGACAAAAGATCAAGTGTGGGGGAGATGGCTAATGTTTTGGAAGAATTTTGTATCAAAGATGTATTTTATTTCAAGGATGGAAAAAAAAACTATTCGGTTGAAGCAAAAAGGTGGCAAGTTGAGTTGAGTTTGGTGTCAAGAATGATCAAGAAGAAGTGGTTAAGGATGGAACCAATTGGAGCATCTAGACTCCTTATCCTACTTTGAAGATCCAAGTGGCATGAAATGAAAGAAGAAAAAAATCTGCAATGAAAAGAAGAAGAAAAAAAAAACTATGGCACCCAAAAGGCAAAAATCTGTGCCAATTTTGGAATCTTAGATCAAAATCGAGAAGAACTTGCAGTGCAGTGCAGCTGAGTTCAGCAGTGAGCTCAAAGTGAAGCCTTTAAACTCTCCACTTATAGTTAATGCTAACTGCTGTTCAGAAATCCGAGAAGTGCAAGGATGAAGAACTAGATGATTTTGGACTCTGAAATTAAGTGCATAGGTGTTGAAAATTGAAACAAAACAATTCAGAAACTAAAGAAGGGCAGCAACAAATTAAATGCAGAGTCAAGTAAAGAGTAGCAATTCATTTGAAGCTCATGGTAGAATGAATTGGAGCTAATTCTGATAAGAATTTTGGAGCTAAGCACATAATGACTGAGCAAAAGGAAGCTGAAACCGAAAGCAGGAAGTCAGTAGCAAACCAAAAAAAAAAGAAGAAGAACAGTTTGAAAAAGAAAACAAAGAAACAAGTGGATACAATTGAAGTTTTGACCATGAAATCAGTGAAGATATGCTCATAAGAACCCAAGCTTTGCTCCATTACATTCTGACTTTACTAGAGAAAAAAAAATCAGAAAAGAAAAGAGAGGAAGCAAATTGGCACAAAGGAGTTGATAAGGTCTTTTCATAAAATTTTTGAAGGGCAATGCCAAAGCCTCACCCCATCACACTTTTGACTTCATTATGAGGACTGACAAGAGGGCAAAGTGCATTGAAAATATCCTTAAACATCCAAGTCTTCCACTTTATCAAATTTGCTATTTTTTTAGTTTTTAGTTCATTTTTACCATTTCATATATCTTTCCCTTGTTTGATGAATTTCTGTAGATGTAGATTTGAATCATGAATAATAGTGGAGAGTAGATAACAAGCAAGCCTATGGTAGTGCAAAAAAGCATGTATGTAGGAGTGAGCTCCACTTTCATCATGAACTTAGAATTCAAAAAGAGAGCCACCAAAAATTTCCTTTGAAAGGCTAGTGAGTTAAATTCATCTCAATGAATCATGAAGGATGAAAAGGCTAAGTTGTTGATTTAAGGACAAGATACTAATCCATAGAGTTTAGATTCTTGAGAATTAACAACCCTAGGTAATTTCTTTTCAATTGCTTCTACTTATGTTTGAGACATGCTAGGGGATACATATTTAGTAGTTTTCGCGAGATGCTCAAGATTAAGTGTGGGGGAGTTGATAGGTATCATTTTGTTGATCATTTTAGATGTTTAAATCCAAATTTGAACCATATTTTTCTTGCTTAATATTGCATTTATCCTAGGATTTGTGAATGTATTCTATTTTTGGGTTTTATTGTAAATCTTGCCACATTGGAATATTTTGGAACTTAATTGTGAATCTATGTTTGTGGGCTTTGGAAGGATCATGAACCGAGGTCGAGAATGGTCAGAATCAGGCTGAGATCAAGGCGATCAAGCTCTAGAGAATTGTGAGCTGTCCATTCAGAAGATAAGCAGATCTGGATCATCCAGAGCAAATCAGATGGATCTGAGATGAGGAATGGTAGATCTGATCTTCATAATGAAATCTGGAAGTTTAGGGGTAAATCGGAGAAGATCCAGCCGTTGGATCAAGATCAGAGGGTTCTAAACCATCCATTCAAAGCTCAGGTTGATCTGAGCCATCCGTTGCAAATCAGGAAGATCCAAGCCATTGAGAGCAAGATCCTGACCTTTGATCAAGATCTGGAAAGTTTGATACAAATCGGATAGGGATCAACTGTTGGATGAGCTTTGAGAAATCTCAGCCGTCCAAATTAAAGGGAATAAGTTTAAATGGAAAATTCCCTCCGCAGAACGTTTTTGTCACGGTCTTCACCAGTTCTTCGAGCTTCTTCACTTGTTCTTCATTTCTACTGCATTTTTTTCCATCTGAAGGCGTGGTCATCTCGATTTTGACCTTGGAACAAGATCTGGATCATCGGGAGGAGGTTTCCGTGGAGATTCAAGCTCGGATTTGCACCGGAACAGAGTTGATTGAGGGGTTCATCAATTTCTGTGATATGATGGATTTAATTATGATCGCGTGCCATTTTCTTCCATCGGAGCTTACTAGAGGGTCCTCTGGTATGTTTTGATCATCACCAAATCATTATCACACATCGACATCGCGAGATCGAAGAGATCGATTGGTTTTCTCCAGCTGAGTGCAGTCTGTGAGCAGATTCGACATTGAGGCGTTTTCCCGTTGATCTGTGGAGCTGAAGGGGTTCTTGGCTTGCTCTTGTGTGATGGCAAGGAGATTTTGAGCTAAGGGATGGATCGAGGCTTAGTTTCTTAATGCATTTCTTTTGCTTTAGCTGTAATTTCAGTTCTGCAATCCAATTCTGTTTCTGATTTCATATCAGCTGCTGTAGTTTCCTTTCTGAATTGTTCTACTGTAATTAGGTTTTAATTCTTCAAAGTAAGTAGCTAGATAGCATGTTTAGCTAACATTTGTTCTCAATTTCAGTTTAATCCATGAATTAGTTGTTGCGTATCATGTTTGTAGCTGTGTATCAATTTGGTTCCTGCACTTACCTCAAGTTCAGTTTGTCTCTGTGTTTGCATTCCTGAAAATCAGACACCATGTTTAGTGTGCTAATACATTTGGTTTAAGTTTACTTCGCATGTGAATCATTTCGGAATTGAGTTTTATTTTTGAAATTCTGTTTAGCTGTTGCATAGCAGTTATCCCTGCGTATCAATTTCAGTTCAAGTTCTGCAAGTTTTTAGTTGTAGCTCCTGTAGTTTGTGTCAAGTAAACTTAGATCTTCTACATCTTGTTTGACACTAGATTATACACTCGAATTTAGCTTGCCTTGTGTGTTTGACCTGCAATTGAATTGCACTGCATTTCTGCAAACTGTTTCTGTCTTAGACGTTTCCGAATTGATCTGGATTTTGTTACTGCATTTCTTCTTTCAGTCTTGCGAATCAGTTCATTGTTAGCTTACCTTCCCAAGCTGAGTTTGATTGGTTGCATTTCTGAATCTGTCAGGTTATAGATCTGCATTTAGCATAAATTTTCGGCACATAAGTTTTTTCCCTCTTTGTATCAAGTTGTTTCATTTTCTCCACTTTGTATCAAGAAAAGTTTTGGCAGTGATAGATACAAAATTAAGTGCAATTTTCAGTGTGTTATGTTGGAACCGGATGGCTAGAGAGGGGGGTGAATATAGCCAAACACTTGGACTTTAAACACTTAGTGAAATTCTGCACATCACTTTGTTAGTAGCACAGCGGAAGTATGTAAACAGAGTATGCAGAAAAAAAAGGAAACAAAACAAACTAACACCACTAGCAAGATCGCTAACAAGGAGGGTTTACAAGGTTCGGAGATAACTTGCCCCTACTCCTTGGCGTGCCCTTAAGGTGGGCGATCCCTTGATCGTCGGCAGATCAAGCCCCAATTAACACCGGATAGACAGCAACCTCCTTCTCGGTGGAGAAACCTCTCCACAGCGTTTCAATCACAGATATAGGTTTAAGCACAATGAAACACAAGAAAGATCTTACTTAGCACTTAGCAAAGACAAGAACACAGCAGGCTTCTCCAAGCTCCACCCAGCGACGATCTCAAGCAAGAATCCCTTTCTCCGTGTCTTCTCATTGTTGGACTTCAAGCCTCTTGTTCCTTCTTCCATGTGCTCAAGCAAAGAGTGGTTGCTTCTCAGATCTCAACGGCTTGCTCAGGAATGATGGAACAGCAAGATCACAAGCACACAGCAAGCCACAAGAACTTCACAGCAATATTGATTCACCGAGTTGTTGAAGACTTCTCACAACCAGCGCTTAAGTCTTCTCCACACAGCTCCAGGTCACCATCCCACAGCTGCCTCCAGCTGCTCTTCTGCAACCACCAGCCACCACAGAGCCCTTCTGGACCGCCTGAGCTTCCCTCAGACCAGCCCCAGACAGCAGCTCCAGCCAGCGCCAGCGCCCGTTGCAACCTGGGATGGAAAAACAGACAAACCTGCTCCAAAGAAAGACCACCATTGACTCTCCTTGAGTGTTTGAATCCTTCCCTGTCACCTGCAGCTTAATCAGTGGGTTAGAGCAGCATATCAAGCAAGAAATCAAGGATCAAAGATCAGCCGCAGTGTATCAGATATGCTCAGACGCGATCAGAACGTCTGACAATATAATTTGAATTAAAGTGATCGGTCATCGGACCGACCCAGGGCTCGTGGGTCGGTCACCTGACCGATCCACCGCTTCGCTAGGACTCCCAGCTCTCGCGGCAACACAAGCCTGATCGGTCACCGGACCGATCAGAGTGATGCCTGATCGGTCGCCAGACCGATCAGAGTGATGCCTGATCAGTCGCCAGACCGATCAGAGTGATGCCTGATCGGTCACCCAGACCGATCAGGTCCGATGAACAGTAATCCCGGAAATCAGATCCTTAGTCTCTGATCAGTCACCGGACCGTTCAGGAGCTGATCCGCGGGGGAACTCAACTCACTGTTCACTCCCTGATCGGTCACCAGACCGATCAGGAGTAAGGCAGTGAGGAAGCTGCCTGCTCCCTGATCGGTCACCGGACCGATCAGGAGCCAAGCAACAAGGTAACAGCCTGCTCCCTGATCGGTCGCCAGACCGATCAGGAGCCACACAGTAGGTTCCCAACCTCACTGTGCGCTCCCTGATCGGTCACCAGACCGATCCACGAAGGAGCAGCATGCCAATATCCCTGATTGGTCACCAGACCGATCCAGGGACTCAAACCTAGCCCTTCAAGCTAGGGTTTCATCCACCTTAGCCCTCCAAGCTATGGATTTTTCACCTAACCCTCCAAGTTGGGAATTTTCATCTAACCCTCCATGTTAGAACTTTTCACCTAGCCCTCCAAGCTAGGACTTTTCACCCAACTCTTCCGAATTAGGACTTTTCCAAACCTAGCCCTCCAAGCTAGGACCTGACCCTCCAAGCCAAGACTTTTTCACCTAACTCTCCAAGTTGGGACATTTCATTTGACTCTCCAAGTTAGGACTTTTCACCTAGCCCTCCAAGCTAGGACTTTTCACCCAACCCTTCCGAATTAGGACTTTTCAACACCTAGCCCTCCAAGCTAGGACTTTGCATACCAAACCCTCCAGGTTAGGATTTTCCAACACCTAGCCCTCCAAGCTAGGATTTTCCATAACATGCCTAATCCCCGATTAGGACTTAACCATAATCATAATAATCATCAACCTAAACTAAAATCAGTGTCAACACCAAAACAACAATCAGGGCCAGACTGCATCAACAATCTCCCCCTTTTTGTTGTTTGACAACCCGATTTTAAGTTTAGGGATTCTCAAGCAATTTCCTCAACTTTCAGAATCATAGGGGAATCAAGATCCTCCCCCTACAATATAATCATCCTAAACTTAACCAACCAACACTCTCTCCCTTTGTCGAACACCGAAAAGGGTCTTGAGGGGTTGTTATGTTTGACCATACTCCCCCTCAACCCTATGGGTATCCCAAAACAATAAAGATTTGATTGATTTTTGATAAACATATGAACACATATGACAAAAATAGAGCATGGCAAATCTAGCATATGTATCATATGGGTAAGGTAGCATAAGCAACATCATAAGCATGCATAATAATATAAAATGAGGCATATTAACATATAGTAATCAAGTGAACACATATAAGCTAACATCCTAAACATGATAAGCCAAAAATACATGTCAAGTGTCAGATGCATCATATCACATCAAAGTCTAGACACCTTAAAGGAAACAGAGTATAACCAAATATAACAGTCATCAAAACAGTCAATGCCATCAATGCTCATCGTTTGAAGAATTAGCAATATATATAACATCTCCTGGCGGAGGGCTGCTCGGGGACGCACCATCAGGAAACATATGATGATACCATGCCTCATACCATGTTTCCTGTAGTGTGCTGATCTCAGAGATGTCGGATGCGAGAGTGTTGAGCCGGTGATCGAAAGACCGAAACTCCGAGCTGACCTCCTGGTGCCAGTGCTCCGAAATGTGTAGCTCGCGCTGCATCAACTGCTCTAACTCCGTAACTTGCCAGCGTAAATCAGGAGCCCACTCATCATAATCCTCAGCATCAGCCGGCGGCTCCTGGTCAGGGACTGCTCTTGGTAACTCCCCCTCATGTCATCGAACCTTCCATCGCAGCCCCTGTGATCCGACAACAATGCCAGATTGGGCTATCATACGACGATCAATTCGACAATCCTGTCGAACCATGGGTATAATGCAGCCCTGTGAAACATCAATGCCAACCGACTCCAGCCAGGCAGTGATAATATGGCCAAATGGCATGTAGATTGTCTAGGCAGACTGCATACTGTAGACGATGATAGAGAAATAGATTGAAGCCACCGGGTCAAAGTCTAACTGCTGATGCTTCCCGTAGAGCATCAAACAGTGGAACGGGTGAATCTCATCTAGGTGTTTCGAAGTAGTTGGAAGGAGACAATTGGTGATGATCTTAAACAAGACATATTCAATGGGGGAAAGACGAAGAGCAGGAAATGTGGGAAAATCACGGGTGCACTCACCAGAACCCTTTGGCCTGGGATGGCCTAGAAAGTACTCGTAGATGGAATCAGGAGTGAGTCCATCAAAGGGAATCGGAAGAGGATCAGGAGGATAAGGGTAGAGAGAAAAATGATTCTCTGACCGACGACATCCAAGGAAATCAGTGAAAATAGATAGATTAAAGTCAAGGTCGATACTGGCAACGCGGGTTTTCCACCCCATACCCTCCCCACTGACCATGTTGTTATAGAATTCAGAGACCAAATCAAGGTTGATTGGCCTCTTAAGGTACAGAATAGGTTGAAGATTATAATATTCAATACTTTGTCGAACTGTTGGACAATGTTCGTAGATAAAAGTTTGGTCTATAGTTCGACATGGCAAGAGTTTGAAGGTGTGCCATTGGAAGTTTAGAGCCAAAGTAATATTCTGAAATCTAGTATGTGGAGGTGGTAGAGGCCTTGAAAGAGGGGTAGATGATGAAGAGGCTTTCCCCTTTGAGCTGCCCTCAACGACTTCTTTACCCTTAGATGATTTTCTAGAGATTGAATGAACAGATTTGATCAAGAGAGGTAAACCGCATCATGACACCAATCACAAGAATAAGATTCGATCAAATTGATCAAGACAAGGTAAGACCCAATTAGTGACCATAATCATGACATAGTCAAGATAAGAATTTAACCAAAAATCAACCAAGATTTGATCATAGAGTGATAATCATAGGATAAGACATTTAAACAAAGGTAAGACATGACAACAATGGGTCACAGCCAAAGCAAGAGGTCACGACACAACATCAAAACATGGTTAGACTCAAATACATAATCTATGAACTGAGTCGAAAAGAAAACTAACCAAAGAGAACTTACTTAGGTGCCATGGAAGAAGTTCTTGAAGGTTGAGAGTAAACTCCTTTCTGAACCTTGCGCAAGGGAGGATCGCAAGCTAGCAGTTGCTAACACCACCAACAGTAAGGACAAGAGCTCTTGCGTAGAAGGAGATGACCGCACTCGCAGAGAAGATCGCACAGCAAAGAAGGAAGAGATCGCGCGCGCAAGTGAGGAGGAAGAGGGTTCGGCGTTGAGGGGTTTTGGTCGGCTAGGGCTTAGGAGTAGAAAAGAATCGTGATTAAAACGGTTGGTGGATCGATCCACCAACCGCACTTTAATGCACTTGAACGGATCACCGTTCGATATGATAGCGTCCAGACCGATCAGGCTCTGGCCTAATCGGACTGGCCTGGTCCTGATCGGTCAGGAGACCGATCAGGTAGACTCCTGACCGATCGATTGATCGATCAGGAAGCGAACAGTAGGGTCAGATGATTTTCGAGAAGCCCTCCTGATCGGTCTCTGGACCGATCACTACAATGTGCCAGATCGGTCCGGGGACCGATCCAGGCTAGCACAGAATATTTAGCCGAGAGTCCGTAAAGTCTCGGCTGATCCCTTTGATCGGTCTGTGGACCGATCAACACAGGAGGGAGCCAGATTGGTCCGGGGACCGATCAGCCCTACTCCTGATCGGTCGGGTGACCGATCAGGGTTTCTGATACGATCTGAAATGATCTGAAACTTCAGTTTCAGTCTTTCAGAATCTTTCCAACGAGATCTGTTGAAGTTTATCGAACTTGGACATGATCTCAAGACTAAAATTGATCCCTAACCAAGGATCAAAGGTCCTTATAGGTTCAACAATCATATTGCTCCACCCAAGTGGAGTCAAACTCAATCAACAATCATTCAAACAAGTTTTAACCAAGATTGTGCCAAATTCAAGTTTCCAATCAAGTTTCCTTGATTGGAGTTTAGTTTCCAATCATGTGTTATGCATTGGTTTTCCCCATACTTGATCACCGAAGTGATTTTTATCTCGTCAACTTAATTTCTCAAGGGATGCATTGACATTTTCAGAAATTTAGTTGATCCTAGCATCTCACCCCATTTCTAGCAAACAAAAATGTTTTGGTACATCTTATAGTTTGTGTGAGATGCTCCCAAAGTTACCCAATTGTTTCCCAATAATTAGGCTTATCATGAAGGGTTTTGGATCCATTTTGAAAACTATGAAGCCCGACACATTCCCAACTCCCTTCTTAAGAAACTAAACTCATTTTCAGGGAGTGGTTTAGTGAAAATATCAGCGAGGTTTGACTTGGACTCTACATGTGAGAGTACAATATCTCCCCTAGCAACATGATCCCTAATGAAGTGGTGACATACTTCAATATGTTTGGTCCTAGAATGATGGACTGGGTTCTTGGTTAGGTTAATTGTGCTAATGTTGTCACACAACACTTGCACACATTTGTAACTTAATCCATAGTCTTCTAGAGTATGAATCATCCACAACAATTGTGATACACTCTCTCCCATGGCGATATATTCTGCCTCGGTCGTGGAGAGAGCAACACAATGTTGCTTCCGACTTGACCAACTAACTAAAGATGATCTTAGAAATTGGCAGCCCCCACTTGTGCTTTTCCTATCCAACTTACATCCAACGTAGTCGAAATCGGTATAGCCAATTAAATCAAAAGATTCGGTACGGGGGTACCAAAGACCGACTCCTATTGTGCCTTTAAGATATCTCAAAATTCTTTTAACAGCGATTAGATGAGATTCCTTGGCACAAACTTGATACCTTGCGCACATACCCACAGCGAAAAGAATATCAGGTCGACTAGCTGTGAGGTATAGTAAGCTACCTATCATGCTCCGATATTGAGTCAAATCAACAGGTTTACCACTCTCATCATTGTCTAATCTTGTGTTTGTAGCCATGGGAGTGGTTATCTCTTTTGAATCACTCATATTGAATTTACGAAGCATTTCTTGTGTATATTTTGATTGGTGCACATGGATACCATCGCGAGTTTGCTTGATTTCAAGTCCAAGGAAGAAAGTCAACTCTCCCACTAGACTCATTTCAAATTCACTTTCCATGTGTCTAATGAATTCATTTAAATAGCCCTTGTTGTTTGAGCCACAAATTATATCATCGACATATACTTGAGCTACAAAAATATTGTCACCATCTCTTCGTAGAAATAGTGTAGGGTCTATTTGGCCTCTTACAAAGCCTTTTTCAATCTGAAAAGTTGGCAACCGCTCGTACCAAGCTCGGGGTGCTTGTTTAAGGCCATAAAGTGCCTTTTTGAGCTTAAATACGTGGTTTGGGAATTCGATACTCTCAAACCCCGGAGGTTGTTCGACATAGACCTCTTCCCTAATTAAACCATTTAGAAAAGCTGATTTGACGTCCATTTGATATAATTTGAAACTACGATGTGCTGCAAATGCTAGCATCAATCGGATGGACTCTAATAGTACCACGGGAGCATAGGTCTCATCATAATCAAGGCCTTCAACTTGACTATAGCCCTTGGCTACTTAGCGTGACTTGTTTCTAATGATTTCTCCTTTATGGTTCAATTTGTTTTTAAAGACCCATTTGGTCCCAATGATGGTGGTCTTCTTGGGTCTGGGGACTAAGTCCCAAACTTGACTCCTTTCGAATTGACCTAGTTCATCTTGCATTGCAATGATCCAATCGAGATCACTTAATGCTTCATCAATTTTTCTAGGTTCAATTTCGGAAATTAAAGCTACTTCATTAGCCTCATTCCGGAAGAATGATCTAGTTCTAATCTCATGATGGATGTCTCCAACAATTTGGTCTTGAGGATGACTAGAGGCTAATCTAGTTTGCCTAGGTGTGTGTGGTGCTTCTTGAATGGGTTCACTAGACACAAGCTCAGCCTCAGGATCCGACTGATCAATGGGTTGTCTAGGATCACCGTCATCGGATTCATCACCATCAACACCATTTGGACTCTCATTCAAACTTAGTCTCCTAAGTTCGAATTGGGTTTCATCTTCTGGTTGACCATTGACTTTTGGAATTTCTTCAAAGACAACATCAGAAGACTCCTCAATCAGTCTAGACTTCTTGTTGTAGACTCGGTAGGCATTACTAACGAGGGAATACCCGACTAGTATCCCTTCATCAGCCTTTGCCGAGAACTTCCCAAGATAGTCCTTGGTGTTTAGAATGAACACTTTACAACCAAACACCCTAAGATGTTTAACCGTAGGTGGTTTCCCAAACCAAAGTTCATGGGGAGTCTTTCCTAAAAACCTATGGATGAGAACTCGGTTTTGCACATAGCAAGCTGTATTTACAGCTTCAGCCCATAAGTAACTCGGGAGTGAGTACTCATTAAGCATGCTTCGTGCAGCCTCTTGTAGAACACGGTTCTTCCTCTTTACAACATCATTTTGTTGTGGTGTTCTAGGAGTAGAGAACTCATGTCTATAACCTCTATCTTGACAAAATTCTAAAAACCGTTGATTTTGAAATTCACCTCTATGATCACTTTTAATTGTCTTAATGGTTGATGATTTTTCATTTTCAACTCTTCTATAAAAGGAAATAAAAACATCTAAGGCTTGGTCCTTATATTTTAAAAAGTAAGTCCATGTATATCTAGTGAAATCATCAATGATCACAAAATAATATCTACTTCCATTCAATGATATGATAGTACTACAATCAAATAGATCCATGTGAAGTAAATCTAAAGCTGTAAAAGTACTTACAGTGTTTTTACCTTTATGTGCAGATTTCGTTTGCTTACCCATTTGACATGCATCACAAAGTTTGTCCTTTTCATACTTGATGCTTGGTAAGCCACGAACTAATCCCTTGTTGGCCAACTTCCGGATGTTCTTCATGTTCACATGTGCAAGTCTCCTGTGCCAAAGGGTGGACTCTTCTTCTTTTGACATGAAACACTTAGCAGAAACATTGGTAGCACTTTTAAATGAAACTTGATAAATATTGTCTACCCTTGTTCCTACTAGTACCGTGTCCAAGGTGTCATGTTGTCTAACTAGACATTGACTTGGTTGAAAGTCAATTGTGTAACCCGTGTCACACAATTGACTGACACTTAGGAGATTAAATGTCATCCCCTTGACTAGAAGGACATTTGAAATTCTAAGACATTCGGATATTTGAATGTCTCCTATTCCTATGACCTTAAGACTACCATTGTTACCAAATGAAACATTACCTCTACTTTTCTTGTAAAGTGTGGTAAACAATGATCTATCCCTGGTCATGTGTTTGGAGCATCCACTATCAACGAACCAAGTTGATAGATGCTCTCCCTCAATCATAACCTACACAATTCGAAAAATAGAAGTTTTAGGTACCCAAACCTTGGGACCTAAAGCATCAACTAAACAAGACTTAGGCACTCATGCCTTGACAACTTTCTTTTGAACCTTGGGTGTCCTAGATTGTCTCATATCAGTCCTAGACATCAAAGACACGAATGAGGGTTCTTTGGGTCGGTAACCAATACCGGCTCTATTGTAGACTGCCCTTTGGGCATTCAAGATCATGTCTAGGGTCTTAGAGCTAGTTGAGAACTTCTCAAGAATATTATTGAGTCTCTCAACTTCACTCTTTAATGATTTGTTTTCTTCTACTAGCAATTCATCATGCAAATCATCTATATCCTCAACCCTAGAGGATTTCAATTGGTCAATCTCAAGTTTTAATGATTTGATCTCATCCTCTAACATGTCAACATGCAAATCATCAATGTTATCATCCCTAGATAATTTCAATTGATCAATTTCTAATTGCAATGTTTTAAGGTTATTTTTCGACTTCTTTAACATATTGGTTAAACATGCAATTGCTCTATAACACTTTTCAAGTTCAGGAGAAGTTACCTCTTCATCATCCGAAGATGATGAAGCCGTGTTTGAGGAGTTGGAAGATTCATCACTGCTCTCTTGATCTCCCAATGCCATGAGTGTCACATGCCTTGTGCTCTTCTCCTCCTTCTCTTCATCGGATGAGCTTAAAGAGGATTCATCCCAAGTGGCCTTCAAAGCCTTCTTCTTCTTCTTGGATTTTTCTTCTTTCCTTTTAGATTTCTCCTCCTTCTTCTTGAGCTTTGGGCATTCATTCTTGAAATGCCCTTTCCTACCACACTCAAAGCAAGAAGCATTAGTCTTATGAAGTTTAGCTTCACTAGGATTACCTTTACCCTTGAAGCTACTGTGCTGCTCCTGATCGATCTGGTGACCGATCAGGGAGTATGCGTTTCACCCATTGACTGGCTTCTGATCG
>JAGFNQ010002705.1:59080-292475 GCA_024364735.1 Boesenbergia rotunda
TCGCGTCGGCTTCACTCTTCCGAGTTTGTTCGGCTGTCCACCGCCATGATCCAAGTTCCTTGCCTTCATCATCCTTTGGAGGGATGAATCCCTCCTTCACCGCAAACCAAGTGTTGATGTCCATCTTCAAATAATACTCCATCTTTGATCTCCAATATTGGAAATCAGCGCCATCAAAGAAAGGAGGTCGGGTGGTGGAAACTCCTTCTCTCAACGCCATGGATGATAGCTCTCGGTTGTTAATCCACAAAAACAGAGCCCCAAGCTCTGATACCACTTGTTGGAACCCGAATGGCTAGAGAGGGGGGGTGAATATAGCCAATCACTTGGACCTAAGGAGTTATAGAATTTCTGCACTCAAATTTATCAGTAGCACAGCGGAAGAAACAATGAAAACAAATAAGTGCAGAAAACAAAAACAGAAAACGAAAGCAAGCAACCACAACTAGCAGGATCGCTAACAAGGAGGGTTTACAAGGTTCGGGGATAACTTGTCCCTACTCCTTGGCGTGCCCTTAAGGTGGGTGATCCCTTGATCGTCGGCAGATCAAGCCCCGGTTAACACCGGATAGAAAGCAACCTCCTTCTCGATAAAGAAACCTCTCCACAGCGTTTCAATCACAGATATATGTTTAGCAAGAACACAGCAAGCTTCCTCCTGAGCTCCACCCAGCGACGATCTCACGCAAGAACCCTTTCCCCGTGTCATCTCGCTGTTGGACTCGAAGCTTCTTGTACCTTCCTCCAAGTGCTCAAGCAAGGAGTGGTTGCTTCTCAGATCTCAACGGCTTGCTCAGGAATGATGGAATGGCAAGATCACAAGCACGCAGCAAGCCACAAGAACTTCACAGCAATACTGATTTGCAGAGTTGTTGAAGACTTCTCACAACCAGCGCTTAAGTCTTCTCCACACAGCTACAGGTCACCATCCCACAGCAGCCTCCAGCTGCTCTTCTGCAACCACCAGTCACCACTGAGCCTTTCTGGACCTCCTGAGCTTCCCTCAGACCAGCCCCAGACAGCAGCTCCAGCCAGCGCCAGTGCCCGTTGCAACCTGGGATGGAAAACAGACAAACCTGCTCCAAAGAAAGACCACCATAGACTCTCCTTGAGTGTTTGAATCCTTCCCTATCACCTGCAGCTTAATCAGTGGGTTAGAGGAGCATATCAAGCAAGAAATCAAAGATCAGAGATCAGCCGCAGTGTAACAGATATGCTCAGACGTGATCAGAGCGTCTGACAATGTAATTTGAATTAAAGTGATCGGTCACCGGACCGATCCAGGGCTCGTGGGTCGGTCACCTGACCGATCCACCGCTTCGCTGGGACTCCCAGCTCTCGCGGCAACACAAGCCTGATCGGTCACCGGACCGATCAGAGTAAAGCCTGATCGGTCACCAGACTGATCAGAGTGATGCCTGATCGGTCCCTCAGACCGATCAGGTACGATGAACAGTAATCCCGAAAATCAGATCCTAAGTCTCTGATCGGTCACCGGACCGTTCAGGAACTGATCTGCGGAGGAACTCAACTCACTGTTCACTCCCTGATCGGTCACCAGACCGATCAAGAGTAAGGCAGTGAGGAAGTTGCCTGCTCCCTGATCGGTCACCGGACCGATCAGGAGCCAAGCAACAGGGCAACAACCTGCTGCCTGATCGGTCACCAGACCGATCAGTCATCGCTAGATCGGTCACCAGACCGATCCACGAAGGAGCAGCGTGCCAATATCCCTGATCGGTCACCAGACCGATCCAGGGACTCAAACCTAGCCCTTCAAGCTAGGGTTTCATCTACCTTAGCCCTCCAAGCTAAGGATTTTTCACCTAACCCTCTAAGTTCGGAATTTTCACCTAACCCTCTAAGTTAGGACTTTTCACCTAGCCCTCCAAGCTAGGACTTTTCATCCAACTCTTCCGAATTAGGACTTTTCCAAACCTAGCCCTCCAAGCTAGGACCTGACCCTCCAAGCCAGGACTTTTTCACCTAACCCTCCAAGTTGGGACTTTTCACCTAACCCTCCAAGTTAGGACTTTTCACCTAGCCCTCCAAGCTAGGACTTTTCACCTAGCCCTTTCGAATTAGGACTTTTCAACACCTAGCCCTCCAAGCTAGGACTTTCCATACCTAACCCTCTAGGTTAGGATTTTTCAACACCTAGCCTCCCAAGCTAGGATTTTCCATAACATGTCTAATCCCCAATTAGGACTTAACCATAATCATGATAATCATCAACCTAAACTAAAATCGATGTCAACACCAAAACAACAATCAGGGCCAGACTGCATCAACACTCGGGAGCACACAAAGGACACAAACACAAGGTACAAGACAAATATAAGTCCACGAAAACCAAAAAAGAAAACAAAGCCACCGCAAAGACAAATCAAAAATTGGAATTGCTGCTTCTCTGAATTGCTAATGCTATATCTGAATTGCTCCTTCTCTTTGCATTTATATTTTGTTCACTTTTTCATCCAGATTCTCTCTTCTTTCAGTGAAGATGTGGAGCCAATGTTATTGGTCATCGATTAATGAGGTTTTTTCAATCTCAGGTGACTGGCCCAGCCTCACGGAAGATTCCCACCGCCCGCCAGGAAACATCGGGAAGTGGTCGCAACGGGCGGCACAGAAGCCCGGCATCCCAGGGTTTCGCCATAGCTGGGGATTGAACCGTAGATACCTAGGATAACAATTAGTCGTCCTTCCGCTGCATTATAGCCCCAGGGGCAAATAATGTTGTTAGTCCACAAGCTAATGTTGTTGGTCATGCTTGAGAAGCACATGGCAACTAACAAGTACACATGCACAAGTTTATTGGTTGACTTCATGCAAACCTTCTCCTAAGGATAACTAGTAAAAAAAATTCTTTTTTTTGGATTTACAAGGGGTATCCAGGCTTACGCCTGACTAATTCACTTGACTGATCGGCTCTGCTCCACAGCCTTCAATGAGAGTCCCCACCGGTCAACGAGGGTAAATCGCGGGACGGAGACACGTGACGACTTCACCACCATTGATGATATTTGTACCCGATGGCCCGACCACGCAGCAACTTGTGACGATTTTTTTCGTCAGCATACTAAGCGCTCTACCAGGGAGAAATCGAACCCGAAAAGTGAGGGATCACCCAAGTGAGCTATTACCAATCGCATCATGCCCATGGGGGACAACCATGAGCCAATCCATGGGACAACCATCCATTAATTTGATAACCCAACCATAGCCCGAACAAATTAACAGTAGTTCATCATCAAAGCAAAATGTGAGACCCAACCAATGACATTCCACTATCAGTAGCAACTCTTTCAAATTGAAATACATTGTCTAGGGAAATCAATCCAAGAGATCTCACATTGATTTGGTGGATTGTAACGCCCGAAAATTCTCAAACCTAATTTTAGAAATATCACCCTGGACCTATACCATGAGAAGAGAATAGACTTACCAAGTGGGCTAATCTGTTTTCGTTGAAATAAAATAGAGGGAAGGATAAATAAGGTTAAGTTAGTTAAATTTTTCCATAAGTATAAAAGGGAAACTTAGGATTTTTATATTCATTATTTTCCTCACATCCTCTCATCGCCGACACCCACCCTCTCCCAGTGATTTTCTTCCTCTCCCTCTTCCGAGTCTCTCTTCTCTCTTCCTCTGTCACGCCCCGAGAAGCCGTTCGTCCGATACCGACCGGACTGCCACTCCCTCGACCAATGGACAATTCGGAAACCTAACCTCTACGACCATCCCAGATGATTGTACCTCAGCCTATAAGGCTGGAACAACCGTCTGCAAGTAACAGAAACGAAAACGACGACAAAGCTGCGTACCGGTACGACTTACAATAAAAACCAAAACGAAATCGAGGCCTCCATGGCACACAAAAGTACAACTATCCTGCCGTAACAGACGTCACAAAAGAGTATAACATACCAACAGCGGAAATGAAAAGAAATACAATGAATAAAAGAAACGGGTACCAACATGTACCCCAACCAAAAGACAGGCGAAAATCGTCTCGGAGACACATGAACTGGGACAGGCTGCTGAACAATCCAGACGATCATCCTGATAAGAGAAAAACATAGCCAACGGGGTGAGTCCTAAGAACTCAGCGAATACAGTCTAATGTGCATAGGAAGAAAATAATAGCAGCAAGTCACCGTCAATCTATCTATCACAGTACTGAAGATAACTGCAGTAAGAAGAAATGCAGAACTGAACCATAAGCAGTAAAGGGACTACATACCTATCTGCGTCGATCTCAAACCCGGTAGTATGCATGTCATCCAGATGCAACAATCAAGTGCAACAATCACAATCATATGCATCAATGCACAGTATGCTCATGATGCAGCATGGGTCACCCCTGATGCCTCGGTCAGTAATGCACACGCGGGACCATATGGGTAGGGCTGTGACCTGGTCTTCCCTGCACGAACAGACGGTCGATAATGCACACGCGAGACCGAATGGGTAGGGTCGGAGACCATAAACGTACCCCACCATCGGGTGAAGTAACGCTCTAAACGTCCCTTGCTATCATCGGATAGGTAGGACGAGTAGCAAGTACGACGACCCATCTCAACCTCCAGGGAGTCAAAGGTCGTCCCCTATGCTACGTGTAATAATGATGCATGTCGCTATCCCATGCATCAACCACTATCTATCCCTATTGTCATCTACATGATATGAAGTAGTCCAGATAACCGGTATGCACCAATACCTAAATCCTAGCATAAGGTATAAGGTAAACTGTGTAGCATCAATCCATACAGAAATAGTAAGCAGTAAAGCTAACGAATACAACTACTGAAGCAAGATCACAAAGATACAGATATCAAATATCCCTACTGCTAACTATGTCTAACTATGCATAAAAGAGGTACCCGCCTCGATATGAAGAAGTCCAGGCGTCGAGAACTCTCCGTCCAAAAATAATATCTGTCATAACTGGAACCCAATAACCGAGTCAATAACCTGTATCAAACGATATAGTTAGTTATCATATCAACTATTGAATAGCTAAACAAATTCCTAAATCGTATCCGGGTTAACCTTATCACCTTTCTCCTCTAATTAAATCTAATTAGATGATAGGCTTAAGTTTTCGCGATTGGATCCAAACATAGGTTTAGTCCAACCCTAACCGAGATCCAATCCATCTCAACTAATTAGCCCACTTATCAATCTAGACTAACACAACCTAGCATCATATGACACATGTATCACAAATTCCCAACCGAACATTGAACTGTGAACCCAACTGAAATCTCACAGCCTAACCCATTGAATTGGCAAAAATCCAAATCCCCACTCTGATCACACAACAAAATGAACAGAATTCCCAATCCTCACCTACTCCAAAAACACCACACGGCAACATTCCAATACTTGATCCAAACCTCTCCATCCCAAGCTCGATAGTTACTCAATCCAATACAGAGCTTACCTTCAATCGAAGCCAATGATCGCGCGATCTAGCCCAATCGAAACACGCGAAAGAGAATCCAATAGAGATAGCCGTCGCCCTGCTCCAGCAACCAGAAATGATCTTCCCTTCTTGAGAATCCCTAATTCGGCGATCACCCAAACCTAAACCAAAAACCCAAATCAAGATCCGAGACCATCTCCAATCAACCCAAGATCTGTAAAGAGGAAGTAGAAGAAGACCTACCCGAGATCTCAGCGCCTAACAGATGGTAGACGATCGAGCCCTAGTTAGGTTACGCGAACCTCTCCTCCCACACCGGCGTGGCTCCAGAAATCACACGAGCTTCCCTGATCGTGGTCGGCCGGCAAGGGTATCCGCCCGGTAACGTGAGTGTGTCGCCGACCCACGGTGAAGCGAGCCATGAAGTCGCCAGTGCCGGTTGAGAGAACGCGAGGTGAAGGCGTAGACGAAGAAGACAAAGGAGAAGAAGAGAAGTGGAGATGAGCGGACTGTCACCGGCTTTGGCTCTCGATCGGGCACACGAGGAGCACGATCTGCTCCACGATCGGCCGGAAGAAGAGGAAGGAGAGGAATCGAGAAGAGGCGAGGGAGGCGCTCGGGCGTGGGTGTCGGCCGCATAGGGTTTAGGTCGAGACATATAAGGGGGACATTTTGCACTTTAGTCCACAGCTGTTTTGCCAAATCACGAGGATGCCCTCAATTTCGAAAGTTTTGCTTTTTAACCCTCAAGTTTCCCAGATTCTCACATCCTCTCTTGTGCCTCTTCCTTTCCTCCTCTTCTCTTGCCGCCCAAGACAAGGGGAAAGCGAAGGGAAGGTCCCAAGAGGCCCTATTCTCTACGAGAATTCTCGTAGACGCGAGGAGAACGCCAAGGAGCAAGAAGAACGTCGAAGTTCGACGTTCCCTCGGAGATTTCATATTATATTCGTAAGAAAACCTAGCGCAGGATGTAAGTACCTCTCACCTGCAGTATAAGTAGTTTCGGTTGATCTTTCGTATGCTTTATTTCCTTCTATGTATGTTTTACGATTAGAAATCGTAAATTATGAACAAGCATGTTGTATTACCCTTCAGTTTTGGGTCAAGGAGCACGTTAGGTGTTTGTTAAAATGTTCAGTTCAGTTAATGCTATAGAAAGTATTAAAGAATGGAAATTCTTGCTTCAGTTATGATTGGGACCAAGGTCCAACGGGATGGGCTCCTAGTTGCCCCTAGGTTTAGATAACCTAGTAAAAGCAAGAATCAGAAAAGGAAAGAAAAGTATAAAGGACTATTTTATTTTCAGTTGGCATTGTACCGGATTCCGGTCCAGGGATAGGCTCCAAGTTGCCTCTAGGTTTAGATAACCTAGTATGGGATGGGCTCCTAGTTGCCCCTAGGTTTAGATAACCTAGTAGAACCCTAATGGATTCGGGATTTGCTACCTCGGGTTTATTAGGGATGCGCGCACAGTTGGTACATTGTCGGGCCCACAGCAGTTGATTATTTCTTTCACCTACTATATGTATTTAGTTTTCAGAAATTCATTTTAGCATGGGGTGAATTTAATAATTTGTTTTATGTTAGTTGGTTTCAGTTTCAGTTCAGATATGTATGTCATGCTATAACGTAGTTTTCAGCTTCAGTTCAGTATATGTCATGTCTCAGTTAATTGTCATGACATTTTATGACATGTATTTTAGCATGAGCATAACATGATTGTTGATGAACATGAGCGTGTATTTGCATAGCATGTTTCGAAAAGTATAATCCGAGATTTTATAGTTTTGTGAGGCTAGATGGTACTTACTAAGCTTTATGCTTATTAGTTTGCATTTCCTTATACTGCAGATACAGGTAAAGGAAAGCACTAGTAGCGGAGGCGGCGGGCTTGATGCAAAGTGTGTGTGATGGTGGAGTTGGAATAAAAGTCTTCGGAACTTGCAAAGCATAGAAATAATCATTTTTATGCTTCTTTAGTTATTCCGCAATATATTATGTGAACCATGTATGAACTTAATTAGACTTGTATTCGTGGTGCCTAGTATGCTTGAAGTAGTTTACTTACCTGACTTAATATTGGTTTTGTGAATGCTTGAATGTCATGAGTCATTTACTTGTGATAAGGTAATTTAGACCCATGTTTACGCTTTAGGAGTAAGAACTTGATACTTTTGATTTACATGCTAAATACTTAAGATATGCTTGTTCTAAGATTAATGCACCATATGGAATGACATGTAGTAGCTAAGGATGTCTTTAGATAGGAATACTGAATAGTTTCAATAAGAAGTTGATATGAACTTGGCACATTCATGTTATGCTTCTACATGTCGTTTTTGTGATTTCTAAGTTGCTATACATGCTAGAAACCCTCCAAAAATATGTAATAAATGCCCTAGAATAGTTGTAGAACTTTATTTATGTCATTATGCTTGTTAGATATGATTTTGGTACATTGTAGCTCAAGTTTGATAAATTCTGGAAATCTGAAAGCTGGAGTTTCAGAACTACCAGTCAACTGGGAAAACACTAGTCGATTGGTATCGTGCACAGAAATATTCTGTGGCCCGACCAGTCGACTGGCATATATAGCAGTCGACTGGTGCCTTATAAACCAAGTTGTTGTAGAGCTGCTGGTTAGTGCCTTAGTCATGCAAGGCTGAGATTGGGGGATCAAATCCTGTCAAGATAATAAAATAAAAGTTTTGCTTTATTTTGGGCTAGTTAGTACTTTCAACATGATTATGAATTGTTAGTTCAGTAAATAGCGAAATAAGAATTTTTGAAATTCTCCCAGTTGGTTTAGTATTATCAGAAATCATTAATCAGTCAGTCAGTTAGTTAGTAGCGATCCGCCTTAAAGCTTAGTACCAGAAGGTGGGTTGTTACAGATCCAAACATCAGCTCAACATACAAATCCGAATAAATGTAGCTTCTAAGCTTTTCAAACATCCCTAAACACAAATCTATAGTGTAAAAATGTCTAGCAAAATAACAATTAAGTCTTATCTTACTATGTGGAGTTAGATCTCTATTTGTTACTACGTTGCGGGAACCACTACCCATGAGCGGTTGAGCGGAGCCTTGACAGGCAACTGAACACACCCTCCTGATGGTACCACTAACTCATGAGTGACAGTGTATGCAGATCCTGATATGACTGACAATCCGTTTTAACCACAAGGGAGTCAAGGATTGTCAGTTATGTAATAATACAAAGATGATGTCTGACGCTAACATATGCAACACCTATCAAGAAAACCTCAATATGACATGTGCAAGTCTGAAACATAAATCATGACCTACAAATAATTTATTAGGCATGCAATAATGTTAGGTATCAATAAATGTCAAATATATGACATGTAAATATTCCTATGAACACGTACTCTAATAGAATAAGAGTATCAAATATAAAGACTGTATTGGAAATAAACTTTGAGTATATCAAAAGATCAAGCAGTAAATATCAAGCAGAATAAATAAAAGGCAGATAAAGATAAATGCTACTACTATCTATAAAAGAAATCATGCATAAAAATCTAATAATATCTACAAATATAAGTCAGAAGGTACCCGCCTCCAAGTGAAGAAGTTCGTAAATGAACAGAATCCTTCGTCCATACATCTGTTGGATCGAGTTGGACCGGCTAGAGGGGGTGAATAGACGGGGAAAAAAATTATGAAAGTGGAGGCACTCGTCTTTAAAAAAGAAACTTGGTCGCAACTGAAAACGTTGCTTCCAAGGTAGTGGACGCTCAATAAAAATCTCCTTGTGGCGGAGAAGCCTTACAAAAATAGCACGCTAGACTTTTAGAGATTTTACAAGAATGAATAAAAATGATTGATTGAAAAGGTTAAAACTCTAAGCCTATTTATAGCCTAAGAGAATAAATCTGGATTGTTGATTGTTGAGGAATTTTCTCTTGACCGTTGATCCATGGATGTAATCTGGATGGTTGATCTTGGATGGGATTAAACTGCATCCATTGGATCTTATTAAAGGATAAAGTTATCCTTTAAGAGATAACTTTGTCTTCTGCTCGTAATAGATAAATAACTTTATCATCTGCTCGCAACAATTTTAATTACATCTTTTCCTTATCTTAGTTGGTAAGGCTGGTGATATACGTAGGCAAGGTTGCTGGTTCGAATCTTCAGAGAATAAATTTTTTTTTGTTTCATGTGCCTGGTTTAACTTGGTCAAACTGACCAGTCTTTTGGTTCATCTTCTGGGTGATTTCCGGCCAACCGGAGTTAGGCTCACCCGAACCCGACTCCGGCCTTTCGCCCCTCGAGCGTGCTTCGTCCCGGTTTCCCGTCCCTCAGGCGTTGCGCACGTCCTTCTCGATCCACCGGTGTACTCTTCCGCAGCTTCCGCGTCCCTCGGATTGTACCCAGCCCGTCGGCTCACTTCCCCGCACGTCTTACGCTCGACTTCCTCCGTACCTAAGCTTCTGCACACTTAGCAGAGGAATTAAACATAACAGGACCTAACTTAAATCGGTTGATCACATCAAAATCAACCAGTGGTACTTACAACATCCATACCAAGAATCAACTTCTTGTGCCAAAATATAGTTTTAGCTACTTTATCAAATGACAAAGGGCTAACCTCAACTCCCATACCTAGTTTGGATTATCCTAATTATAGTAATTAATTAGCCCCTAATTAATGATTAACTCCCAACTTAATTCCCAAACCAAATACAACCACTCTACCAAGGCAACATATATCACCAAGTTCCCTACCAAATGAATAACAATCATCACCTTTTACTGATCAAAATACAAGGTATCATATTGCATCATTTACAAGATCCAAAGGACTAACCTAACTCTTAATCCACAACAAGACCAAGTGTAGCATACAATCGAAACATTACAAATCCCAAAAGACTAAACTCATGACCCAATCAAGAATTCACCCGATCAAAATCACAAATCACCATACATCAAATCTCCTCAACTATGCCCATCACAAAGACAAGGAAAAATATGCACAAGGTAGCATCTCATACAAGATCCAACACACCAAATCACAAACTCAATCCTTTAAACAAAACTGATCTAAAACAGAGTTACCGCCCGTCACAACAATTCATACCTACAACAAGTTCATCCAGAATCGAACAACACAAACTAGATCTTACCAGATTTGGTGCCGGCGAGACCTCCCCTGCTCAACTCTTGTGAGATCTGTTATCATAGCAAGAATATGCCACTAATGACCCTCCTCTTGACCACCACCTTCAACCTTTCTCCTCCAAATCCATCCTTAATGAGCTAAGTTGAATCCCCTCCTCTGCGTGAAAAAGACCATAACAACTTCGACAATGGCGTCACTGCCAAAAGACCCAAATCGGGGGGAAAAGACATCCAGACATTCGGAGGGAAACCTAAGAGGAAATCAAGGAGACTAGGAGAAACAATTAGCCTAGATACTAGCTCTTACCTAGTAGTTGCTGAGAAGGAGTGGCCCAACTGCCAGCTCCAGGCTGACGCGACCAATCAACGATCACTCCACAAAGAGGGCTCCGAGAACTCGCTAAGGAGGAGAACCGAGGGCGTCGTTCGATGGAGGAGGAGAAGAAGCGGTGGTCGGTCATTGAGCGGCAATCAGGTGAGGGAGGAGTAGTTATTGTATCAGGGAGAGATTGGGGGATCGAATAGAGGAAATGAGAGAAAAAACTTAAGCATGTTTATTTTTTATTTTTATTTTTTTAAAAAATATGATTTTCTAAAAAACGTGTTTGGTTTGAATTTTTCAATCTTATTTTTCAGAAAAAGATATTGCATTTTCTGAAAAATTAGAGAATGAAATAAAATCATTTTATAGAAAATGAGCAAATATTTTTTTAAGTGGGTGGTACTTTGCAAATAAATCCTCCTATTACGGCTTATTTAAACTAAGCCCTCATTTAGGGTTTTTTGCATTTAAAAATATGTATATATATACATATTTTTAATATATATATATATATATATATATATATATATATATATATATATATATATATATATATATATATATATAAGTGCCACATCAAACAGTAGATTATTTATTTATTTATTTTATTTTATAATTAGCATGAGGAAGTTTTTTTATTTGTTTATTTATTTATTTTTTATTGATACGAAGAATTCAGTTTTTCACTTGATTAATTTTAATATGATTAATAATAGAAATTTTTTATCAACCACTAAAATAAATTAAGAAGTGCCCATCAAGTTCCATCTAAACTATAGCCAACAAATAGAAGACAATTAAGGAGAAGATTGAAAATACATTATTAGATAATTAACAAGCTAATATCTTCTTTTAGCAATCAAAGAAGATATTTCTGAAAGAGAAATCTATAATACAGAAATACTTTTTAATTAATATGCAATGGTTGAAATTCATATATATAATAGTATTGCTAATAGTGCCACATCGAACAGGAGACAACGTAGGACAAGATTAAAAAAATACATTATTAGATAATTAACAAGCTAATTAATGCCATATTTAATTTAAGGAAGCCAATGGCTGTTCTCTGGGTTTCATGAAGTGGTGGAGGAGGAGGCGATACAGGAGGCGGCCGGCATGGGCAGAGCTCCCCTGCTGGCTAGCAACTGCGCGATGGCCTCGTAGCCCATGGACCTGGCCATGGCCATCGGCGTGGCTCCCCGCTTGGTCTTGGCGTTGACGTCGGCTCCCGCTTCCAGGAGCGTCTCCACCGTGTCCAGGCAGCCGCTCTCGACTGCCAGGTGCAAGGGCGTGTGCCCCTCCACGTCCTGGCTCTCCACCTCCATCCCGAACTCCGCCAGCAACGCCACCGCCCCGTGGTGCCCCTTGATCGCCGCCGCGTGCAGCGCCGTCAGTCCGTACTGGTCCCGGCCGCGCACGCCCACCCGCTTCTGCAGCAGCGACTCCAGACGCCGTAGGTCCCCCTTTCGCGACGCGGTCAGCACCATTTCCCCGCGCTCCAGCAGCTCCACCACATCTTCCTGCATCAACGCTATAAATAATCACTAGCTTGCAAAAAAAAACAGAGAGAATTTTTTCATCCAAAATTTACCGTATTGGATCAACAATAGTAGTGCAAAACATTAAAAAAAAAAAAATGAAAGATGCCCGTGAAACGTTGATGAGCTGGGTGGGTCACGGGTTCATGTCGTCCCCATCTCTCCAAGTCTTCATCTCGGTTTGCATGGCCAGATACAAACAATATTTGTGTTTTTATATGCAGAAAAAAACATACATCAAGTTACAGGAAGACACGCAAATTGAATTGAATTGGCATGGATGTCTAGCAATTTGTTGCTATAATTAATCAATGGCATTCTTCAATAAGCTATTTTTTTAAGTGCTAAGGAAAGGAGTGAATTTGGTCGTGGAGTGGAAGGAAATTGGGAGATTTGATTGACATACATGTCCTTTGTCACGGGCCACATCGATCGGCGTGCGTCCTCGGGCGGTGGCGATGCTGGAGTCGGCGCCCAACTCCAGTAGCACAGCCACCGTGGCGGCGTCACCGTTCGACACCGCCCGGTACATCGCCGTCCTCCCGTCTCGGCTCCGTGCATCCCTGTCCGCGCCCCATCTCTCGACTAGCTCCCTCACGCACCTCGCCTGACCCTTCCCCGCCGCCACCATCAGAGGGGTCCGCCCCTCCGCGTCCCTCCCCTCCTGCCCGTCCTCATCCAGCGCCCGCCTCAGCTCCTCCAACTCCCCAGCCGCCGCCGAGGCGTGGGCCCAGGTCCACCCCTTGGGCGTGGCGGCGGAGGGAAGGGGGGTCGACGCGGAGGGCGGCGCCTCCGGAGGGAGCAGGGGGAGGAGGTGGGGCTGGCGGCGGAGCAGGTGGCGGACGGCCGCGGTGTCGCCGAGGGCGGAGGCGTGGCGGAGTAGGAAAGGGCCGACGTAGGCGACCTTGAGTTTGACATCGTGGGAGGCGGGGACGGATGCGTCGGAGACGGACGCCTTGATGAGGAAGCGGTCGGAAGGGGAGCGGGGGAAGGAGGTGGGCGGGTGAGGCTGTGGGCGAAGGATGACGTGCAGGGCTGCGGAGGCCAGCGGGGGAAGGACGCCGGCAGGGGGGTTGACGTGGAACTTGGCCGGAGAGGAGGTCTGGACCTTGAATGCGACGACGCAGGTGGGGTGGAGGGAGCGGAGGTGGAGGGTAGATCGGCATTTGGTGCCGGGCTTGAACTCGATAACAACCTCTGATTCCACTACCTCAACCAGCTTCTCCGCCGCCACTGCCATCATCGCCATGGATAGGTACGGAGAGCGAGCGAGGAGGAGGGAGCTGCGATGATAAGGAGATGGAGAAGCAATGACGAACAAAGGATCGTCAGAAATTTGTTTTAGCAGCTTTGTCCGATACTAGAAGAAGACAGAAGACAGACAGGATTGAGGATTAAGTAGGAGGACTGCGAGAAATTTCACGTTCATGCCATAATCAAACATTATGATAAATTTCAAAACTGAAATTATTATTTTTTTTTCTAAAACTTGATTCTAATTCTCAAATTTAAAACTAATTATACTCTAATTTAGAGAATGTTTGTGATATTATTTTGTCTCTGTAAAATGATATCAAGTCTCTACACAGAAGAAATCAGAGACTGCAACAGAAGTAATAAAGGGGAAAGTTAAGAGGTCCGGCCGGTTGAGAGGAGGACCATTAGAAGCTGGGCCTTTTAAATTCTTATATTTTTGATGTATTAATAGGCCAAAAGTTGATGCTTCCTGGAGTACTTTCAAATGCAGGAAGATCGGCTCGGACAATTGGGTAATGATTGAACATTTCAACGAAGAAATGAGAAATTTAATTAAGGTTTGAATCGAGGTATTATAAGAGAATTGTCCTTCAATAATAAAAAGCAGGTTTAAGGGTGTTAATCATTTAGATGGGTTTTAATAGAGCTTCTTGATTTATCTCATGATCGATAGAAAATATTTATAGAATCAAATTGTTCACCTGCAAGATTAGTCGGTTTAAAGAATTGGATACCTGAATTATCCTTAAAAAAAAAAGATCGATCTAATAGATCTTGGGTCAATTTTTAATGGGTGTAAAATATCTCATTGAATGTTCGACTTTCCCATGCAAAGGTCGTTATGCTAGGGTAAAATATCCTTCATGATTACCTACCTGTATCTAGCTAGGGTTGATCATACCGGTTCATTTAGGATGAACGTTATCAACTTTTCTCTAAAAACTAAAAAATCGCCCCTAGGAAATGGTGCAACTGCATGACGCATTCTTAATTTAAAAAAAAAACATTGAACGATCGAGTTTCAACTTCAGCAAATTAATGATGATTTTTTTTTAATGGACTGTTGACCTAAGAACGTTGATTGATGGACCGCTCGCTGCAAGTGCTTGTCGATTTATATATCTTGATAATCGATGAAAAACTTCGTTAGGGCCGAGCTAGTCATCCCAGGATTAGTCAGCATAAGTTGAATATTTGGTACCAACTGAAAATAAATAAATAAACCAAGAAGATCTGTCATGGTTAGTGTTCTTCTCTGAGACTGTTGTTGGGTGAGTCACCAGAAAGTAACTATAATTCAAATATGTCCTGTCGGTGATGAAGAAAGCTCCTGAAATTCCTGTAGCATTTCATGGGAGCCAAGGTTAAGCTTAGCATGATCATTCTAATGCTCAAGTTAGGACAATGATGGTTGAAAATTGCCTTTGAATAGTCAAGTTTGGATGCGTATGTGCACGTACGTTCTTATGCCCGCTAAACCCTAAACCCTAAAGAGAGACTCCTTTTATATCTTCTCATGGGAGGGGAGCATGAACCCCATGTTCGAATCGTGGGGTTGTCATATGCATGTACACCTCCACTCCTTTGTCCTTATCTCTGGTCGTTCCACGTTCTCCGATTATCTCAACATCCATGTTCTCCACTCACATTGAGAGGTATTTGGTGCTAGTCGAGCTGATCAATAGGGGAGGCCGAGCCGGAGAGGTCAGGTAAGCATGCTCTGGAAGAGTTGTGTACAATAGAGCTCGAGGAGCTGAAAGATGGCCGAGCTAGAAGGGTCGGAGAGAACGAACTAGGAAAGGCGTGTGTGACAGAGCTAGAGAGGTCGTGTGAGACTGAACTGAAAAGGTGGGGGAATCTGAGTTGGAGAGGCTGGGTGAGATAAATCTGAAGGGATTAGGGAGACCGAACTGGAGAAAAATAATGATTAACAAGGTTTTTCTAACCAACCGAGCTAGAGAGGTTGGATGAGAGGAAGTTGATCTCTTTAATTTACACCTCAGCTTGACCTTTGATCGAGCGGTCTGATTTTGACCGATTGTGCCACGTGTAGATCCTCATATTTGCCACATCCCTAAGTAATTAGTTGTTAGATTTATAGCATGAAATACAAAAACAATATCCATACTCACAGTGATCGATGAAGGAAGAAATTTCAAGGTTGCCGTCGGCAAGAAGGTTACGACACGAACGCTTCTCGGCGATTCCACAAACCAAATCCCAAGGACGAACCTATCACGAACTGCTCTCTTATTGCCCTCACGATGAACAGATCATCTAACTTTTTCTTTTCATTGTCTTGGATGCATTTTTATAGAGGAGAAGAAGAAGAAACACCCTTTCTTCTTCCATACGTTAAGAACACCAAGGGTTACTATTAACCCTATGGTAACTCCAATATTTGTAACTCCAACATCTCCCACTCATCCAAGTCAATATATAAAGATCATTTAGTCACAAAGATCGTGCAAGAAAGTCACATAGACCATGGAAGAACATTCAATTCACACTTCAGGAAAAATGGTTCGTGCGACAGCAAGCACACTGAGCAATTACTGTTAAGAAAGTTATTACACTTAACTTAGCTGCTCTATAGAACGAATTCGAGACATTAATAACTTGTCTTTACTCCAGATTAAATATTTACATCAATATTAACATCTCTAATCCCTCAATTAACCACTATGTCAAGAGCATGTTCAATATCTCTAATCCATACATTTATTCACAATCACATTTTAAGTACTTAACAAAAAATGTAATTGGTCGACCGGTGAATAAGTATTACAGATGTAAATCAATTTTAATCTTACTTTTCAGCTAGAATCTATTCATTTTAATCAATCACTTTCCTAGTTATGCTCCATAGACCGAATCATCCATAGCAATAGGGCACATACTAAAGTAGCAAACACTATTAAAATTTCAAGTAGACAGCTAAATAGTCACTTAGGGTAAGATTGAGATTAACTTATAACCTCAAGGGTCTCACATAGTAGAGAAGTAGGGATCTATTCTCCTACTACTCTTATTGTCACTATAGCACATGTGGTATGAATCACATGCTACGATATTTTTTTCTTTACCAAAAAGAGTGCATGTTTTTCTCAAATATTTAATATCTTACAGATTTCGATCTAGACATACCTAACGTCTAATCCGAATTCAACTTATGAATTCCAATCTGGCCTTAAATAGGTTTAGTAAATGGTGGGTGCATTTACTTCGATCATTACATAAATGATCTCATCTTGATACAAAAATCAAGGCGACATCAACTTATGAGTATGTCTCTATTCACAATTACATAAGTTGTCTCATAAGTAATAGTCTTACCTCTATTTATACTCAACAAATAGAGACGATTGTCCATGTGAGTGGACTAACCTCAACCTGCCAACATGCTCATCGAGACTTTTTTCTAAATGTAACAAATACATTTATACTGAATAGATCTGACATTTCATATATAACCAATTGTGTTATATTTTTCGAAGTCCCAAAGACTTCACATGTCCTTGCACATGTCCTTGAAATGACTCTTTAGTCAATGACTTAGTAAAAGGATCTGCAAACACAACACGTATAGGGATATACTCAAGAATTATCTTTTTCTTGTCAACAATATCCCTTATGCTTGCCTTGACTATGATATTCGAGATCCTTAGAAAAAGCTATAGTAGCTTAATTATCACAGTACATTGTAACAGGACTCACACTGTCGTCAGCAATCCTCAAATGCATCAAGAACCTTTTCTTAACTAGATAACTTCTTGTGCAATAACTGCACGAACCACATACTCAGCTTTCATTGTCAACAACACTACATAAGTCTGTTTTGACATGAATACACAAGCCTATTTTAACAGGGCTACACAAGCCTATTTCGACAGCGCTACACAAGCCTGTTTCTTGCTATTCCATGAGATGACGCCACCATTCAGCAAGAAGGTATATCTAGATGTGGATTTTCTGTTATCAAGGTCCCTTGCCCAATATGCAATTGTAGAGCCCTTCTAGCTCAACTTTGATCCTTTTCACGGCTTTCCAGTGTCTCGATCCTGGGTTTGATTGGAAACGACTAACTAAGCCAACAGCATAGCTTATATCAGGACGAGTACACAACATAGTGTACATCAAACTACCAATGGCACTAGCATATGGTCTTTTCTTCATCTCGGCTATCTCTTCAGGAGTCTTGGGAGACATACTTTTGCTCAGAATAATACCTTTCGCTGTAGGTGTTTGTTCAACTTTGCAATCAAACATATTGAAGTGATGTAGTATCCTAGTGATATAAGCCTCTTGGGACAAACCTAAAAGTCTTTTTGATCGATCACGAATGATCTGTACTCCTAAGATATACTCAGCTTCTCCCATGTCTATTATGTCAAATTGTGATGACAGCCAAGACTTGACTTCAATAACAACGTTTAGGTGACTTCCAGCTATTAGCATATCATCAACATATAATGATAAAATGACTAACTTTCCTTTATCCTTCCTTAGGTAAACACAATGATTCTCATTGATCATTTCGAAACCATAAGACAAAATGACTTCATTGAATCTTATGTTCCATTGCCTTGACGCTTGCTTTAGCCCATACATAGACTTCTCAAGTCTACATACTTCATTCTTTTGGCCCTCTGCTATATAACCTTCTGGTTGTATCATATAAATTTCTTCGTCAAGATTACCATTAAGGAAAGTCGTCTTTACATCCATTTAATGTAATTCTAAGTCAAAATGTGCTACTATAGCTAGGATGACTCTTATTGACATAAACTTCACAACTGGGGAGAATGTCTTTTCAAAATCAATATCCTCCATTTGGGTATATCCTTTTGCAACCAAACGAGCTTTGTATCGATTAATCGACCCATCCGCTTTCCTCTTAATTTTGAGAATCCACTTATTCCCAATAGCCCTGCGGCCCGGAGGAAGATCGACTAAATCCCAAACTTGATTCTTTCTCATGGACTCCATTTCCTCATCCATTGCAACTTTCCATTTCTCCTTAACTGAGTATTTCGATGCTTCCTCAACCGTTCGAGGTTCTTCATCATCAACTGAGAGAATCATTAATGCCTCATTTTCAATGTCAAACCTTCTCCGAGGAATAATCTTACGATTACTTCTTCGCAGGTTTGACTGTTGAGAAACTAATTCATTTATAGGTCATTTACTCCCACTAGGTTGACTAGATTCAGGTATCCTCTGTGATTCCTGATTCGTTGATAGAGGAACAATATCCTCCTCCTCTATTGCAAATAGAGGAGTTGATTTATCAACTTCACCTCTTGTTGGGAACTACATTTCGAGAAATGTAGCATCTCTTGACTCAATTTCAGAGATGATTGCATCTTGTTGCTCACCAATAAAAACATAACCCTTAGAGGTATCTGAATATCTTACAAAGATACACTTCTTACCTCTGGGTCCTAATTTTCCATATTTGTGAATCTTGTCATGAATATAAGCAGCTGACCCCCATGGTCTCAGATTACTCAAATCTGGTTTTCTGCCTGTCCAAAGTTCATATGGAGTAGATAGAACAGATTTAGAAGGCACCCGGTTATGTATGTAGGTTGCTGCCAATAATGCATCTCCCCAATAGGAAATAGGCAAATTAGCATGAGCCATCATCGACCTAACCATTTCAAGAAGAGTTTGATTTCTTCTTTCAACAACTCCATTTTGCTGTGGAGTCCCAGGGATAGTTAACTGTCTAATAATCTTTTTCTCATTATATATTATCATGAACTGATCGGACAAATATTCACCTCCACGGTTAGTGCCTAAGGTTTTAACCTTACATTCCAATTGATTCTCAACTTCGTTCAAATAACGATTAAAGCAATCTAATGCTTCAGATTTATGAGAAATCAAATACACATGACCAAAACGCGTGAAGTCATCAATAAATGTAATGAAATATGAACTACCATGTCTAGCCTTCATGTTCATCGGACCACAAATATTCAAATGAATCAATTGCAATGGTGATTCAGCCCTAATAGCCTTACCAAACGGTTTCCGAGTTGCTTTTCCAGCAAGACAATGCTCACATATAGACAAGTTAACTTTAGCACGAGTGCCGAGCAGACCCTCTCTTGCTAATCTATTCATTCTCTCTTGTCCTATATGTCCCAATCTAGCATGTCAAACTTCATCATTAACATCAGCATCACTAGTAAGAGCAATGTTTGAAAAACAACCATTATTTTTACAATTAACATTTGGTTCTACATCAAGAACCATGAAACCATTTGATACAAAACCATATTCAATTAACATAGAGTCAATTATAAGTTCTACACAACGACTATAAAAGTTCATACAGTAACCCAATTCAAGATGATAATTAACGGAAACCAGATTCCGTCGAATCTCAAAAGCATACAGAACATCATGCAAAAACAAGATACGCCCACCACGAAGGTTGAGTTTGCAAGTGTCAATTCCTTTGACTTCAATTCTTACATTGTTTCCCACATATATCTACTTATTGTCAACTGGTACTCGATGGTACTCCACGTATGCAGCTCAATCATGAGCTACATGGTTCGTTGTTCCTAAATCTATAATCCACCAAGGATAAGAATTAGCTAACAACATTGAACTAGCAACATAATTCTCATGAGACTTGTTCTTGATTGGGTTTTGTCTAGCAGCAACAATAGCTTCTTTTTCCCTTTCCTATCTTGAACCATCTTTTCTTATTCTTGGATCCAGAACCTTCAGCTACAAAAGCTTGTTTAGAAATCCTTATAGATTCTATTCTCTCCGCCTCCAATTCAATTGGCGTGAGACATCAGTGAGAGTCTTGATACTCTCACTGTGAGTATGGTTCTGTTTCGTTTCCCAAGAATCAGGAAGGGAATGAATAACTGCCTGAACCTGTTGTTCATCGGTCAACTCATGACCAGCAGCCTTCAGCTCCCGAATTATATTCCCCAATACTCTCATAGATGCTGGGTCATTGTAACATTCGGGCACTTTTTACAACTGTCAAACTTGATTGTCAGTTGGCGAAGCTTGTTTATACTAACTCCACTGCATTTCTTTCTAAGGGCTACATAGACGGCATAAGCAGATGGTAATAGCTCATACTCAAATATCAGGTCGTCTACCATTGAACTAATCAATATCCCCTTAGCAGTGGAGTCCTTTTTCTTCCATGCCCTATAGGCATCTAGATCAAGTCTATGTTGTGCAGTTGAACCAATAGCAGGTTCTTCTATGAACTGATTTATAACCTCTAGAACTTCCTGTTCCTCAAAAATATATTGTATCTTGAGATGTCATATTTTATAGTTATCCCCATATAATTTTTCTCTATTCAGTTTAGCTATGATGTTCTTAGTTGCCATGATCTATCATAAATTAACACATTATTTATCGACTAAGTGTAATTTATATGCATGTAACTTATAATTGACTCATTGTAAATTAGAATTGGTTTACAAAATCAAGTGGTAACTACGTTTCCACTCATCATTCGTATAATCCAATCTAATCAACATTGATCAATTAAATTACATACATCCCATCAAATGAACTAATCATTTGTATAATGAACTAATCATTTATAAGAATGAACTAATCATTTGTAAAATGAACAAATCATTTATAAGAATGAACTAATCATTTGTAAGAATGAACAAATTATTAAATGAACTAATCATTTATAATAATTGTTAACATATAACATGACCTTTTTTCATAAAATAGTACTGTTTGTACAAAACAACAGTCTATACCACATGACTTTCATAAACTAAATAGGCCAATACTGTTCGTACATAACGACAATAACAATAACAAAACTTTAACAAATTAAATAAGCTAATGACATTGTCACTAGGACAAACACTAGTACAGTTGTAAACATAATCCATTTTATGTTAGACTTTGCTCTATCTCCTCAATCGCCTCCCTCAGCTCATTCTGTCACACTTCGAGACAGGTCATCGTGTATATCATCTTTTGCATGTGGAATTGAAAAATATTATTGTCAGTACAAAACTGGCAATCCAGTAACAAAACTAGTTCATTTCAATTCACATATATATGCATAGAACACATAGAATCATAAGCAAATAAGAAAAACAAATCTTCTTTATTTGAGGAACTCCAGTTGACTAACACACTGGACCGGTCGATTTGGAAATTAGATCTCAAGTATTAGCTTATTCCTGTGTCCTTATTAGAACTGATCTAATTAGATATCTTATTGTTATTGTTTAATTTTAAGCTCATTCACGTTTGACTAAACTTATTTATCAAACCAATTAGATTGATTATATTTTAGACCAAATTGGTCTGGTTAAACCAACCAATGGTTTGAACCAGACCCGACCTGATTGGACCAAACTGATTTGGTTAAACCAACAAATGGTTTGAACCAAAACCTGATATGAACCAAACTAATCTGATTAAACCAACTAATGATTTAACCCAAGTCTAATTGGATAGATTGATTCAAATTAATTGAACCGAAAGTTACAAATAACTTTCTCACAGCTTTATGGTAGATGCTCTCTTCCCTTAAGAAGAGGTGAACAGAGCTATCCTTGGGCATCTTTCTCTCCTTATCTTTTTTTTATTCATTTTCGTTTCATTTAAATAAATCAAACTTTTTCTCGCAAAAATTGAAACAACAACGACACATAGTCGCGAGTTCCCAACAACTACGTTGGATTCTCGCCCGGCAAGAGAAGAACACGGCGGAGACAAACTCCGGTTGCGACATCGAACAGGGGCTAAGAAGTGATCGATATACAGAGGTAAAGTCATGCTTTTACAATCTAACGCTCTGATACCATTGTTAGATTTATAGCATGAAATACAAAAACAATATCCATACTCACAGTGATCGATGAAGGAAGAAATTATAAGGTTGCCGTCGGCAAGAAGGTTACGACACGAACGCTTCTCGGCGATTCCACAAACCAAATCCCAAGGATGAACCTATCACGAACTGCTCTCTTATTGCCCTCACGATGAACAAATCATCTAACTTTTTCTTTTCATTGTCTTGGATGCATTTTTATAGAGGAGAAGAAGAAGAAATACCCTTTCTTCTTCCATACGTTAAGAACACCAAGGGTTACTATTAACCCTATGGTAACTCCAATATTTGTAACTCCAACAATTAGTATCGATCGATCATATTCTTGACAGGAAACCATATTCTTGACTCTTATTAATGTCTCTAATTAGTCATAAATGACTGCACTCCTGTCAAATTTCATTGCTCTGAGTCTTGGTCATAGTCACACATTCGTTTTTCATGTGTTAGGTTGCCATGTTGAACTAGTTGTGCAATTTTAATTTGGACGTCACCTCAGACCTCTATTAAATTATTGAGTCATGATAGAAAAACATATTATATTAGCAAACTTTGACTGAGATTCAGCTTGTAGTGGCTAGCTCCATTATCCAACAATAAACCAATCAATTTAGATTCATTTCTTTTTTTTAGGAAAACTGAAACCAGATCAAATCTCGATTAATTAGTATATATTTACAAATTAGTATATAACTACTCAACCTAATAGATGGATTAATTTCAGTATATAGCATAGTAAAAGATAATTCATTCATCTCAGCATCTATATTAATCCGTCTCAGTGTTAATGTGGAAGAGATAAATCACAGGGACTACTAGTCTGGATACTATGGCTAGTACGTACGTGGTGAAGACGAGTACATTAACTTTGTCAAATTTTAACATCCAAACTTTATAATGGCAATACTCATAATTAATCATCAGTTCATCCCATGAAGACCAATACGTACCAGACAAGCCGAAGAGGACTGATGAGGAACGTAACCCTACCCTACTCATTCAAGAAACATATACAAGCTGATAAAAAATCATTGAAAATGGATCTATTCTCAAGCTAACACATGCATGCTGATTAGCATATTTAATGTTAAGATATAGTACCTAACTCTATATAGAATAGCATTATTTCTCAGGAAGAAAGCTATGGCTTATGAAATGCTCCAAATATTAATTCCATGATTCAAAGATCTATTCAAAGTAGATGCCTGCCTGTGGATTATTGCAACACCCCAATTCTATAAGATCGATATATTTAATTATCGGATTATATATTATTTTCTCGTGGATATCTAATCCTGGCTGACATCAATTAAGTAACATGGAGTTGGAAGAACTGGTGAAGCTGATGAGTGTATGAATGAATTAAGATGAATATGAGCCATGGGAGGGAGACGACAGACATATCGTACCTTAGCTTCACAGGGTTCTTGCGTACGCATGTCCAATATGCATGTCTACATCTGAAATCACCCAATCAAGCATTGAAAGTTCTCACATGTCACTCTTTGGGCTTGTTTATTGATTGTTGTTCGGTCTATAGATATCTCCTACTCCATGCACATGGTTGAGGAAAGTGTAAATTAAGAAGATAATTATATATATTAGCTAGTTACCTATATTGCTTGGCATGAACAGGAGCATTAATCATGTAATTAACTAGCTTCAAATTTGGACTGATGTGGGATAAGTACTCGATCGCCAAGCTTTGATGAAGGTAATTAATTTAACTACCTAGCTAACCAACTCTAACTTGATATAGGGTCTCACTTTTTGAAGATTCTTTTGACTATTCCACTATAAGTTCAATCAACAACCTTTCTTTCAATCCACTATACTTTTGAAATGCTATATATATATTTAGTATATGCATATATATATAATCTACCAAATTATATTATTATATGTGGTACTAATTAATTAAACTTGATAGCTAGCCCTACAAACTAAAGTCAGAGGGAAATTAACTACCAATATTATAGCTCTCTACAGGTTAGGTTTAAGGACATCAAACAAAGCCCTGAAAGTCAAGCAAGTTGAAACCCAACTTTGTGGTCCATCATATTTCAATTATCGATCAAGATCGAGTTTATATGCATGAACAGTCCTCTTTAGAGGAGATGTCTGTGTTACAATCATCAACCACGTGCATTCGATGAGGTCAATTCAACAACTATATATCTATTTAGTTGGTCGATGATATTGGTGGTGTACAACAAGGACACTGCTAGCTTAGCTTCTCCCCTAGATTTTGTTGAACCCAACTCATCACACCGTGTGTGTTTGTGGCAAAAGGGCGAAGCGCTCGCCTCCGCCAGCCCGTCCTAGATAAACACGGAGAAGATAAATCACAATGACTGAGAAGACAAGAGATTGGAGACTTTTTACACGGAATACAGAGATTTAAAATCCATTATCCCTGTAGCTCGAACCCAAAATCTTTAATGGTAATCTATTAATCTTTTACCATCTCAGCTATGCCCGGCACATCGTGTGTGTGTGTGTGTGAGAGAGAGAGAGAGAGGGGGGAGGAATTTAATACAATTCCGTGATTCAAGAAACTTTGTGACTGGTTCAACGTCTTCCTCACCGACAGCTCACAAGGACAAGAAAAAGAGTCCATCTTGAGTAATTGCTTAATCCCTTTCTCCTCTACTTCCATGGTATTTGTATATGTATATATATATATATATATATAATAAGAAGATATTCTAAAATCTCTACTGTACGCATGCATGATCACATATTTGCATCATCTATCAGCTGTGGTTAATCTTGACACAACCATGTACACGTAATCTAAACCCTCTTTCACACACAAACAAAAGAAATGGTTGTCTCCTTGTGCTAGGGTTAGGTTTTGATCAATCCACCTGTCTCGCGAACCATGGAATTTTAGCAGCCTGATTACCTCACTTCATTTAATTCCCTTCTCTTCTAAACGAGATAGGTCAATCAAAGAAAAGGATATAGCTATAGATAGAAGAAGAAGAAGGGAAGATTTTCTTTGGCCGTGGCTACCATGGTAAGTAGTGGGGAGGAAGCATCTACTAGCCCGGGCAGCGAAGGAGGCGGCGGCGATCAAGGAGGAAATGGAGGGAGCTCAAGCAATAGCACCGTCGAGGAGAGTGATCAGGACCGGAGGATGAGAGGAGTCCGCCAATACGTCAGATCAAAGAACCCGAGGCTTCGGTGGACGCCGGAATTGCACCTTTGCTTCGTTCGCGCAGTCAAGAGGCTTGGTGGCAAAGCCAGTGAGTTAGATCTATTCGATCGATCAATCGAAAAAAAACTCTTCTGTTTCTTGATCTAAAGCTGTTCAATCGATCTCTCTCGCTGATCTCCTCATCTCGTTGATTAAAAAGCAGAGGCAACACCAAAGCTGGTACTTCAGCTGATGAATGTGAAGGGACTCAGCCTAGCTCATATCAAGAGTCACCTCCAGGTTTGAGTTCTTCGATATATATATCAACCATATAAAGACGTATATTATCACTTATTTGTTTAATTACAGATGTATAGAAGCAAGAAGATGGATGATTCTGGTCACGGTATCCATTAATTCTTTTTGTAATTATTAATAATAGGGTTTAGTATATATTCTGACAGATCCTGATCGATTAGTTGCTTGTTTAATTCAGTCATGCAGCATCCACAAATAATGTTGGAAAGCAGTGAGCAACATGCATACAGTCTCAGCAAGTTTCCAACATTATTGGACACTTGTAATTACAGTTGGAGGTATATACTTAAAATCAATGATCAATAAATCGCCATGACTATTTAAAATTCCCTCTCTCTCTTTTTCATTATATATATATAATCTGCAGATCAGATGAGTTTTCTTGGATCAACCATAGATCACATTGGATATCCCAAAACCAAATCCTCAGAAAGGCCATGAGTGATGCTGCTACTGCAACAGCTGCTAATGGTTTAAGACATTATGATTTGGCAAATGGCATGGTACCTTCAAATCCAAACCCCAGAGAAACAGTCATTCAAAATGTTCAAGAAGCTGGAAGCCAAGAGCCCGATCTCACTCTATCTCTGAGTATTGGATTATCAAGGAAGGATAAAAGACCTAAAACTTTAGGAGATGAGACAGCAACAGATAGGAAGCCATCACTCTCTTTGTTTACTTCTTCATGACTGGAAACATGATGCATGCCAAGGATCAGCAGGTTAGAAGAAAAAGAACAATTAATTAATCAGAGCTTGATGATCAAGTACTATGGATCTGACTGCATGATCCTATATATATATATATATATATAATGTAGTGAGATGTTTGGTACTTGAACTTGTTTAATTATTTTCTCTCTTTATTTCCATTTATATATTGTATGACAGGATTATGCATAGATCAATCACCTGTACATCTACTGTAGAAATATTAATTAAATGGCATGCATTTGTTGAGATTAGATATAAATTAAATAGGTGAGAGGAGGATTAAGAAGATTGACTTGGCGACTGGTCCTTAAATTTGACTTTGATTTTGTTGTGCATTCCTTGTGGTTAGAATTAAATGGTCGGTATGTGAATACATTTGTTAATTTCCACTATGGTAATTGTGATAATATGGAAGTCTTTTTTCTTAAGTAATCTCAATTAACTTTTGTTTACATCATAAATGTTTATGTAATTTGCATGGCATGTATATTTAAGGTCTATGTATCCAGATTATATTATAAAAAAAGTCATGTAATTATACAATTCTTAACAAAACTACTTTGGTTAGATAATTGAAATACTTTTCATATTCTACATAAAGTATTCAACATTTGCATAGGGACTTAATAAGTTTATGTGATTAAAATTTTCTCTCCACGTAGACTAGTATAAAGTTATTTAAGTAAAAATAATTAATGTGATTTGATATAAGCATACAAGAGAATTAAAATATAAAAGAGAGAATTATATTTTTAGTTCGGTAAATTATATTTTTTTAATTTTAGTCCTGTTATTTGTAAATTCACATTCTTAATATATTAACTTACATTATTTTCTAATTTTAATTTTTTTTAATCCGGAATTCGATTTGACCATCGATAATTGCTTGACTGACCGCGACGATTCTAACCTAAAAAATGAATTTGGGCATATTTGCTTTTGATGGATAGATTGCCCATGTGGCAAATTAATTTTTTTGAGTCCCCACGAGTATTAAAATAAATAAAAAATATAAAATCAAAACTACATCATCTTAAAAATAAAATCAATAAAATATAATTCTTAAATAACAAGATTAAAATTAGAAAATTACCAGACCAAAAATATAATTTTCTCAAATAGAAAATTAAACAAGTGAAGATTTGGTTAACGAATTACCTCCAAGTCTCTCTGTTTAGAAATATGTATGTGCATTCTACTATCTGCTCATCTTCTCATCTTCCAATATACCTGAGTTTATAAATTTGTTTTGACTCAAAACAAATTTTATTAATCAACTAGTTAGAAAATTAACTATGAAAATTAAGAGAGGTTGGTAGTTTAATATTAATATAACAAAAGATAGATATGAACATATTGATGTAGTGGAATCTTGTCAACTCCATATGGCCCATATAATTAAAAGTCTCAACTATCAGTCAAGTTGAGTTAATCAAACCTAGCTCAAATGAGAGTTGAGTTTGATCAAGTCTACACAGTACACTCATATGACATATCTAGAAAAAGAATTTGTCTATAGATAAGAAAGCTACTAAGACTCCACTTCAATTACCGACGTCGCATTGGCCTTAAGTCCAGATCTCAATATCTTTCTTGTCTCGACTCCGGATCTCGACATCTTCCTTGTCTCAACTTTGGATCCTGACATCCTTCATGTCATAGCCTTAGTTGGCGACATCCTCTTCGTCACGATTTTGGATCCCGACATCGATCCTCCTTGCCTGAGCCTCAGATCCCGGCATGCATCATCCACGCCTCAATCTCATATCCTGATATCCTCCCTCGGTCTTAGTCATTGACATCCTCTATGTCTCAGTCTTAGGTTTTGGCATCCTCCCTCGACCTCAATTGCCGACATCCTCTGCGCCTCAATCTCAGATCCCAACATTCTCCCTCGGCCTTAGTCACCAACATCCTCACATCTCAGTCTTAGATCTTAGCATCCTCCCTCGACCTTAGTCGCTGACATCATTTACGCCTCAGTCTCAGATCCCAACATCCTCTCTTAGCCTCAGTCGTCGACATCGTCCATGTCTCAATATTAGATCCCGATACACAACCCTAGACTTTAGTTGCCGACATCCCTTGTCTCGTCCTCAATCATTGACTTCATTTATTCTCAAGATCACTCAACATCGACCTCATTTTCTCATCTTCGAATCAGACTCATATCCTACGCTAGCCCAATAAAAACACGTAGGGCGCATGTGGAAGCAACATAACCGCCTCAATAATGAGACTGTTTCTCGTAAGAGATACAGTCAACGATTGTAAATATTGCAAAACACGTGACACCAGGTGAATACAGAAGCAGTTATGTAATTGTCAGATCTAGTCTCTTAGATATCCTCCTTTAAATACATGGCGTTTGATGAAATGAGAAGTAGCCAACTACTATCGAATCTAGTCCCCGCTAGCCATACGAGGATGATATGAAGCAGTGTTCAAAGTGGAGATGCTCTTATATCAATTATATAAACCTTAGAAAAAGTAAATATAAGGAGGTTTTCTCATCCACTCTCTTTTTTGACTCCATCAAATTCTCATTTGCTTTCTTCTTTCTATTCTACTTTTTACACCTCAAATAAATTCTAATTTGAAGATCAGAGTGATGCATCGAGAGGATCGAGATCCCTCCGCATATCATTCTAATCCTCTATTAAAATACTTTTCAAATTCTTCCATCCTCTTCATGATGATTTTCATAGGGCAGGCACATCAAATTATTCGTTGACTTATATTTGACCGGAACACGTATTATTCATTATATAACAGCCTCAAGATTGTAGCAGACGCATCAGTGGATATGTGAAAAAAAAATCTCTAATTTTAATAAAATATATTTTTTTCATTGGCATTTATGTTCTTACAAAATTTATGATATGACAATTTACTTCCGAAAAGTTAGCCCATGCTTTAAAAGTTTAAAATCCAATGCAGATTCAGTCAAATAAATGAAGTTAATTAATTAAAAATAAAACGAAATAAAAAAAACAATGATAGGGAGAGTGAAAATGAGATAGTGAAAATTATAGTGAATGATGTGGCATGACGTGATACTTTATATATACACGTTTGATTATCGCTTGGACACCATCGGCGGCCTTCGGCCGCCGCCCTGAATCAAACTATACCCTGGGGGTACGGTGAACCCATCGGAGATCGTGCATGCAAGGTGCCACGTCATTCATTATGATTTTCACTCTTCCATTTTCACTCTTCCAATCATTATTCTAAAAAAAACGCATATAACTTCTTTGATAAAAATATATGAATAATGATTAGGAGAGTGAAAATGAGAGAGTAAAAATTATAGTGAATAACGTGGTACCTTGTATGCACAATCTCCGATGGTTCGACGTGCCTCCCAGGGTATAATTTGATTCGGGACGATGGCCGAAAGCCGCCGATGATGTTCAAGCGATAATCAAACGTGTGCATGTAAAGTACCACATCATTCACTATAATTTTCACTTTCTCATTTTTATTCTCCCTATCATTGCTGAAAATATATATATCTATATATATTTGTTCCTTATCGGTGAATCATGATCGACGAGTCAAGGGCCCGCAAGCAAACAATTGACTGCGAATGGTCATGCGACATCATCGACATGAAATGGGAAGTAGGCAACAACTACTTCATGCACCAAAAGGGTGAAAACTATAAAGTCCCTGAATCTTATTTAAAATACATTAATCTATCTCAAAATTTTAGGGAAACCATTCTGATCGCCTCAAACCAAACTCAAAAAGACACCATACACTGCTCGCTAATATAAGGGAAAATCCATCACGAGCGTCAAAAGCAAACCAAAAAACCAATGACTTGACACACAATGACACTGATATATCCAAGTATTTTGCATCGTTGAACAAACTTCACCAGAGACCAAAATACACAATGACACTCAATGACACCGATCGTCTCCAATGACTTGATTATTTTCCTAATCAAGAGAGATCAATCTTCAGAAGGTGCCTCGGGTTTTGTCTCTGTTTCTGTGTTTTCTGCTGGCTTGGCCACAGCAACGGAAGCATCTTTTTCAGAACCCTTTTCAGCTTTGGTGTCGTCCACTCTTAATGTGGCCAACTGTCCAACGGCATCAGACACTTCCTTGCTACTTTTTTCTTCGACGTCTCCGGTCGACTCAATGATGCCTTCAACCGTCTCCATGAATTTCTTGCAGTCTGCAGTGAATGAGTAAACCATAGTAATCACAACATGACAATTGGTGGAAAGAGACCAGAAAATTGAGCTTAGTTCACAGAGTATGGATTAAAATTTTGGTAGATATCACTTGTCACAGATGATGTGACTGTTCCACCGGGGATAAACTCAACCAGATCAGCGCAAGTGAAAGATATCTCTCATGCCACTCAAAATTAGTCTAGTATTGACCACCAAGCAACACCAATGTATGTGTTGGTGTTGGCAAGTAGCAATGGCAACCACTACTATCCAAAAATAGATCCAACGAAGTGAGACTGTATGCTAAAGTTTTCTATCAACTAATAGTCTTTTGGACAGTCACATCAATTTGTTTTCTCTATTAACAGGAGCATGCATCACAACCAGTCCACAAACGATCTTATATACAACTTGGTCTTATTAATATTATATAATTGTATTCCTGAAAGCGGTTTTCACAGTGTAGCACCTCAATTATATTAGAAAAATAGCACCGAGAAAGTAGTTGCATTGGTAAAATGCATGATCATGCGCCAAACACTTTGTTTGGATCCTAAAATAATTTGAAGATCAAAGGTGTTTTAGGATGGAGTATAAAATGTCGAGTAAATGGAGTAAAACACTTTGTTTGTCAAATATCATAACAACTTGTATCCCTTATTCAAGTCTTATAAATAGGTGGATCGAGTCCCACTCCTCCCTCTATACTTAACTTTTCCAATCCCTTAGGGAGCGTTTGGTTTGCTTCATTTTCCATTTTCATTTTTCCGAAAACTGTATTTTTTCGTTTTCTAGAAAATGACTTTATTTCATTCTCTAATTTTCCAGAAAACGTTATATCTTTTTTTGGAAAATAAGTCTAGAAAATGTAATGTTTTATGAAAAATCGCATTTTCTATGGAAAATGAAAACGAAAAATAATCATACCAAACGCAACCTTAATTTCTCGAGGACTAATCTCCTCTCACTTTCCTTCGTGAAGAAACTCTAGAACACACCTAAAAAACACTTTGGAATGCTCTATCATCACTGCACAAGCCTGTTTTTGCTTGCATGGATAGTTGAAATAAATAGCAAGTGACAGATAGCAAACAACAGAGAAGTTGAACAAACAATGGTTAAGCACATATCCATTTTTAAGCTATGAAAACTTTGAACTCATGGTGGAATTCAAACAAGAGATGAAAAATCTCTACAACCAGTTCATCCACATTTCTAGGTTCAAGCTGGCATTGTGAAAAATCTACTAGATTGGTCATGTCTCCAAAATAATTTCAATTCAACCCCCCTCATCCACAAACTCGCAAAATAACTTATTTCTAGCAGATTTATTGAAATTTTTGGCAATTTTCTTGAGATGCCTGATTTCTAGGAAGATATCAGATGTACCTCAAGTAAGGCTGATCGAACTCAACTGAATTGTATCAGTATTGGCCAGTTTTGACATTGTGGTAAATGTGTTATCATATTATGCATTTGGCTTGTTTATGATATATGTATTACTAAATGACATAAATTTAAATTAGTTGTTAACATATAATTAAACATATCCAAACAACATTCTACATATTGATATGCATGTGCTTTAGTATAATTTAATTATAATAAACTTTACAACCTTACTGATTGAGCTTCATATTACTTATAATTACCTATTCTCATATTTTCTAATTGCAATTGCTCATGGCAATTCTAATATTGTACAATCCAAACTTGTTGGCAGGCCTTATTTTGCATTTCCACAGCCTTAAAAATAAAGATTCTGGCTTCCACAACTACCGAACATGTTTGCAACTGGGCTATTTGCCACAATATATCGCAGAGACATCATTACAGGAAGTAAGTGGCTTCTGCATTTTCTAGACATGTTGATGGTAGATGCTAATATGCTATAAGTTTGCCATGTTTGTCAAATTTCACCTTATGATCATCCATCGTAAACCATTGAATTGAACAATCAATCACATTGAAGAATTCAAAAAAAAAAAAAAATCAACTTTCAAAAAAGTTGTGCCCGATAGTAATTTGTCTATATAATTTTGTCATTTCTTATTCAATCATCCCAAAAAATTATTTGATCCATGAAGGAGGATTCGTTCAAGAATAGCTCATATTTTCCATCAGGTGAACTAGAATAGTAAAAAAACAATTATTAAATGCCTACAGACACGGACACCAATATATGAAAACATTCAAAGTATGCAACTCTGTTGGAAAGGATTATTTCTCTTTAATTCTTGAGGGCACTCAGCACCTTCCAAATAATGAATGTCAACTCAACAAGACCATGATATGAAAAAGGTGTCCATGTCAATGGAGTAACAAGTTACAAGTAACATCCAGTTATGGGAAAAGAGCACAAAATGTCTAAAAATAATGACATTAATCCTAGATAACAATGAATTCTTTGGCAATTAAATGAAAAAAATGCCAAAATTTCTGAGACTAAGATGTCTAACAAGTAACCAAAAAATAAATGGGTATATTTTATTTGTAGCTGATATAAACAGTTGGCATAAAGTACAAGGACCAGGCTTTGCTGAACAAGAACTCTTTACGGGGAAAAAAAAGAATACTCACTTTCTACAGAACCAAAACGAATGCAGAACAGCTCCTCTTTCAACTCCCCGTCAGCAAAATCTGATGCATGCCAAACACACGACTTGTCACTTCCCGCATGCTCTTGAAGGTTGATCGACGGAATAACTGATACAGAAGATTTCCCCAAAAAAAAAATTGACATCATTTGATCTTTCAATAGCAAAGAACAAAATATCGAGTAACGAACGAATGTTTCACCGAGATGGTTAGCGCAAATCTTGAGGGTCTTGGCCTGGCGCATCACTAGCCGAACCTTTCCGGTCCCCTGGTGCTTCAATAATTTGACGCTCCCAGTACCCCGCTCCTTCCACTGGTTTCCATCTTTATCGAACCGATAAAGTTTCGCCTTTCTGATTCAGTCAGCGTCCAGTAGCATGAGAAGGGTATACAAACAAACTACACAGACGAAAGGAGTTCATGTAGAAGGGAATGCTTACAGGTCGAGTAGGACGTCCTCTTCCTCCTCGCCAGTAGTGACAGCAACCTCCGTAAGGGTAACGATGGGTGCGATCTGGGCGCCGGTGTCCTCGTCCTCGCCGACAGTGGCTGCCACGTCCTGGGGATCCGCTGAGTCGCTCGCCATGGAATTCCCGATTGCACAGGAGGATGAGAAAAGCGTAGAATAATTAGGGTTTAAGTTTTAGGTTCTACAAAGGAAAACGTTTCAGCAGGACGCGTGGAGAATTCGTATGCGGATCGGGATCTACCGTCCGATCCGTCCCAAAAGATATTTAGCCATCTGATTTAGGGGACTAGCTTGGATTCAGAAAGCGTATATGGAGTTTCCATGGGATGCCATCATTGTCCCATGTGCCACGCACGTGGCACAAAAGAAGCAAAGAAGGACAAATCAGATCAATAAATTTAGTAAAAGATTAGTTAGAATTATTTCAATTTACTTAAAATTATTTAAAATTAGTCAAAACCTTTCTAGACAAAACAGCAATTTATCAAAATAGGTACATAATTTTCAAATTACGAAAAAAAATGCATACTACTTTATATTTATAAAAGAATACACTCAATTATATATTCTATTTATTCTATCCCTCTTGACAAATCAAACTTATTTTTTCTATCTCATGCTTTTTTTTTCATTTCCTTTTTTTTCTTTCTCCTCTCTTGTACATGCATACATATATAACATAGGTCTGATATACAAATCATATCAGGCTCACGATGGTTAGAGTTTCACTAATTCTTTTGATAATTTTTTAATACCTCTAAAAAAGTCAAAATAAACAACGGAGAATACTGTTGGAATTATTCCAAACTCAGAAATTCATAGAACCTAAATGGGTTCAATTGGACTTGTTTATGTTCATTAGTGGATTTCGATCAAAACTCACTAATCGACCTAAAGACCTTATATTACAACCATTTTAGGTCCTATGGATTTTTGAGATTCCAAGGAGTTCAATGAAACCCTCGATTGCTAATTTCGGCTTCCCTATAGGTGTTAAAATATTATCAAAAGAATCAACCCAACATGAGCCTATGGTTCATATCAGGCCCAATGCGGGCTTGATATGGAACCATACTTAGCCTATGTTAGTATGATTTTTTGATAATATTTTAACACCTCTAGAAAAGTCTAATAAGCAATAGAGGACATTGTTGGACTCCTTACAACCTCAGAAATTCAATGACCTAAAATGGTTGCAATCTGAGGTCTCCAGGTCGATCAATTGATTTTGATCAAAACACACTAATACACCTCGATATATCCGATTGAACTCATTTTAAGTATTAAGGATTTCTGAGTTACAAGAAATCTAATGGTGCCCTCCATTGCGTATTTCAGCTTCTCTAGAGGTGTTAAAACATTATTGGAAGAATCAACCAAACGTGAACATGATATGGACCTAAATAAGTCTGATTGGACCCAGGCCCTGTGAATTTCTGAGGTTGCAAGGAGTCCAACGGTGTCCTCCATTGCTTATTTCGGTTTCTCTAATGGTGTTAAAATATTATCGGAAGAATCAACGCAATATCAGATCCACATTGGGCCTAATATGAACCATATCGGGCTCACGGTTCATATTAGGTCCACGTTGGGTTGATTCTTTCGACAATATTTAACATCTCTGAAGAAGCCGAAATAAGCAATGGAGAGTACCATTGAACTCCTTGCAACTTCAAAATTCTACAAGACTTTAAATTGATTCAATCGAACTTAGAGATCTTATATTATAACCATTTCAGGTCTTATGGATTTCTGAGATGGTAAGAAATCCAACGATCTCCTTCATTGCTTATTTTGACTTCTTGAAGGTGTTAAAATATTATCGAAAGAATCAGTTAAACCTTACACGTCATGTGCCTGATGTGATTTGCTTATTAGGTTCATGTTATGCATGGTATGTATGTAAAAGAGGGAGAGAAAAAAAAACAAAAGGAGAGAAAAGAGAAGAAAACATGCATAGTAGGGGAAAAGAGAAGAAAGAGAAAAATAACAGAAAAGAGAGAATGGGAAGAAAATGCATAATTGAGTAAATTCTTTTATAAATAAGTGTGCGTCTTTTGATAATTCAAAAACTTATATGTGCCGTTTAATAAATTGCCGTAGAAAAAACACAAATTTTAAATGATTTAATAAAATTATTTTAGTTTATCAGAGCAACTACAACAAACTTTCCTTAACTGCAAACTATTGGATTTACACAATACTAGCTAATCTGACAATCTGGCACAGAAGCAATGGGACATTCAGCTATTTCACAAATTATTAACTGATGCTACATTATACAGTTATTGCAATCTATGAATTGTTAATTTAGGATAACTGTTGAAGGAAGAAGGATTCCAGGTGCATGCTTCTCAGCAAATGCATTTTCACAAGCAACAAGCCTGAGAATACTGTTATCCGACAGGTTGTACTTGCACCTTGCCTCAGTGAAACTCTTACCAAGAACTTGATCGAGCCAATCATTCAAAGCTGCTTTGTTTTCTGATGACCATGTTGCTGCTGCGATTATCTCTGCCATAGCCTTGGGATCTATCTCCAACAAGCAATCTGAGCCAAAAACACCATGAAAGATATGGCTTATGTCCCCCAATATGCTATCGACAAGGGCATCAAAATCAATGGGCTTGAAGTCCACCACTACGTCGACTAGGTTGAGCAAGTCTTCCCTCCATCCATCTGAAAATTCCAAGCTGTGACCTTCATGACCAGTGGAATTGTCATCATAGGCTTCAAGCTCTTGCACAGACAGATTCAGGTCTAAGAAGGGCTTTACAGTTTTGAACACCCTTTTTGCGGACATCAAAGTTCCATGCTGGGTCTTGCAGCCATCAGAGACATTCAGCTTGCGCTTACTTACAGAAAGAGAGTGTGAATTTAGGTATACTTGATTATTTCTGAATTTTGGGATTGTCGCAAAGGGGGGCTTATTAGTTCTTGAGCTATTAGTAGCCTCTTGAGAAGGTTCTAAGTGAATTTTCATCTGCCAAGAGCAAGCAGCCAATATAGTATCCTCAGAAAAACTAGTGCCGTCTTTCCTATCAGAGGTTTGACCTTGTGTGATTGATGAAGCCAAGACAAATACAACATTATTAATACTAAATTGCCTTCCATGGGAATCAGGAAACTTGCCAGTTCGGATAGCCTGAGACAAGCTGTTCTGAGCAAGCAAGTCAGCTTTTTCCACATTTTCAAGGAATAGAACAGACTCCGGTTTTCTGCTTAGCTCTTGAGCGATATAATCAACATTCATTTTTCCTCTAAAGTGGACATCTGCCTTGACATCCTGATGGAACAAGATGGTTCTGGGATGGGGGATACCATCATGGCAATTTAGGTCAATGCACACAAAGTTCTCTTTGCTTCCATATAACATTTCTGCAAGAGCCATTGCCATTTTCCTCTTTCCAATCATATCTGGACCATGAAAACTAAACCAAATATCTCCTCTCAGGATTGCTCCACGACGCCTTTGGCCATTCTTGTAGGAGATTATAGCTTGACTAACAGCACTCACTGCTGCTTCTTGACGACCAACCTTTTTCATGAGACTAGTATAAAATAGTTTATAACTACCGGAGTCAAGTGCCTGACATGTACCTGATGAGATGAGTGAGGGATTATCATATACAGAAATGCAGTTGCTTGAGCTATGTGAGAATGAGTGAGTCGGAACAAGGGGATGGGTACTCTTTGCTTGGTAATCTTGATGGACAGAGCGAGAAAAAGATTCAACCGGAAAATCTAGGTTATTTCCTTTGACCATATCAACTTTACTTGTTGGCAAACAACTAGTGAACTTGGAATGATCTTTTTGCAGTTTCAAATTTGATCCATCTTCGACCATTTGAAGCTTCATTGACAGCAAACAACCAGAGAACTCCTCAGAATGATCTTTTTGCAGTTGAAAAGCAGGACTATCATCATCGTTAATAGGCTCATGACGAGTTCCCAAAACCAAATCTGTTATAACTGATGTTACGGAGGAAGGTGAAGTATGGCCATCATCTTGGTGAGAAAGGATGATGTCTCTCTGAAATTCTTCACTTCTTGAAAGTCTGTCTGGCAATTTTGACAAGAAATCCTTATTTCCCAGTTCCTCAAGTGAAGGCATCGACATACTATTATCACCAATGGTGATTTTGTTTGCGCATACACCAATAGGAAATGAAATTTCAAACCCTTTTCGTCTTGGAGCGTCATCAGGATTTTCCAAATTCTCATTGCAAGACTTCTGTGTGTCAAAAACACAACAAACAGCAGGAAAATCTTCCATATTGGTTTTTAGGCAATCAGAATGGAAACATCGGCAACTATCATTCCACATTTTGTGAAGATTAAGAGGTTTAGCATTCAGAACTGTCTTATCATCTTTAGCCTGAAATGAAAGGACTCGTGACTTCTTCCCAAAGAAGAAAATGAATTAACATGCATTTGCTGCCACATTTTACACAAGGGTAAACATGGAGCCATATGTGGTTCAACATAACCTTGTGAATCATTTGAAGCGACAATGCAAGTTATTTAAATTTACTACTAGAGCTAACAAAAATAAATGGAATTATTAGAAGGCTCACCTTTGTTGCATCTTCCTCATCATTCAAGTTAACCTTAGAGGCTTTGCGTAGCCAAAAGGGCATGTTTCCATATTCTTTATCATCAACTGAAGCTGGATGGTTGATATTTACAGCTTCATGTTCGTATTTGCCATAACCATAACAATGCTCATAGTGGAACATAGATGGATACACACTGCTGAACAGGCCTTTTGGCTCATATGTCGTGGGGGAAACCCCTCCTAATGGAACAAATGACTCCATCAAGCTGTAACATGATTAAGACATTATTGATATTCCAAAAATTGAGGTTATCGAAGTGAAAGTATTGACATTACTAAAGGATTATGAGATTAATAAACGAAACTGATGATGATATCTGTGTATTATGTAGATCAAATAATAAAGAAAATCATAAGGTATGAAAAAAATAGTACAACATACTGAACTAGGGCGATATCTTATACTGTCAGTTGATGAAAGAATGGTACAACTGCCTAAAGCCATAAAACTTTTCAGACAGCACAATGCAAAAGCAAGGACCATGGGGATAATGGAATTTGACCCATTGGAAATTGAGTTTATGGATAAAAATATAGTAAGTGCACTATCAGATGGTAAAACAATATTAATCCTAAAAAAAGATGGACAGAGCAGATAAGGGTCTATCGGTGTAAGTATCAATGCTCTTTGTTCTTTCAGAGTGCTATTCAAATGATACTACAACTAACATATAAATTTAAGGAAACTGCACAATGAAGCTCCATTTGCTTTATGCTTAAAATGAACTGACATTCTTATTTCTAATCTCATGAAGACAGATAAATATCTTTTGAACACTCGTGAGCTTATCTTTTTAGTGTTATGAATAAGTTCATGAATAGTTAATGAACAAACTTCTTCACAGCCTGTTTATTGTCTTGTTAGCTCAGTTATGGAAGAAAATGTTTGGATGTGTGTGGACAGTTCAGGAGCGAACTTTTTTTTTAAGTCCGTTTATTGTCTTTTTAGCTCATTTATAAAACACAAAAAGAGGATACTGCAATTAGTTTACAAACTAACTCTTTTACAAATATGTTTATTGTCTGTCTGCTCATTTGTTATCCTTGTATAGAGACGGTATTTGTTTTCTAGCCACTAAGCATAATTAGTTGGACTTGTAACAATAAGAATTGTGACAGTGGTTATAAGCCCAAAGTCCTTTTAAATTAGTTTGATTTGGGTTGCATCTGTGAGACTGACTCTCTTTGAACATATGAAACATCATTGGTAAACGTTGCATGCGTGTGTGTGTGTGGGCGCACACGCACACACCTCTATTTGTCCTTCCTAAAGATACTAATAATTATTTTCTAGCTACAGATCTGTTATCTGAAGACAAATTCGTTCACACCAGTGGCAATCATAAACTAACACTTGCTTTTTTTTTAATAGGTATCTTAATTTGGATATGCATCCATAGTTCCTTGAACTAATGAAACATCATAGGAATGTATAAGACATGTATGCAACAAGTAAATATATACAAATCTATGGGTTTAGCATGTTAATCTCCAACTTATAGGACCAAAAATGGCCATATGAGAAGTTATTCCCAGTGATATTAACAATAACAATACAGAAGAAGAATAAATGGAGATGCATGTTCAGTTTCAAATTGAGAGAATGACTCAAATTATCACTGTGGCTATTAAAAAGGATTGGAAAATGGAGTTAGGAACTATATAGTAAATTCACCTACCTTGGAGATCTAGGAATGGATCCACCAATCGAAGTACAAACCGAAGTGATTGGCAACAACTGCAGATCCAAATCTTTATCGAGCATCGGATGCTTAGATAAGAACTTCATGTATGTTTCATATGTCGCCGACCATCCCATCAGCCATAACCTCCCATGGTAGACCTCCAACAATCTCGTGAGCTCCAAAACCAAGCAGTTTTCCTGTTCATCGCATTCAAGGATGCCTTCCACAATTCCTTTCAAATCCCCAATGTTCAAGACCACCCCTGACGACTCTGCCTTCTCATCCAACTCCTCCAATTGAGTAGCAATCGTCAACTGCTGGAAGCTACAGTTTCCAAGCTCGGCCACCTCCTTTTCGATGCTCAAAAACTTTATTCCACGGAGCTCCGGCGGCAGAATCACCCAATTCTGCCGGTCGATGGCCTGGGCAAAGTCTCTAGCTGCCTCACCAGCGCCTATACCGACCAGCATAGGGTTCCGTCCACTCATTTTTCGGGCAAGGATCTCCCCTATCCTCCGGCAGTTTTCCTCGCTGCTGTCGGAGCAGAGCTGTGTTGCTGCATCGAAGGGGAAACCGAGCCGCCCGGAGGTGAGCGTCGCCTCAAATCCATCCCCTGAAGAGAAATTACATAGGAACAGCGGCGGGCACCTGGCGGCACGGGGGAAGCGAAGGATGGGCGGCGGAGGGCGGAGGATGGCGAGCTTTATGTCCGTGCTACGAAACCCAGCATCTCCAAACACCCGACTCACCACGGGGTCATCCAAGATCGCAAGCACTAGATGCTGGAGCTCCACCTTCACACCAGAGAACGACGATGCACTCCCGGGTGCGGCAGCGCTCTGCTGCTGCTGATAAAAGTGGTACGAGTCAGGGTTCCTCCGCTGGTTCGCCTGCGATCGCTTAATCGCCGCCATGAGTGAGTTCGAGACCGGCGGCTCCTCCGCCCCCTCCGCCGCCTGACGACTCGTCGTCGTAGAAGTCGATGGCAGCCGCTCGAGCGCCAGCCCGAAGCAGAGTTCCAGCGCCTTGAACTGCAGCCTAGGAGAGTACGCCGAGCTCCGTGCCCGCGACAGCGCATCACGCAGAATCGAACACGCAGCAACCGAGTCGCCACCGTTCGGACCTCCTCCGCCAGAAGTGGAGGAAGAAGAGACAAGAAGGGCGTAAACAACATGGAGGGAGGTGGTTTGGGCGTGCGCGCGGTGACGGGCGACGCCAACGGCGTCGTTGAGTGCGGCAGCGGCTTCGGCCGCGAGGCAAGCAAGCGCGTTATCAACCGGCGTTGGCATCCCAGCCGCTGCCAAGGATCATGTAGCACCAAACAAAAAACCACCTTTTTGCCGATACTAAATTCTCGAGCGACTCCTGCGCAAGCCGTACGTGCGCTAATAAATAAACAAACAACTCCAGGTCCAATCCGGGGAAGAAATCAACTGGAAATTGGAGGAAGGAGAAGGGGGAGAACGGGAGGAGATGGAGTTTCACAGGGGCAATATGGCAAACACTTGGTGGTGGCAGTACTACTACTAGTAGTAGTGCGGGCTCTGTAATCTAGTCGTGGCAGAAAAAGGTTCGGGGCGGGGGGCCAAGGGAGGAGGGACGAGGAGCACAAAGGCGGAAGGACCCACGCGTCGTCGTCTCGGTCGTCTTCGCTGGCTGGGCTGGCTCGCCGTGGAAGGAAGCATCCGTTGACGTACGCATCCATCGCTGCTGCCCCTTTTTGCGTAAATCTGGCGTGGGGCTGGCGAGTGGGCGAACGCTGACGGGTGCTGCCGCGGGCAGACACTGGGGACCGATGGAGAAGAAGACGGCGGCTTCCGACGAAAGCAAAGGCAAATTTATATAAAAATGTAAATACAATAATTCTCACTATAGAATTTGTATTTGAATTTAATCAAAATATAATTAAATTAAATTCATTTTTTTTTACATAATCGTGTTGTTTTCCAACTATAGAATTTAACCAAAATAGTAGGCACCTAAACTTAATAATATCAATTTTCAAAAAATGAAAATAATATAGATACTAATGAATGAATGAATAAGGGGAAATTTTTTTAAATTCTTCAATCTTAAATTCAACTTTGTATGCAGTCCCTATTTAAAATTTTCTTTGCATATAATCTTTGATGGGATTGACAAGACAGTTCTGTGAGTATTATTTGAAAAAAATTGAGTATAAAAATTAAAAATTTGAGTATGTAAGGTTGCATCTACCATATTAAGAAATTGTGAACTCAATTTTCACTCTTTTATACTTATTTTTCACTCTTTTATACTCATTTTTCATTAATATATACTCAATTTTTACTCTTTTATACTCAATCCATCAGGGAGTAAATACAAAAAATTTATCAAATGAGGAGTAAAAATAAAAATTAAATGGGATTGAGAAGTTTTCTATAATTTATCGGTGAATAAATAAATATTGAATATTTTGTTTTGAGGTCGCACTTCAATTCATGCTTTCCTTCCGATTCTTTTTTTTTCTTTTTTTTTTATAAAGGTGAGATGTGATGGAAGTGGCGATGGTGGTGATGGGAAAGTGAATAGGAAGATTGATCTTGCCACCCACCACGACATTCCCTTTCTACTCCGTTGGAATCCAATAGATTCTTGAAATGGACTTGAGGGCCCACCGTATGCTTGTTATTTTTCTTAGCTTTAACACGAGTATATCAACGATTAAATCAAAATTAAAGAAAAAAAGCTAATATAATAATTTAAAAAATGATTGATAGAGTAATTTGAAAATAATAGAATGAATGACGACAATTTATACATTCATCGACGATCGGACACCACCGGCCTGATCATCCGAATCAAACTATACATTGGGAGGACGGTGAACTCGTCAGGATGGTCGGCAACGGTGAACCCATCGAAATCGACGGTCAATGATGCGAGATCGCAATTGTGGCGATCTCCGACGGGTTCACCGTGCCCCCAGGATATAGTTTGGTTCGGGCAGCGGCCGAAGGCCGCCAGTAGTGTCCGATCGTCGATCGGACATGTATACAATAACTACCACGTCATTCACTCTCCCATTCACTCTCCCAAATTTACTCTCTCTATCATTACTCTATCCTAAAACCGGAGTGATGATAGGGAGAGTGAATTGGGAGAGTGAATGGGAGAGTGAATGACGTGGCAGTATTGTATACACGTCCGATCGACGATCGGACACCACCGGCGGCCTTCGGCAGCCGCCCCGAACCAAACTATACCCTGGGGGCACGGTGAACCCGTCGGGATCGCCACAATTGCGATCTCGCATCATTGACCGTCGATTTCGATGGGTTCACCGTTGCCGGTCATCCGAGATTCCACTATTTTGATTAGACCGCGGTTGTTTGTCATGTATAATAATTATATTAAAACACCTAAAATATTATCTAAAACCGAGTTCACTTTTTGTTTTGTTTGCAATGAATTATGTCGATATGTGTTCTGTTTTGCTTGAGTTTCTCGGAAAATATCTAGATAGATTCGGCTGATGACGCAAGGATCTATTTCATGGTCACTTTCGTACTTGTCGAGTCCTCATTGGTCAGATACTATTTTATTTTTTTCCCAAGACAGTTGCACTATTGTAGATTCTGTTTTCTCTCGTTATTTTTTTTTTTCATTTGTTCATTAATTAATGTTGCAAGTCCTAATCAAACACATTTTTGCCAAAAGTCGAATTGGTGCAATATCAAATGTTGAACCCGGTAAAGAAAGTAAAGAATCTTCCCATTCATCTTTGGCATAATATAAAAAGAGAATAAATTAAAGAAAGACGCATTTAAAGTTAGGAAATTTCTTAATGACATTCAATTTTAATATGATCAAAGAACGATACTATTACCCTAATATATTTTAAAGAATTTGATGATGAACAATGTTAATTTTAGGATTTATTTTTAATTTTATTCTTTTCATCCATCATTATTGTATTATGTTCAAAGAACAATGCTATTACGATATTTTATTTTTAAGAACATCATCAATATAGTACTAATTTTTAAAATACAACACCCTAACAATGTTAATTTTAGGATTTATGTGACATCAAAGGGTACTATTTTTTGAAAATCATCACAGTGATATTGTTCTTCAAAATGCAACATTATAGTGATATTATTCTTTAAATATAGCACCACAGTAAATTAACGGGAGAGGTTAAATAATAAATAAATAAATCATTTAAAAAATCTAAAAGTGAGGAGTTAGGGCATATCCCGTCGATAGAGCTCTAAATGAGTTTTTTTTGTGATTACCAATTATTGATGCAATCTTCCCTAGGTCAATGTTGACTAATTTGACTAAGCTCGGGTTAGCTCGAGCCTGAATTTTGATATTTGGACAATTGTGAGAAGAGGTCAAGTATGTCGAAGTTGACCGGATATTTGACGACATATGAGAATTGAGAAGAGGTTAAGTAAGTCAAGGTTGACCGGATGTATGATAAGAGATCAAATAGGTCAAGGGCAACCGAATACTTGTTTGAAAAAGTCTTAACTGTGGTTAGACAAGGGCGAGAAGTCTACCTAGTGACTAGTCCTAACTGTGATCAGGTAAAAAAAGTCTTAACTAGAGGTTAGGCAAGGAAAAAACCCTAATTGCGGTTAGGCAAGGTGGAAGTCTATCAAGTGACTAGTCCTAACTGCGATTAAGCAAGGGAAAGTTTAAGTTGATCAAAGAGGATCGCATGTTGGTAAGGAAAAAACCTAAATTACGATTAGGCAGGGTGAAAGTCTATTGAGTGACTAGTCCTAACTAGGTTAAGTAAGGGAAAGTCCAAGTGAGTCAAAGAGGATCGAATGTTGGAAGGGAAAATCGAAATTACGATTAGGCAGGGTGAAAGTCTATCGAGTGACTAGTCCTAATTAGGGTTAAGCAAGGAAAAATTCAAGTGCGTCAAGGATCTCACGTTGGCAAAGAAAAACCTCAATTGAGGTTAGGCAGTGTGGAAGTCTACCGAGTGACTAGCCCTAACTGAGGTTAGGCAAAGGATCTAATGGGAAGTTGGCACTAGATGGAAAATCCAAGTGGATCAAGGGATGACCGACCGATACTTGGTGAGTAAGCCCTAACAGGTCAAGGTTGATTGGATGTTAGGCAATGAAAAGTCGCAATAGGTCAAAATTGACCAGATGTTAGATAAGGGAACCCTAGACTCGAATCAAGCGAGTAAGATTTGGGCAATCGATTAGGGTAATCGATTAGCTCCAAATCAATCAATTAGGGTAATCTCCTAATCGATTGAGAGTTGAATTCATGAAAGCATAGAAGGTGTCGGCCGAATCGATTGGGCAATCAATTCTGGTAGTACCAATCAATTAGATGAATTGATTCAAGGAGTTTTCACGAGAGAGAAGAAGAGCTGGAATCGATTAGGAAGATTTCCTAATTCATTAGGGCATGTTCGAATCGATTAGGCTAATTTTCTAATCGATTGGGAGTCATGCTTCGCGAAGCATAGTAGAGTTTGGAATCAATTAGGCAATTGATTAAAGCGAAACTAATTGATTAGAATAATCAATTGAGGAATTTTTCGCGATAGCACAAAAAGTCTCGGAATTTATTGGGGCAATCAATTAGAGATTTCCTAATCGATTGGTATGACTCACCAATTGATTAGGCATTTGAAAAAAAAAACTATTCTAGTTTGAACGGGCAAATCCTAAGTAGTAATCAATTAGGGGTAAACTTAATCAATTAGAAAGCGAAAGTGAACCCTAGAAAAGGGGTTTTAGTGAAGGATTGTGGTAGAATTCAAAATCATTGTTCAATTCAATTATTGAGGATTTGGAGGAGAAGTGTTGTTGTATTTTTCAAGCATCAAGAGACTAATCCAAAGAAAAAAAAACAAGCAAAGTAAGATTCATTGTTGTAATAGTTTTTGATTTCTTTTGTAATATTGTTTACATTTCTTGTTGGTATTTTTTATATTCAAGCTTGTACGAGATTTCTCCACCTCCAGATTATTTTCGAGGAGTATGTTCATACTGGATCGCTGCATGACTAGAGTTGTGTGCACGGTGTGGATCATTGGATTAGTCATTTCAAAGAGGTGAATACCAAGTAAAATTAAAATATTAGTATTGTGTAATCTTCGCTTTGAGTATCGGCTATAAATCACCATCAAAGAAGCGAACAAAATTATTCATCCCTCCCCCTCTAGCTCTCTACATATCCTAATACTAATATATATCACATCAATATCATATCTAAAAGTATAAAAATCTATTATTCCCTTAATTATATAAAAAATCTCCCAATAACTTTAGTTTTAGACTTTACACTATTTAATTGCACATTATTAATTATTGTTGCATCAAATGGCCCACCCACATTCCCAATTATTGTTGCATGAGTTTTATTTTTAGTTTTTTTATTTCACATACTTTTGAGGGCATCTCATGAGGCTCTGTTTTTACTATATGAGTTTCAATATGTCATGTTGATATTATAAAAATTTATTAAAATTAAATATGTAATTACATAACTCTGTATAATATGTAATTACATGACTCTGTATATATTATATCAATTTCGGCTTTTAAATTATAAATCTCAAACTTTACTTCTACTATAATTCAAGCTTTTTTATTCAATTTTTTTGATTTAATAAATTTCTCACAAACTTTAGGCCATCTCTAATGCAAGTGATCCCGGCCCATGCTTACGGGCCTGACCCATCCTGCGGGTAGGTGGGTCGGGCAGCCTAGCACCCCGTCAGTAGGGATCAGGGATCAGGGGCTCCCGAAGGCTCATCAAACGGAGGACTCAAGTAGGTGGTTCGGCTTGACCCTGGCTGGGGAATAGTTCTCGAGCCAACGCATGCCAGAATCCTGAAGCTCTACAAAGGCGAGGGCCCGAGTCAGAGGAACCTCGACCTGAGCCCTAGAGCTCTCCTGTGGCGGGGATCCCAGTCGGTAAAGCCCCGAGCTGCAATAATACCGAGCCCACAGCCGACTCACTTCAGACCCAGTCGAGCTATTCTAGTTCGAGCACACCCCGACTCGGGAAGCACCGTTGTGTTTAGTAATAGTGGCCGTAGGGCCCAAGTTCATTCCCAACCACTAGTCGACACTACTATATATTAGAAGTTGTCACGACTCACAGGAACACCCACTCCCTGACATGAGATTAGCAGAAGAAGTACGGGGTTAGGGCAAATCTGATACTATTCAGGTCTGAATCGCGAATATCTTGCTGACGCTATAATCTTCCTGTCATTCCCTGGCACCCCGTACCACGACCGCCTATGCCCGTGTCAGGCCGAGCGACGCCTGACAACGCTCACCCATAAGTTGACAGCGCCCCTTTCCTTATTCTGGTATGCGACACAATACCCTGTCACCCTAGCTGTGCCTTACCCTGTCCTCGTATACGACAAAAGGTGGCAGACCGGATAGAAGCTGTCAGCTCCTCTGGTTATATAAGCCTCTCCGCTCCTCGTCTCTCAAGTAGGCGCAATAGTGTTTTTGCTACTGTTCCATTGCTTTCGCTCTTCCATCACCAGATACTGACTTGATCGTTAGAGTGCCTTGCCGGGGACTTTTCCCGGCGGGTTCGTTAACGGTCCTTTTCTTGCAGATCGGAGCCAGCCTCTGTAGTTCATGATCTTCGAGAGACCGCGTGCTCTTGGGAGTCCACCTCGCTTCGTGACAGGATCAGCAAGCTTTGTGAGATGTTTTTAAAATTAAAAAAGCTCAATAAAAAAAAGCTTGAATGAGTGTAGAGATGAGGTTTGAGATTTGTAATTAAAAAATTGTAATGAAAATTCAAATCCGTTTTTTCTTTCGAAGATGGAGCTCATAATTAATAATAAAATAGTATTTTCTTATAATTTGTGATTTATTCGATGGAGCTCATAATTAATAATAAAATAGTATTTTCTTATAATTTGTGATTTATAATATAGGAAACCATGTGATTTGCAATATAGAGTTAAAAAATTATAGAAAAAAAATTTCAATAAAGATGTCCTATAAAACCTTGTATTAGAATTGTCTAAGTGCGTCTTTAGAATTCCACAACTTTAAATACACCTTTTCTTTTGTAAATCGCCTTAAAAAGAGTAATGGAGTTATGTAGGCGTGCCTTTTGGGAATTTCGCCAGACTTTTGTTTCTGTCACCTGTTATAATTTTTTATAATAATTAAACTCTTCAACTCCCCCTGACTCCGCCTGCACAAACTACTCAGTCGACGAAGTAAGAGCGTAAGAAGGCACGTCCTCCTTCACGAATAAAGTAGAAGACAAAGGCGGTGGCGAGTCAGTGGGCACACCAGAGACGATGAGATGGGCGAAGGAGTACTGGCTTAATTAATTTGCAGGCAATAGGAATCCAATTCCAATTCAACCCCCTACAGAAATGCAGCACTACATCCATTCACGGCCACACAGACACAGTCCGTCCAGAAAAGGCTGCACGGTTGCTTGGCTTGGTCCCCCACGCACAATACAGGCTTCGTGTGCATGCGAGGAGGAGAGCATGCAGATCACTCAGTAAAGTCAACATTTTAATCTTCTGGTCCGTCACTTTCGTGCCTAGGACCTTTCTAGCTTTTTGACTTTACACAGGTCGTGGCTTTGTTAGGGCGGCGCAGGCAGCAGGTGGCTCCTTTTCCTGCATGCAGGGGGCACTCAGTGCATTTGGAGGATGCAGATGCGATCTACCTGCCCAGATGCCACCTGCGGGCTTTAATTTGTGGGAAATGAATCTAGTGGAAAGGGTATCCGTGACAATGCATGGGGCAGACAATTGTATTGGATTCCATCGCCTCGCTATTATTATTTTTGTGAATTGTTCATTTTTCTCCACCTATGTATCAGACGGGATTCTCGATATCAGAGAATCCCTAGCCCGTCTATTTTACACTCATCGATGATTTTACACTCATCGATGATGATCGATCAGTCGTCCAATAGTCAATCGGACATCACTGATAATTTTTTATCATTGTCCCGAATCAAACGATATCCTGGGAGAATGATGAATTGCTCGTATTCCGGAAGTGAATGATGGGAATGACGAATCACCAAATCGCAACCCACGATGACGACGACGAAGAGAAGATGTCGATGTCTGCAAAATCAACACGAGTATAAAAGGGATATACTGAAAGAAGTTCCGGTGGAGCCCTCTCTAATGCTCAAGTCAAAACTCCTTCTTTTAGGGAGGAAAATGAGGAACCAAAGTATTCGAGTTCTAAAAGCTTACTCCACTTTACCTGGGTGTCGAAGCATCTTATATACCTGACGTCTTTCCCACACGTATCCTCACATCCTCCTCCATATTTCCTGGTCATCAATTATTTGACAACTATTCTCCTCTGGTAACGACCACCGTGACTATTAAGACCATCATTACCATGCGTTACAAGCAATAATTACCTGCTGAATTTCCTGCTTTAGGAGAGGAGGGTATTTGAAGCTTTGCTCTCCTATCTCCACGCTGATCTTTAGGCTCTACTCTCCCGAGTCAGTCTCCTGGATTGACCTCGAGAATCTTCTTCCATTCTCCCGAGATAATCTCGGGAGCTCGATCCCCCAGTCTGACCTCAGGGGCCTTCCTCCATTCTCCCGAGATAGTCTCGGGAGATCTAGCCCCCGATCTAACATCGGGTCATTAACTTGGTAGGTCATGCCACGTAACTTTCTCGTACCATAAGTCTCCCCTCATTACTCATCCCTATCAGGTCGGAATCGTCACAATTGCAATCTCGTCGAATTCAACGGTGAATCCTGCGAGATCGCAATTGCGGCGATCCCAACGGGTTCACAGTACCCCTAGGGTATATTTTTGTTCTGGGCGATGGTCGAAGGCTGTCGATGGTGTTCGATCGACGATCGGACGATTCACCGGTCATCGTTGGCGAGTGTGGGATAGGGGATAGAGAGAGGAGTGGGGCAAAGGGTTTGGTCTCCCTAAGTATTAGACTATAGCTAAAGGATGTTTATTGTAATTTTTTTTCAAATGGGACGCGAACTTGGAATATTAAGACCGCTTGCCTTGAGCGTTTTCTGATTTATCCTGGAGGCCGGTGAAAAATTTTCGTAGAGCCGAGCTGCTCGTTCGAGGTTCGACGTTACCAACCTCGTTAATCATTTTTTATAGCTAAAGGATGCATAAGATTAAGTCGGTATAAAATTGGGATAAATATCTTTTCCACCCCGTTTGAAAAAATTTTAAGTAAAAAAATTAAATTAAATTTTATCTAAATTGAATTTCATAATTAAATTCAATTATTATATTTTGAATTAGTTAGTACATGACAAAATTAAATTGAATTTTTTAATTTAAAATTTATAAAATTTAATTCTTATAATTTTTATCATTTCATTCTTCATTAATAAAATTTAATATTTACATGGAGGATTATTTAATAATTTTAATTTACTAGATAAATTTTCTTTGCAATTCAAACCTATAGAGACCAGATTTATTTTGAAAGAGTTTGAATGAAATTGAATTTCAATTAATTTAATTCTTGCTCAAAATTTATTTCAGAGGGTAGAATTGAATTTAAATTTTTAAAAGAATTCCATCTGTTTCCAAATAAATTATTTATGTGTGATGATTTATTTAATTTTTTAATTTATCTTTCTTAAAATAATTATAAAGTCAATTTTATAGGATGCTTAAGGGTACGTATTAACTAAAGGATTCATAAGTGTGAACTCGATCCAATAAAGAATCAAGGTTCTTAATCTGAAAATGAGATCCAAGGGAAACAGGATCTTCTGTCTCACAAAGTCTTCTGTCCCGCCTGTGTCACTCTCCGATGATGGCCGACGAATCGTTCGATCATCGATCGGACATTATCGATGGATTTTAATCTTCGTACCGAATTAAATAATATCCTAGAAGAACGATGAACCGGTCAGAATCGCTGCAATTGCAATCTCGTCGGATTCAACGGTGAATTCGACGAGATCACAATTACGACGATCTCGACAGATTCACCGTATCCCCAGAGTATAATTTTATTCAGGACGGTGACCGGAGATCGCCGATAATGTCTGATCGACAATCGGATGATTCATCAACCGTCACTGAAGAGTAGGATAGATAGGATAGGGAGCTTTTAGGGTCAGAGGATCTGCCCCGAATCCAAGGAGTTAAAGTCAACTTTCTTTTCCTCGTTCCAAAAACGAGTGCTCCACTTTTTGGTGATGCTGATAAAGAATGTGGATTAACATTCAGAGCAAAGTGTCTCGAGTGGGCATCTTTTCATTTAACAAAGTAAGAAAAAAATGTTCACTGTGTTTCTGTCTCGGTCCACATCAGTTTGGAAGATGATTACTGATATCTTAAAATTAAAAATAATTAATTAATAAGATTGGATAATATCGAATATTGAACGATCGATTCGACCTCATAAAAATTTTCCATCAGTCGTCAAAATAAATCGTGAAATACTCTTAATGAACGATCTAAAAATCCAATATCCCAACGTTCACGTCCCATTTGAAACAAAAATTCTTACAAAATATATCGTAACTGGAGATCAAACCGCGATAACTAATCACCCTTCTGCTGCACCATAGCCCAGAAGCGCGGAATATCTTAAAATTAATACTTTCTGAAAGGTGTTTTGATGCCTCTGAAAGCCTGGAATCAGAACCAGCTGCTCTCCTTTACATCTTTTTTGCTTTAATACTTTCTTAAAGGTTAACTTTCTATGGTTAACTGCAACATGGAAAACTGAAAGAAAAGTAAATAGCAAACGCATCAAGAACAATTTTTGGAAGACAATAATAAGCTCACATCGAGAACTCCATAAACAAACAAGCTAATCAAGAACTCTCAAACCGACGCGCTAACTTAGTAGCTAAACTGCTGCTGGATCAAGTAAGCACTCCTTCAATTGTTTGCTATTTGTTCTTCACTGGCGGTAGTTACAACCTTCACAGGAGAAATGCCTAGCTTTGGGGGGCCTGAAAAGCGCCTAAGGTTTGCAGAAGATGATGAGATGCTGCTCTTGTCGACTGAAGGAAAGGAAAGGCGCTTCTTTGACGAGCGAACTGACCCTTTCTCAGGAGTTCCAGCGCTATCGCATACTGGGCTGTGGCATCGGGACCTGGCTCTAGCTGACTCTGTAGACGCCATGTAGCTAGGTACAGTCGAGGACCCGAGGCTTTCATCATCGCCTATTGATGATCCTGCAATGCTGAACCTCCTTCGCCGCTCGGATTGCACGCTGAGCATGCTCCTCGAGTCATCGTCGACGGAGCACCGACGACCTCTCGGGCTCTCTGATTTCTTTCTGCTTGCAGCAGATGGTGTCATGCAGCGTGGGGTTACAGGTGAGCGATGGGCCGAAGGCCGGCTTGATTTTTGAGCTGCTGATGGAGTGCGTTCCAAGCTAGTGTCACACTGTTTTGTTGTGCGGACAATGAAACTGCAGCTAGCGCTCTTTATTGAGGCATGATCATTGGTTTCCTTTGTGCTTTGGTTCTCCCATGGCCTTGCTGCCATCCAGCGTCCCAACCAGCTCCATCCCCATTGCGGATTGCTTGGCTCTGTGAATACTGGAGTCAGGGATTTAGATGAACTCCTCCACTGAAACACGAAAATTAAAATATATATATATATATTTTTTGGAAGAAAAAAAGAAGTATCAAAATAATAATAATAATGGTAATAACAATGGCAAGTTCAATATAAAACAATAAGACTGGTGCAATAAAAGATGCCCACCACCTGATGGGAAAATGCATAAGCTAGAGCTCTTTCTCTTTTTATAGCAGCTTCCTGTTTATTCAGTAGCTTTGCTTCAATTTTCTCTTTGGGTTGCAGGCTATCATCCCATTCCTCCGCAATCTGTCACAGTTAGGAAGAGAAGAAAGACCGAGGATGAATATATATCAAAAGATGAATGGCCAATCTAAAATGACACCTGAATGATATCATAAAACAATATGATGAAACACTTGAAAGGTAACAATGCTAGAACTCTGGTAAAGGGGCAGGTTTCAAAAATGTTAAATATCTTTCAATCCATATAAACCAATAGAAATGCTAACTCACTATGAAAGTTAAAGAGGATAAGGTTGTTACAAGATCAAACTTTATACAGCTACTATATAGTCCTATAAAACTGAAAAAGATATCATATAACTGCGTGTTCAATCTAAAATAACTACTTTCTCTTGTTAGAACTCAATCGCATCAGAAAACAATGGCATCAATGGGTAATCAGGTAGCATGAACGGCCAAAAGAGCTGACTCTGGCAAGTCAACAAATACACGGTCATGGTAAAAAAGACAGACAGACTTAATAACCATAGTCATAAGATTCAAACAGTATGGTATGGCATCAAGTTAAGATGGTAAGCATCAATCCCTAAAAACACAAGTGTTACTCCACTCTCAATATAAGGCTTGAAAAGATCGGCCGATCACAATGATCAAATTTTTCTATAGGTATAGTGTTCTTATGGTTGAAGTATCACTACAATTGAGGCATCCATGTTCATCTAATACAATACATGCTTCTAGATTATCCATATTCATAGGCATTAATTGCAATGGCAACAAGAACATGCTCACTGATTTCATGTATTAGGTATCAATATCAGCACCATCAGGCTCACTAATCAGTGTGGTAATTATTCACAATAAACCATGTAGGTTGACACCAATAATTTATGTCCATTTCAAAGTGCATTCATCCAGCATAAACTTGGATTCATTTAGTTCAAGAGTATGTTTGATGCCGCTCTTCTATCTACAAGTAGTAGACAAGAATGACGTAGCTACAGTTTTTTATTAGAGAGTTAGAAGATATAAAAAGTTGAAATACTGTTTTCATAAATGACATTCACTTCCCACATTGTTTAAATACATTGAACTATTATAAGTTCAGCATAGCATTTTCATTGAACTATTAGTTCAGAATAGGATTTTCAAAGCAAACATGGAAATCTTGTAAGCATCATTATGTCAAATCCCATCCACAGCGAACAGGTGCCATTGACCCATAAAACATCCGCAGCTAATCACAGTTGTTATCATATAATCTTTTTCTGGAGTATTAGTTTGGCCTTGGCTGATTCTGAGTTTCAAACCCCGTGCAAATAATGTTGCAGATAATAGCAGAAATTGCATACATACCTTTACTTTCTCTAGTTCCTTTTCATGTTTCCGTTGCAAATGCCTCTGGAGAGCCTGGTTTTCCTCTGTCATTCTGACCCGTCTTGAATGTATCTGTGCCTGCATTCTTGCCATTGTTTGCATGCACTGCAATGTGTTTCTAGTTTGCAATTTGACAGCAGTTCCGTCCAGCACTCTCTTCAACCTGTTAAGTCCTCGCAAAGTTCTAGTTGNAAATCTTATCATATAGGAAGCATCAAGACAATGAGCGCAATAACTCATGGACTTCTACCACCGACGAACTTTTTTCCTCATTAAATGCATAAGTTTCAGTAAAAGGTTATTCTTCACAGCACAACTAGCTTTAGTGTATGTGCAAATGTGGCAACCTGGGCATTCAACATTTGTTAATTTGCACAAGTGCAGAAGGATTCTGGTTCTAACAATCTGGGCAAGATAAGAACTTCTAAAAATAGTGTAAAGCAAACGATGTCACACATTACTAAAACCAAAAATAGCACATATTATAGTATTGCTCGCATTAATGGGTTCCCAAGGTACCAATAATTTCAATGTCCCACCATTTTTAATCAGTTGCACATGTTTACTATGTCAACTTGATAAAGTATCATTTATGTGGTTTCGTGCTCTTCTTTTGGTTAAAGCCATGACAAGCACAGAGTTGCTTGCTTTATCTTCTCACAGTTTCTACCCAGTTGTTTAAACTTTGTTTGGTTTAAAGAGGCATATCAAACGGAAAGTGGTTCGGCAGATGGACATGAACAAATGCCACCAAATCACAAAAACAAGCAATTTAATAAAAGGAAAATTATGGAAAAGCAGTGTCCAATAAATGAAAAACACAACAGCCATGCCAGAGCTCTATGATTCTAAGATAACCAATGTTGCACCAACTCAAACCCAAACCAGACCAAATTGCTTGCAAAATGAACTTGTGCAGAGAGAAATTCATCGAGCAGTCAGTTCCTCTACAAAAATGATGAACGGGATCGCATTGTATGTCATGTGTGCATGCCATCAGTCAGAGCCACAATACCGACCATGGTTTCCATCAAAGATTTTTAACCAAGCAGTTAATTTTTATGAATAGTAAGTTGGGGCCGGGGAAAATGAAGTAGAAAGATCACCTGGTAACCTCGGTAAGCAGACTGGATTTTGACGGCAGCAATAAATTCGCTTGATTCACCAGTTTGCCTGGTTGCGGAGGAGGTCAGGCGGACAACCTCTGCGGCAGCCTGAGCCGCGACAGCTGCTGCTTCCGCAGCAACAGCACTAGCGAGCGCCACCGAGTAGGCGTGCTTATTCTGTTCATCCCCATTCTCGATCAACTTAGCCTCCGCAATGGAAGCAGGTAGCAACAATTGAGCAGCAGCACCAGCAGTAGTTTCCACTTCTTTTATAGGAAGTGAATCGGAAACCTTAGAATTATCAAGACTCTCTTTAGGGTTTCCTTGGCAGCACTGGGGGATGAAGGCCCTCTTGACAGCACTAAACCACTTTCCTTTTCTACCCATGTCCACCTTCTTTCTCTTGGGCGATTTTCTACTTTGTTAAAGCATCCTTGTGAATGGAACTGCAGTGGATGAACATGAAAAGAAACAAGAAAGTAAGAAGAAATCTTAAAGCTCATATACTGCGCACCCATGCCTAACCACAAAGATTGAACTTGCTATAACGCATAGAACCACTAGAAATACTGCGATGAGCATCTAGGTGAAAAAAAATTGCTTTACTTTATTCAAGGAAATTGAAATGTAAAGAACGCATCGTTGCAAGCTACAATTTTTAGTTTCAAGGACACATCTTTGCCCTAAAAACATAATTTTAGCCCCAAATAAATCAACTCTACGTAAAGTTAAAACACAAAGAAAAGAAACAAATGAAGAACAAGGAGGTCCTGAAAACCGAAAAATGATAAGCTTTCTGAAGGTTTCTTACAACTGAGGCGGAATCAACAGCTCAAAAAGGTTCAAATCGGCTGGAGCAGCGACCGAGAGGAAACAGAAAGCAGGCAGTAAATGAAACGGGAATCGCAATGCCGGCAATAAACGAGAAAATTTTCAGCCACGATTACCTGGTTAGCCCGGTGAAATGGCAGAAGCACTAACTAAAGGGTCCTCGCTTTCTTCCACACGCTGTCAGGGAGCAGAAAAAGAAGAGATCCAAAGAGAGGGTTGGTCATTGGCGGAACGATCACGGTAAAGACCACAGAGAACTTTTTAACCCTCGCCACACTTCCCTTTACCCCTTCTACGGGACAAGAGGATTGAATCGAAGGTCCGATATACCAGATCTCGTCTCGGAAGCGGGATGACGTAGAGGAAGCAACTGCTCGCGGCCACCGCTCCCCCCTGCTGTCCGCTGTGGTCCACCTTGGCGGTAAGAGTGGGGTCCCGCGCCTCTACCAGCCTGCCTTCGCTCTCGGCTCTCTCCCCTTTGAGCTGTCACCGTCCCTGGCGTTGCCCTTTTTAATGATGAGTCCAATGCCACTTCGTTCCTGCCTCCATGGATCGAGCGATCGTTCCTTCTGCTTTCGTATCTCTCTCGATGCCGTGACGTCGTCGGTTCGGGTAACCGACCGTCCTTGCCGTTCAGAACGGGCAAACTGATGGGAGGCTCCTCCGCCCTCTAGGTGGGATGAGTTTCAGGTGAGATTAGTCAACTCTCACCGCTACGGTTGGCGTACTGTCATGACTTGGTTGGTGGGTGGGAGGACCTCGGCTAAACTTAGGACCAAGGTTCGTAGAATCGCGATCCTACACAGGATCGATTTGGGGTCAGGATCGGATCGGTCAGGATCGGATCGTAAAATCGTACGATCCTATCAAAAACCCTTAAAATGAAAAAATATACAATTTTTATTAACACTATAATGAAAATAATCACGTTTAACTTCAAGAATATTCTATTTATTACAAGATGATACAATTTAATTGTCAACCTATTAGATAATAGACATCTAAAGACTCATCATTTTAGAAAAAAGATATAACATAATATTATTAATCAAAAACTAACTAAAAAATAATTAAATAGATATTTAAATAATCTTAAAACACTAACACTAACGATGAAAAAAATAATAAAAAATAATAAAAAAGATTAATAATCTTCTGGGCCTCTGAAAAGGCTTTAAACAATATTTTTTGGGATTCAATCTTAAAACTAACTTGTAGATCTTTGAACGAGTTTCAATTTGATATATTATAGGTCACGTGGTTCAATCCGAATCAAAAGTTATGACCTCTTAAAGCTTTCATCGATCCTGTTCCGATCCTGTTCCGATCCTGTCCGATCCTATACGATCCTGTCCGATCTTGTCCGATCCTACCGATCCTGCTGCGATCCTGCTACAAAAAACGATTCTGCGCGATTCTGGATCGTTTTGTGGTCCAGGATCGTAGGATCGTACGATCCTACGATCCAGGATCGCGATTTTGCAAACTATGCTTAGGACCTGTCAGTCAACCAGCATATAACTGGAACAAAACTATCTAGAATTAATTAATTCGAAAAGAAAAATAACGTAAAAAAAAGTAACGTAAAATTTAACGTGAAACTCAATTGCATCAATCCTTGACGGGTTCATCATACCCCCAGATTATAGTTTGGTTCGGGACGACGGCCGGAGGCCGCCGCCACTGTCCAAGCGGCAATCGGACGTATATACGAAAAGTGCCACGTCATTCACGTTGAGTTTCACGTTGAAATTTCATACTCTCTATCATAACTCATTCGAAAAATACAGATTCTCTTTTACTATCCATTTTAAAAAATAATTAATTAACTAATATGTAAATTATTTTTAAATTCTCAATTACATCTTAAATTTTATCTTTCCTTCATACATTAAAAAAAAAATATTTCTACTCTCAAAATTGAAAGTTTTATTTACTTCAACTCCCTAATATATATTAATTTATCTAATCACCCCTATTATTTTTAGATATAAAAATCCAAAATAAGATATAATTCCTCCTAAATTCAGTATCATATAATTAGAATATAATATATTTTCTATCAAATTGAGTATCACCTTTTTTTTTTAATTGAGAATTGATCAAAGCTGCCTACAATTGATAAGTATAATTCTTTCTAAATTCAGTATATTTAAATTAGAATTTAATATATTTTCTATTAAATTGAGTACAATTCTTTTTTCGTCTGACTAATTGATTAGGAGGATCATATCAATTGATTAATTTAGGATGAATAACGGTATCTATATTGGGTTTGGGGTTTTTTGTATCTACTTTTCACAATAGAAAAAAAAAAATTCTATTGTGAAAAGTAGAGTATGATTGTGATAGAAATGCAAATTTTGTTGTTTTATTTGTTATATGGTTAACTAAAAAAATCTAATTAATTTGGTAAATCTTACCATTATTATATATATAATGAAATATAATTCAAGAGGAATCACACAAGGGTAGATTGATAAAAAATCTCTGGTAAAATACCTATCAGTACCCATAACCCAGCGGATAAAGTACATTACATAGTCTGTTTTAGGGATTGACGACTTACCCATTCAGTGACTTTGGCATCGAACGTTCCCAAAACGGATCGGGGCGGGTGAATTAGAGAATAGACAGACGTCTGTTGGCATTCCAGTCTTCCTTCTCCTTTCAGGGCCTATCCGGAAGAGAATCCAGTACCTCTTGGTCGTGAATATCTGAATAAGTCGAACTGGCCTCCGTGGATATCTTTGATTAGATAGTACTCAATTTGATAAAAAAAATATACTAGATTTTATTTAAATGATGTTGAAATTTATAAAGAATTATATTTTATTTCAGACATTTTATACCTAAAAATATTGAGGATAATTCTGTAAATCTGTAGTTGAAGCACATGAAATTTTACATGTAGGGAGTGAAAAAAAATTTCTAAGATGGAATTGAGTTTACATACAAAGAGTTTAGGATAATTTTTCCTTAACTAATTAGGCTTAACTTTTGTATATTATTTCAAATTTAACACGCCATTATAATTATAAATAGGGCTATGATATACTCAGTGAAAAAACTCAATGAAATGCTCAGTGAATGACGTGCCACTTTGCATACACACATTCGATTATCGCTTAGTGAATGACGTGACACTTTAGCATAGTATAATTTTTATTTCAATCATATAAAATTTTATCTTCGGAGTATTAATATGATAATATACCGCGATGACGTCACAAAATATCCCATAGCAATATTTTTTTTTAATTATAAGTTTGATTTTTGGGGTATCTACCCGATTTATTTGCGTCCCATGTAAAATGTAAAAGGCATGCTAATTATATTATCATAAAATTAAAATTAAAATATATTAATGTATTCTAATAGTTCATTGATATTCATTCATATTTTAAAATGATCAAATTATTTAATCATAATCATGTACAATACTTTAAATTTAAGTGGATCTAACACTTTTGATTACAATATTATATTACATATTCAAATCAAATTTTGAGCAAAAAATATTGATTTAGCAATTTTGGTCAAAACTCCTATATTATCAATTTTTTTTTGGTAATGTTTGAGCTCACATTTAAATTTTAAATATAAAATAATCATATAATAGTTTTTTAATTCATATGACTTTATTTTTTTAATATACATAACATTTTATTTTTAAAAATTATAATAATTTTGATTAAATGCTAACATATAACAATTTAGATAAGTTAATAAATAAATTTATTTATAAATTTTCATGAGCTCTAATCGTGAATCTTAATTAGTCAAGCCCAGTAGTGGTAATTTTTTGTTTATTTTGTTCTAATACTAGTTAAAATTATTGGTCAATCAATGAAAGAAATTTGTTGAATTAAAATTTAAAAATTCAACTTCAACTTATTTATTGAACGATTTAAGCTAATAATTTCAAGCCATCAACCTTGTAGGTTAGGCCGAGCTACTCGGTTGTCCTCGCATAAGTGGGATTTCTTTGGTTACAGTTGAGTTTTCCCTAGTACTGCATCAACCGGAGAAGTCCCACTTGTGCGAGGACAACACAGTAGTTCGAGTTTACCTTCAAGACTAATAGCTTAAGGTTCATGTCACTCATCAAATAAGTTAAATTTATAATTTCAATTTAGCAAATTCCTTTCTATCTCCGGCAACAAGATTAACCAACAATTTTAAAATAGATTTATTTATATTGAGATGAGCACGAAGAGTGTTGAGATGCAACCATCTCAATGTATGACGATCCCCTTCATCCCGATTGAAAATATTATATCAACAATGGGGAAAGATCAGAGAGGTTCATTGAGTTGAACTTCAAGAGGTAGCAGTAGAAGATGCTCTTCTACTTGACCACACTCAATTTGACTCAGTCCTTACTGATGACCCTCCAAGCATGTTAAGGATGGTATTGATGTCATGAACTCATTCCGAGTTCTTATGTCGAAACTACATCATATCGACTTGCTATATGTTGTGTACAATATAAAGAGAACAACTAAGAAGCTATAAGAATCCTTGGACAAAAAGTACAAGACAAAGGAGGTAGGGGCCAAAAAGTTCATCACGGGTTGATTGCTGAACTATAAAATGGTTGTCTCTAAGAATGCGATCAGCCAAATCTAAGAGCTTCGGATGATCTTGCATGAGGTTTACATGAAAGGTATTATTCTGAGTGAAACTTTCTAAGTGACTGTTATCATTGAGAAGTTGTCTCCCAGCTAGAAGGACTTCAAGAACTACCTAAAGTACAAGCATAAAGAGATGAACGTGGAAGAACTCAATTTTAGATTTTGAATTGAGGACGATAACAAGAGTTCCAAGATAAAGTTGTTCTATCAAACTACTGTGAAAGTCAACGTGGTTGAGTATAATCAAAACTCTAAACTGAAGAATCTCAAGTCTTCTAAGATAGGACCGAGAGAAGACCTTAAACAAAAGAAGTTCTCTGTGAAGTGTTTCAATTATAACTGAGTCGATCACAAATCGTCATAGTACAAAAAACCAAAGAAAAAGTAGGAGACCAACCTAAACGAGAGACTAGAAATGGACGACCTCTACGTCATAGTATTTGAAGTCAACCTGGCAGATTCAAACCTGTGACAATGGTGGATCGATACCGATGCCACCAAACATATATGCTGCAACAAAGAACTACTCCACAACTTTAAAGAAATCAAATATGAGGACAAACTGGTGATGAGGAACTTAGCAACTTCGTACACTATGGGCTAATGAAAAGTAGTGTTGAAGATGACTTCAAGCAAAAAGTTGACTTTAAATAATGTGTTGTATATTTCGGAGATTCAGAAGAATATAGTGTCCAGATCACTTCTCAGCAAATATGGCTTCTGTATTATTTTTGAGTCAGACAGAGTTATTTTATCTAAAAATAAAGTATTTTTAGGAAATGATTATGTAACCGATGAGTTGTTCTTCAAGCTAATTAATGTAATGGCTATTATGCCTAAGGTTAATAAATTACAAAATTCTTTTATTTATATGCTCGAGTGTTCGTGTTTGTAGCATAGTGGACTAGAATATGTTAACTATGACGTGTTACGTAAATTAATTAACATGTAAAACACACATACATTCTATCTTGACCCAAAATACAAATATGAGATTTATGTTAACGTAAAAATGACAAAGTCATTTTTTCAATATGTTGCAAGAAGTAACGAACTACTGTATCTTATTCACATCGACATGTGTGACCTAAAAGGTACACATACACGAAAATAAATATTTTATCACTTTTATAGATTATAATACAAAATGTTTTTATGTGTATTTTTTCAAAAGTAATAATAAAGCTATAGAGAAATTTGTTCTCTATAAGTATAGAGAAATTTATTCTCTATAAGAATGAGATTGAAAAATAATTTAATAAAAAGATTAATGTGGTTCGAAGTAATTGACGCAGTGAACATATATCATTGTTCGTTGAGTTATGTGTCGAACATAGGATCAGACACGAAACAACATCTCCTTATACTCCTTAGCAACATAGAGTTGTTGAGCGAAAAAATCGTACTCTAAAGGAGATGATGAATGCTCTTCTATTGAGTTGTAGACTGCTAGAGTTCATGCGGGGGAAGCTACGTTAACACCTAATTACCTTTTAAATAAGGTGCTTCGAAAGAAAATAGATAAAATCCCTTATGAGTTATGGAATATAAGACAATCATCCTATAAATATTTGCGAATGTGGGGATGTCTTACAAAAGTTTTGATGTCTAATTCGAAAGGGATTAAGATATGACCAAAAATTGTTAGTTACATATTTATTGGATATGCATATAATAACAATGCATATCAATTTTTTTTGTCTGATTAACAAATACTAGATATATACAAGAACTCAATAATAGAATCAAGAATGTATCGTTCTTTGAGCATATATTTTCATATAAAACTCGAGAGAAAGCAAGTTTCTCAAAACGGACATATAAAACACAAAAGGAAGAAGAAAATAATGAATCGGGTGAGGTTGAGCTTAGACAAAATAAAAGAGCTCGAGTAACAAAAATCCTACAAAATGAATTCTATCATTTTCTATTAAAAAGTGAGCCTCAAAGTTATTCGGAAGCAATAAGTTCTTCTGATGGATCTCACTAGAAAGAGATAATTACATCTAAGATATACTTTATCTTGCAAAATTACACTTAGGAACTTATGAATCTTTCTCAAGAAAGTAAACCACTAGGTTGCAAGTGAATTTTCAAGAAGAAAATGAAATTAAATTAACACAATTGATTAGTACAAGACTAGATTGGTAAATAAATGTTTTCAATAATGAAAATACATTGATTACTTTGATATGTATTCTCCATTGCCAAAAATAACTTTCATTAGAGTATTATTGACCATTGCCTATCTATGAAATTTGGATATATATTAGATGAATGTAAATACATTCTTTTTAAATGGAGATTTAGAAGAAGAAATCTCCAGGAAGCAACCTAAAAAGGTTTCTGTGCCCAGGCAGAAAAATAAAGTTTATAGATTAGTGAATTCATTATACAACATGAAATAAGTATCAAAGCAGTGACATGAGAACTTTAATAATATCATGAAGGAAAGTGAATTTAAGATCAATGAATTAATAAATGTGTTTATACAGAAGCCACAGAAAATGACTGTCATCTTGTGCCTATATGTAAATGACATACTTATCATTAAGAGTAATGATAAGATAATCAAATCCAATAAAGACATATTGCAGTTAAGATTTGACGTAAAAGATATGAACCTAACTGATGTGATTCTAGAAATTAAAATTCTAGGACAATAGAAGGACTTATTCTTATTCAGTCTTATTATACAGACAAGATTTTTGAGAAATTTACCCAGGGTGATATAGTGTTAACATGAACGTTGATAGATGTGAGTCAATATTTATCGAACAATCGAAGAGAAAATATCTCTCAGATAGAGTACTTTCGAGTAATTGAAAGTTTGATGTACTTAATAAGTTATACATGACCAAACTTAGCCCATGCAATAAGTAAACTGAGTATTTATATGAGAAATATTGGTGTAAAGGAAATCCAACCTATTTAAACTGGAGATCCCCAAGAACCAGGTTCAAAAAGATAACCTAACTGCATCAACAACCTTGCTCATTGACCCAATGAAGTAGTGAAGGATGAAGATTAAGCACCTAACTTTAATGATTTAGTAAAGTGATGTGGAATACTCTTAAGAGATCACCTATGTAAAAAAGAAGTGGAGTCATTTCGAAGAGAATTGGAGGCACAATTCTTAGAACTTTTCACAGAACCAGACATGTTCATGGCCAAGAACGAATGCACCCATGAGAACTAAGTTGTATTAGGGAGAGTCCTGTGTGAGATATGTCAATGTTTACGCAAACTACAGAATAGTTCAACAATATAGTGTCTACTGTCTACTAGTAAGCCAATATGTATTCATAAGGAAAGGTTCAAAGGGTAAAACCTGTTTGTCCTATATAAGACTCAACTGTTGAATGCTATTACATACCTTGTTTCTATTTATATGGGGGATTGTTGGAAAATGAATGGAAAAGATAGATGACCAGAAGGAAGAGACTCCATGAAATTTTAGTTCTACATTGGGAATTTTATGGCTAGATGGTTGGTCTATATTATTGCATGCATTGAATGTCGACCGGTCGAAGTAAAATTTACCCAAGCAAATGAACCAATATTTTGACACTCGAATCCAATTTTGCTACATACTCAAGTACATAACAAATGCATTAACTGACGTTAATGGCATATCCGAAACCTCTCTGTGTTTTGATCTAGGTGAGTAAAGGCAGTATGATGATTAATTGTCCATTTAACATTGCCAAAGGTTGGAGTTTCTATAAAAGAGAAGGTCATGATCTTGAGCAAAAGTAGTATAAGAAAAGTAACCTCTATCCACCTTCGTTCCCACACTAGTTTTTCTCTCTATTATGCATCCGCTCGACATATCTACTCATGGTAGCCTTCAGGTACTATTCTAGTTTGCTGCGACCACCCGTGCTTGATAGAGATTTACGATTTGTCATTGTATTTGTTAAATATCAGAAATTAGGAGGGCTAAGTTGAAAGTGTGCTATCACTTATATTAGTCGAGGAGAGAAAAAAAAACCTAATTGAAAAATCACCACAACACTCCCTCATTGCGAGCCTATTTTTTTTTTCACTCTCTACGCAACTCCAGCCTTCCATCGTCGGATGCAAACCTTTTCTCCTCCTCGATCCACACTGGCGATTCCTCCTCTTCACGCGAGCGAAGCCGAAGGTCACTGGTCCTTCCACAGCCCAGCGATTCCAACACTGACGGTTGCTTCTCTCTTGTCCCTTCACCTAGCCTTCTCCTCAGACCTAGGGCAGGCGATCCAAGCCTAGAGGAGGTTGTCGGCGATTTGGTGTTGCATCTTGACTCCAAACAAATTTATGGTGGATTCCTTCTACTAGTTTTGTTTTCGGGCGGATCTGAGCATAGCTACAGGGTCAGTGATCGTTTAAGGTAAGGAACTCATCTTAGGGTTTGCTATTGTTGGCATGATACATTATAGAATGAGTTTCTTCTGGTTGATGTAGTGTTTTCCCTATTTTTGTTGGTGAGTTAATGTTTGGATTTTGGATTTAGATGTAGATTGGTGTTTTTGATTTTGGGAGGTTTTGTCGTGTGATACTTTTGTAGGATTGGTGTGGAAGATAAGGTTGTAGTTGTTTTCTTCTCGTAATTGAATTGAGATTTGGATAGCAATTAGAGTCTTATAAAGATTTTGTTTTTGGGTTCAAAGGTAGTTGGACTTTCTTAGTTTGGCTTGTGTGCAATGAGCCTTCATGTGTCGTGAGCCACACATTGCTTGGATTTTTTTTGTTGTGCATCAATATTAGAACAGAATATAGGTTGTGCTTGGATTTATTTTGGGAGATTGGAATCTTGTGTTTACTTCCTTAACTGCGTGATTCATGTTTAAGGGATGAATGTAGAGCTATGGGATTTAACCCATAACCTAATTTTGCTAAGTTGGGGTAAGAAGGAATTGACCCTTATTTAGGAGTAATTAAAAAGGTGATACAATTAGGATTGATCCTAATAGAGCTTGTATTTAGTTTAACTAAATATTATTTGTATAATAGCTAAACTTTATTCTTGATATATGTAGACTTCATTCACATGGCGGGTACTTCTTACTTGATTTCTGTAGAACAGTTTATCTTAAATGCATAGTTATTTTCTTAACTGAGTAGATTGATTTACCTTAATTTATTTTGTTTGTATTTCCTGCTCGATTCTTTTCGTGCTTGATCTTTAAGTTAAATCAATATTTTCATGTATACAATCTTAACTCTTGTTTTCTGATCTAAAGAATATTATTTGTACGTGAATACTTTAGAACTATCATATGACCTATCTAGGGTGTGATTTGCATTGGATATACCCTACACAGTAGATTAGTTGCATGTTTATTTAATATGGTAGTGATTGGACACATATTTTGTATTGATGGTATGATAGTTAACTTAGTTGAGGTTGTGCATATTGGTATCATACATCATATTATATTTTTGCATGCTGACGACCATTGACTCACTTGTGTTTGGGACAGGTCGTCGGTCATATTTCCTATTGTGTCACGCTCAATTAAAGTTGTGTGCAGACAGTTAATACCCCCTAGGTGCTAGGGATTCCCATAGGTACTTTTGGGGTTTTATAGTCACAGGTGTTAGACTTTTCTGCATAGCCACAGGTGTTGGGCGCTTGTATCTTGTCCACCCGGCTAGCCAGTGTAGCGGTAGTTGGAGTGTATATAGATCAGGTCATTATATCATGTGTATATGATACATTGTGCATTTTATTTATGTTTGTTGTATTTGTTTGAGCTGTGATTACTACGTTTGATTGACATACATATATGGATTATGATTTGCATTGATTGTATGATCCGGATCAGCTCATTAGGACAAGCAGCTGCTTATTATATCATGGGGATTTTCTTATCATGCCCCGATCTGTTATATTAATTTCAAGTATGTTTATTCATACAGTTATATTTGATCTATGCTCTATATTTCGGATACTGTATTCCATTATTTCTTTATGTTTGATATATTCTTTTTATTACAATGTATTTATCTATCCTTATACTCGCAGAGTTCGAGTTCGGACTCACCACTCTTTGCCTTTAATTTTGTTTTAGGTAGTTGATAGCTGCGACTTGTGCTGTCAGGAGAGAATCCATCTGTCGGCCCCCTCAGCATTGAGTACTTTTCGTTTGTTTCGTACTTTCTTTATTAGACTTATTTTTATTTCAATGGACCTATATTTATTTCATTGGTATTGGAGTGGTGGGTTTGGGTGTTTATCTTGGCTTTGAGTTTTTCTTCGGAGTTATGTGATTTTCCTTTACGTATTATTAACTACGTGGTTATATTTTTATCATTTTATTTCTATTGTTGTCAATCATGTTGGTTGTGCATATGTATATTATATTGAAAGAAATGTATAAATATTTCAGATTATCCGTCGTACAGGAAAAATATTATTTGATTTTCTATTGGACATGTGCCTCACTAGGAGCGTGATAATATCTTGGGAAACAAACAACCAACAACGATCTTGAAGCACCACTGAAAGAGGGGTGAATCTGTTTAAGGGTACTACATCAAACATAGGTCTCGACATCTAGGTACAACAACCCACTCGGGCTCGACCAAGACTTGGTTGTTGGGAATGTTGCTTCCAAATTCGGGCAGCCGGGCGATTCCACTCCCGGCTCGACTACGATATCGACTCGGGATTACTCTTGAGTACTTGACATCTTCAGTTCTCGACTCAACAACACTCAACATCCACTCAGGATTACTTTCCCTAGCACCTAATCTCCATGCCCGAGTACTTAGCAGTCGAGTGATGCTCGATAGTCGTGTGAATTCTCTCTTGACTTGGCGTTTGGTGATCTACTCAGCAGTCAGGCAATGTCTCTCCCAACTTAGCACTCAAAGTACTTGGAGGGCTCGATATTCAGAGAATTCGATACTCGAGAGAACTCAATTGTAATTAGAGAAGTCTCACTTGTGCAAGAACAACTCATTAGCTCGGTCTAACATGTAAGATCAATAATTTGAGATTATCAACTCAGATCGCTCAACAAATTAATATTTTAATTTTATTTCAGTAAATTTCCTTCTATCTCCCATGATAAAATTGCCCAACAAAAATTTACTCTAATACTAGTTGAAATTACTCTAATTAAAATTGCTCCAATAATGTTATAATAATTTGATTAAAACTTCTATCTGCGCTATCAATTTAGAAAGATATTTTAGAAAAAAAATTCTTTAGAGCAATGATAGAGAACGTGAAATTTTAACGTGAAACTCAACGTGAATGACGTGGTACTTTTTATATACATGTCCGATTGTCGCTCGGACAGTGGCGGCGGCCTCCGGCCACCGCCCCGAACAAAACTATAACCTGGGGGACGGGTGAACCCGTCGAGAATCGGTACAATTGAGTTTTATGTTTGATTCACGTTGAGTTTTTAATGTTCCTAATCATTTTCCATAAAGTTAATCTACGTAAACCCAAAAAAAAAAAAGTGAAAGGAGAATTATCCTGATCATGCATTGGACGGCAACAATGTTTCCTTAACGGATTCGGGCTATCGGGTTTACAGGAGGTCCATTCGACCCTAAAATTTCGGATATCCTATGTTACCCTCCATTTCGCGTGGATGTGTTCGACATTTCTCCAATGTTAAAGGGCATTATTGGATTCGGACTTAATTTCTTTTTCCCCCACTCAAAACCGCCCTGCTCTCTTTCCCCGACGTTCGAAGGCGCTCGGAAACTTCCGCGACAAATGGCGGTTGCGAATCGCAGGATGCGAGCGCAGAAGCGGAACCCGTCGTCCCAGATCTGATGCGCGCTTTCTTGATCTCTGCGTTCGTCTTCGTTGTTGTATAGATTCTATCGGTTCGAGCTGCGATGAAATTCTTCAACGATTTGCCGCCGATGGATCACTTTCGATCCGAAAACATGAGCCTCGTGCAGCTCATCATGCCCGTCGAATCAGCTCACCACGCCGTCTCCTACCTCGGCGAGCTCGGACTCCTCCAATTCAAAGACGTGAGTTGCCCTAAACCTGCGGATCTGCCCTGTTCATCCCTGAATTCAGCTGGTATCCTAATATCCTATTTGTCTTGATTGAACTTTTCGTTTGGAATTGATTTTCATTCCTTTCTTGTACTGATGTGGTCGGTACTGAATATAATATCTTTTCGCCACAAATTCTCCATAAAATTAATTCATCCAGTAAAGGGTGTAAACTTTTCGCAATTATATTTCGAGGAATCATTGGTTGTCAGATTGCAAACGACAATATCGGAGATTGCTCAATATGTTTAATGTGATTAGTTTTGGGTCTCGGATATTGTTTGTTCTAAACTTTTGATGCCGTTGACTTATGGAGCATTTGCTTTCTCTTGACTCTTCTTTTACTTTTACAACTCCTGGTGGTTTTATGTTCTTAAGAATGTGGAAGACTCATGGGCATAGAGTTTCTAATTCCTCTTTTAAGATCGTGAAGTGATTGGCAATTTAACCACGCCCTCTCCTGCTGTCAGTGCAGATCTGCGATAATATATATATAATATGACACGCTATACTTTCGTATGATAATAACTTATTTTCTTATCAACCTAATTACGTAACATTACTTTCACATCCATTTGCATAAACATGTAGGTATTTGATATTTATACCCACGAACATTTATTTGTTTGTGAGTTGGCGGTCAACCCTGATTTCTCATCATAGTCATGCACATTATTCGAAATGACAAATTGAAACTGAGCTAGATTTTCAATGTAGTTTAACATAGGCAAGGTGGGTTTGGTCCATTATAAGAATATAAAGGTGATAGATGCCAATTGTATGACAAGATGCCCTCCAGTATCTGGAATTGATCCATCTCTCCCAAGGTACATTTGGGATCGATCCCTTAACCAACCATGATGGCGTGAAACTCAGTGTAGCTCTCCTAACACTTTTGTGCTGTGGAAAATATACAAGCAAATATAAGCAAATGACAGTGAACTTGGCAGAATGGTCCATCTCTCTTGAATAGAAGAAAAATACTGCTGCTCGGGAAAAGCAAGACTGGCCATGACCAATAAGGTCTGCTTTCCAAGTATTATGGCCAAGAACAACCAATTAAAATTGTGCACTAAGGCTAAGACTTGGCACAATCACTCAGATTCCTTAACTGAGTCTTGGTGATCCATGGCTCACTATTAGGATCAATCTTAGTCATGTATCAAACTAATAACTATTCAACCACCAACTAAATTAATTATTTTAAAAATGTGTTTGTCCATTTTGAAGTATTTAAAACTAAATCCAGAGTTAGGAAGAAATTTGAGTTTCAAACTCTAATGATTCGTATATGAGAGATTGATATCGAACTTAATCTTCCTTGCATTTCAAAATAGAGAAAGGTATTGTTTTTGACAATTCATTTCTTCAACCTCGACCTAACTCCTCAATTTGATTTGTTCAATTTTACAATCAACGACATTTTAGGGTACTCCCATTCTCACTCACTGTGATGGTTGACACTTATTATTAAAGGTCGTAATTTTTCCTTTTTCATACCATGTTGTGATGGCAGTTGTACACCAACATATGTAATTGTGTGGCATTTGGCATTGCAAATGCTGCTTAATATAATTCTACATGACTTTATAATTTTTACCTATCTCACTTGTTCAACTGGATTGCCTTAGCATTGCATACAACCTTACATAAGTTATGTACCCAATGACCTTTTTGATGCCTTGTCAAATTTTCATATTATCTTGCTAATAGATAGTCATGTTGAAACCTCCATTTGTGCTAATCAACTAACATTTCTCTCTGCGTGTGCAGTTGAATGGTGACAAGAGTCCGTTTCAGAGAACATTTGTTAATCAGGTATATACTTAAATAACCCTTTTAGGTTTCTTTTATTCTAACTAGTAACCCTGGATTTCATAGGAGTTGAACTGAACTGTTAGTGGCTTGCAAGTGATATCAGACTAAATGAAAGCACTAAAAGCATGGTGTTTGGTACAATCATCTATTTTTGAAGTTGCATTGGATAATTAGAACCTTTGGCTGTGATACTTCTCAATGTTCTTATTTATATCAGGTTATGGTGAAAGAATATAATCAATTTCCTATCATGTTATGTTTGAAATATTATAATAAATGTAATGTTTTTATATGCTGCTGTTGGCCAGATTAGTTACCTATGGTTCTGGACTATTCATTTGGTTTAGTTAGTAGAAAGTATGATTCTAAGTCAATACTGGGAGACCTCTTGCCTCCAGATGAACGGTTGGATTGACTTAGAATAGGATCAGAAATGGTGTATGTGTGGAAAGATTTCCAGAACTTTAATGCTAGGCAGAAGAATAGTAAGTCATGGTGAAATATTCTAATTTCTTAGATGTCAATAGGATTTTGGCCATAGAACCCTATAGTCTCTAAGCAAGATTTTCTTAGTTGATCTAAGGATACTTGTTATTTCTATCAATTTTTGAGCTTTCTTGCTTCATTTATCTTAGTTTGATTGCATTTGCTCTTCCTGATCTGGAAAACTTATGTTTGGAGGGGCAACACATAAACATAAAGTAATGATAAAGAACTGTTGCATTTTGTGGACTAAATTTTTATACACTGTTCATTGCTCGAGTAACAACATTTGAAGGGAACTAAACTATCATATTAAAATTGGAAGATTTAGTTCCATGACAATTACACATGGTGAACACCCTTCTAGTTGTTACTAATATTCAATCCATTGAATCAATCCTGCTGTGTTGCGTCCCAGTTAACTTTGATACTCAATCAGACATCATGTTGCCAATTTCACATAGTACATGCTTTGCATCTATTGGATAGTTCACAATTCACATCTATTAAACTTCATACATTGATTTAATAATGCAATTGCAATGTGCATAATAATTGATTGGCTTCAATATCATGTAGGGTATGCATATGGTTTTGATTTTCTCTAGGATAGCAATTATTAGGCAATTTCAAGCAGTTGGCAATTGACCCACTGCGTAGTGCCTAGGTGGTATGTGGGGGTCTAGACGATCAACATTAAAATAATGTTAAAATAGCAGAATAAATGTATTACATTAATAACGACTAATATTAATTTGTATGTATACCAATTGTATTCTTATTTAATATAATTATAAATAAATAAACTATAATTCATAAGTAAACACCAACACATAGTAAAAATGAAATATTGTATATTTCATATTGCAGCCAAGAATCACAAAACTCAAAAAAAAAATGTGTGCTGAGATTAAATGTTGAAAATTTTAACAATTATTTAAAATTAGACAAGAGAAGATGGAGGACTCACCTAGGGAAGAGAATTGATGAATGATGGTTGGAAAATGGATGAAAATTGTTACTGGCCTCCTACATCGAGTGAAAAGGAGGATAAAGGTGCATGATAGGAGAGATCAGACAAATAAGCGGAGTTGAGTCTGCTAATGAGTAGAAAAATGATTCAACAACTTATTAAAAAACATTTTTTTTTTAGACTGGCTTGCCCAACCACTTAGGCAGTTTGCTTGGGTGGATTGCTTGGGCTGCTTTCAAAGGATTGCAGATCACCTAGCAACTAAATGAAGTGGTGCTTTGATGAAACTGCTTAGGTGGCTGCCCTTTAAAACAATGTTTGGAAGTTTGTATTTCATTTCATCTTTTTTAATAGAATGGTATGCTGGAACTTAAATGATATCTGCCAAATGATTATATTGAAAATAACAATCTAAGGGAGTTTTGATAGGGTTTGAAAGAGTGAGTGGAAAATTTAAGAGGCAATGGCTAGGGAAAGATTTTTCACAAGCTTTTAATTCTAAGGAAAGGGAGCGGGAAAGTTTAGATTTAGAAAATTGTTTTTTTTTTAAATTTTTTTTGATTAATTTAATAGATTTCATAAAAAAACAATAATGATATTTGACCAGATTTTTTGGTGAAGATTAAACATAATTTCGCTGCTACCCCATTCGGGTGGACGCGATATGTATATTTGCCGTGAAACATTTAATAGTTGCTTTCTTTTGTCCTTCTGTTTCCTTCTGTTTCCTTGGACAGAATCAATGGGCTCATTCCATTCTGTCAGTTCTATTGTAGGAAAGACGGCTAAGTTTTTGTACAGTTCTGAATATCTGATGGTTTTTTCTCTGTTCTACCATCTTATTATTGTTATTGACTTCTTTTGCTTCAGTTTCTTACTACTTTAGTCTATAGAAGGTTGTGCATCTGGATTAATTACTATATTATCTGACATTAATTTTTTTCTACTCTGAAAGGTAAAGAGGTGCAGTGAGATGTCAAGAAAACTAAGGTTTTTTGCTGATCAGATAAGCAAGGCTGGTGTTACAACTTATCCAAATCCCGATTCAGAAGAAGTGATTGACTTGGAGCAACTAGAGGTAAGTTGCTTTGCTCAGTAAACTTTTTGTCTTATCATCTTTTGGGTCACAATCATAATTTTACTAACAACATCAACATTCTATTACTTTAGATAAGATTGAGTGAACATGAGGGTGAACTTCTAGAAATGAACAGAAACAGTGAGAAGTTGCAACAAACATATAATGAGCTCCTTGAATTTAAGTTGGTGTTGTTAAAGGTAATTTTCTAGTTACTACAGTGTGCTTTGGTGAAAGATTATCTTAATTTATCACTGATGTTTCATGAAACTGAAACTGCGGGTTTGTTTATTTCTTTCTTAACCCAGTTTGCAAAGTCCTAAATGTTCTTTTGTGCTTGCAATTTGTCAGTAACATCTAATTTCATCTATGATTCAAGTATGCTTATTGATTTTTTTCCTCCATAGCCTATAGGTTATTTGGTCATTATATTGACTTCTAGTTTTGCTGGTTCTGCACAATATACTTCTTTGGATACTTTTATCCATGTGTGTGGGTGGCTAAAATCTCCATGGTAACCTAGCATAAGAAGAATTTATTTTGTATTTATGTCTTTCACTCTTCACTTTTTCAACCATGAGAGAACTATAAACATATGCTAAAAAACATATTACATAAGAAGGCTTGATATTTTTGCATGTACTGCTCGATACGGGGCATCACTGTTCCTGATTTAGACAGTACACATTTGGTATGAAATTCAAAAAAGAAAAAAAGTAATGATATCATTGTGCCTAACATGCATGCATGGTAAAATCTAAATAGAATTATAAGACCAATTCAGGAATAAATTTTTTATTTATCCCTAACTTGATTATATGAAACTTGCATTATGATATAGAAATTTTGACTAATAGTATGAACATTATCTCAATTCCCATTATCAATCTTTTTTAAGTCATGTTTATATGAATGTTTAGAATGTAAATTCATACAAAGATAGGTTTACTTGGTTAGGCAAGCATCAATTTGTACTAGAAATATCTGAATTACTTAAATAATTTTAATTTTTGTCAAATTGCCTAACATTTTCTTTGGTTTCACTTTCTTCTACTTCGTACATCTTCCATTCCATTAGATTTAACTCTTTTTACTATATATCTATTAGATGTCTTTGAATATATCTATGCCATCTCAAATAATTTTCTTTGTTTTATCAATCTACTGGTTATTTTATCCTTTCTAATAAATTCACAGATGCACCTAAATAATCACCGCTCTACTATTGTATGTGTTGCTTCCTAAGAATCCACCACTTCAATCCATAATATAACAAAAAAAATTAAATATTTTAATTACATATTAATGCCCATAACCCTAAATAAGTACTTCAATTTATAGTAATATCAGTATATAATTATGTAATGTAAATCAAGTGTGCAATCATCTAATGTTAAATATGAAACAATGTATTATTCAATATTTTGTTGAAGACATTTTCGTTAATATTGTAAATCAGCCATCAAAATTGATCATATTTCTCATAAGCCAATTAAACTCTCACAAATTTTCTCTTAGTGGATATTATTTCTGTTATGATATACCAAACATATGATGAATTTTCATATTGTTGAAACTTGAAACAGAAACAGTAATTCCTGCTCGTCACACTAGTTTTTCCAATCCAATAGATCCTAGATCCAATCAAAGCCTATGAATCATAACAAAACAAGTTTTGAGTATATTTGCTATTGGATTCCTTGTATGATAAAAAAAAAATAACTCCCATATCAAACTAGGTTAAAATTAATTCATGTGGAATCACTTATGGTTATGCAATTAACCAATTACTAAAAGCTTTAGGTTTAGTGATAGAGGTTATTGAAGTTTAAAGTGTTCCGGTACAAACAGGGAATATCACATTCGTTGATTTTCTTTATGATCATGTGAAAAACTCTTCAATAATAAAAAAAGAACAACAAATTGTCTGTGGGCTGTCGAATTGCAACATCGACTTGCCCATCAACATCGACTTCCTCTTATACTGTTATACTGTTTCTTGTATTTATTGATATCACGGGGATGTAATTTTTGAGGCATTTTCCATGCTTGAGTGGATTTGCACTTATCATGTTCTATTCCAGGCAGGTAGATTTCTTGGCTCAGCTCAAAATCACCTAGTCATGGCAGAGACTGAGTTAGTCGAAAATACATACTCTATAAAAAATGAGGACAGATTATCTTTGCTTGAGCAGGTTTTTTTACTTCTCCTTTGCTAACTGTAGTAAGTAATGCCGTTTAGTCATTTGGTTACTGAAATGAGAATATCATTAAAAGCCTATGCAGCCTGAGCCTTCAAATAAAGCTGGCTTGAGATTCATCAGTGGAATTATATGTAAGTCAAAAGAGCTAACATTTGAGAGGATGCTGTTCCGTGCCACCCGGGGTAATATGTTTTTCAATCAGGCACCTGCAGGGGAGCAGGTCATGGATCCAGTGTCTGGTGAAATGGTAAGAGTAACCTTCCCTTGCATTCATTTTCTAATATTAGTCATATTCTTTGGTTGGTACTTGATGCGATTTATTTTTTTAATGATTTTGGAACATAGTAAAACTTCCTTACAAATAAAACTAATAGTCTAATATTACCTTAAGCTTCTTTTCAGTTGTGCTTTATGTTACACGTTAGTACTTTTTTTAATGATGTTCAGTGTCTTTGTGCTTGTATTGTGTAGGTACACAAGACTGTATTTGTAGTTTTCTTCTCTGGAGATCAGGCTAGGAGCAAAATACTGAAAATCTGTCAAGCATTTGGTGCAAATTGCTATCCTGTACCCGAAGAGAACAACAAACAGAAGCAACTGACTCATGAGGTATTCTGTTTCATACTCAGTTCATCATGTGATGTCATTAGTCTTAACTGACCATTTAGACTTCATTATATGTAACAATTATGGCAAGGGTGACAAGTCTGAAATATATAGAATTTTCACATTTAGTAATTACCTCTTTTTTGTGTAAAATTTTATTCTGAAGTTTATCTGGAAGTATAATATTTATGAGTTATATTCTGCTGTTCATGCTACCACGGCATATTCTTCTCCTTGAAGAAAATGTAGGTTATGCATTATCTGTCTGATACTTTTTAATCTTCTGAGATGCTGGTAATTTTTAAGACATTCATCTTCTCATTCTCTTAAACTAACATTATTGTGGAGTCGAATATTTTTAAGAGTCAAGTGTTATAACACACACACACACACATATATGAAAGAGTTTTAAATTAATGGAGAATAATGTCTTATATTGTTATAAATTCTCTTTTTGACGTTTTTAATTGAATTAATTATATCTGCATTCTGCCCTTGCACTTATGTGATTGCTCTCAAAAGCTTAGCTTTTCCCGTTGCTTGGTAGTCTTATAATAGATGCCAATCACATTTCTTACCACATCCAATTTTTGCTATATTATAGAACATGTTCTATATCATCAGGGAAGTCATTTAGCAGTTTGGCGTTTTGTGAACTTGTTATGTTTGTGGTTGAAGCAGGGGAGTTCACATCATTGCTCTTGTTCATAAAACTAATTTTTCTTTACTTTATCCTCATCTAGGTTTCATTGCGCCTCTCTGAATTAGAAGCAACTCTAGATGCTGGAACATGTCATAGAAATAAGGCCTTGGCTTCAATTGGTTCTCAACTGTGGAACTGGACTATCTTGGTATAACTAGTTACCATCTGCTTCCTCTTCTATTAGTTTGATTTGAACATGATTTGTCATATTGGTGAAATAACTTTCTAGTAATACATGTTTGCATACCAATTTATTGTAAATAAGGTGTCAACTACTGATTTCATTCTATTTTTAGGTAAAAAAAGAAAAATCTGTATATGATACTCTGAATATGCTTAATTTTGATGTCACAAAAAAGTGCCTTGTTGGAGAAGGATGGTGTCCAACATTTGCTAAACCACAGGTGATAAATAATTCATTGTATTACTATCTTAGGTGAAATTATAGAATTTAAAAGTGTTTATATCATGGTACTATAGTTAATATAGTGATTATATATAATAGTTTTGAATGATCTTTTGGTGCCACAGATCAAGGAGGCTTTGCATCAAGCAACAATACATAGCAATTCTCAAGTGGGAATAATATTTCATGATATGGACTCTTCTGAGTCTCCCCCAACATACTTCAGAACAAATCGGTTCACAAATGCATTTCAGGAAATTGTGGATGCATATGGGTTTGACCTTGGAAATCTATTAATTTCTCTTTTTTTTCCTTCAATAATTAATTTGATATGGAATATGGATAAATTACAATTGTGTTGAATGGAAGATGATTGCAGGAATTTGAGCTAGTGACGATGTTATTTGTCTTCAACCCTCATATAATTTATCTTTCCTTTTCCTTTCACTTGCATTTTCATAATCTGGCTTTTTGTATTTTTTTTTCTCTAGAAAAAACTCTTTGAATTAGAGCACCTTCATCATTGTCTAGAAAAATCCCAGTTGCTACAACTATTTGAATAGAATGTTAATGTTCTTTGTGTGGCAACAACAAGTAATTTGACTTTTTTTTTTTTTTAACATTTCCAGTTGTTGAAGGTTCTCAATATCTGAGAGTATATTGCCAGTTACTTCTTTGATCAAAATAGTGCCATCAGCTAATAACAAATATCATGGAAGATTGTATTGAATGGGTTCTATAATTATGTAGATGTCCAAAAATCATGGAAGATTGGTTTGAATGGATTCTAGAATTATTTAGAAGTCTATCTTTCTCAGGCAATGAAAAGGAAACAAGCTTGAAAATAATTGACTATTTGATCTTCTGTGAAGAGACTTTGCAAGAATTAACTAATAATTGAAGAACGATTCTTAATAAGTTTTTGGAATCACGTTTTGGTAATTCCACATCTATGATAATGTTTCTTGTTCGTCTGCAGTGTTGCCAGATTTCAAGAAGCAAATCCTGCTGTTTACTCGGTCATTACCTTTCCATTTTTATTTGCTGTGATGTTTGGTGACTGGGGTCATGGTTTATGCTTGCTGTTTGGATCGTTGGTTCTTATCCTTTGTGAGAAAAAGCTAGGATCTCAGGTTCTTCTCTTCAACTTTTCGAGAATGCCTTTGTGAATTATCGAGTACAGATTTGTCAAGAGTTTCTGAGTTCAATGCCACTTAAGGCAACATGGTATTTACTGTGTGGAATATTTTGTGTTGAATCCTTTTGTAATTCATCTCACTCTTACTAAGATATTTCTCATATCCCTAGTCCTTAAAATAGAGTAGGAATTCCTGCCTACATGTTTGAATCTGTAGCACGCATGACAACCATGCTAGATTTTCAATTCTTGGATATTTCATATATTTCATATTATAAAATGCCATAAATTGTCAGATCTATAAATGGATGGATGAACATTGCAAGTCTGATCCTATGTCGCCTAGTGAGAACTATACTAAACTTGAAAGTCTCTGATATTTCATATCATTAGATGCTATGATTTGTCAAATTTATAAATGGATGGATGGACATTTCAGCTGTATGTACCATGATGTACTTGCTTAGAGGCCTATTAGGATGGTCTGATACAGTTAGGCAATTAATTGGCCAGTTGATCTGTGTTTAAGAAATCTGAAATCAGATTATGCGCCTATGTTCACTAGGAATTTTGAGAAATTATTGCAATTTCTAAATATTGGTAGAAAGGGTTTGCACTATGTACTTTGCTCCTGATGGATCCATACTTGTAGTCTTCGAATTGTTGAGATTAATCCAGTGTACAATCTCATTATTCCATGTACTGTTGATGTTAAATGTACAACAATAACGATAAATTGTGAGCACTTAATATTTGGCCTATGATGTGTAGGTCTTATTTTTCATTCTTCTACTGCCCACACCTTCTCTTAATTATTTTTTGGTCCATTTGCATACAGAGCTTCAGTATCATGTTCATTCATTCAACATTCAATTAACACTATCATGACTAAGCCTTGCTTTTGAGTTGCCATGTCAGTTTCTTTTTTTCTATTCATTCATCTCTCTGGTCTATTCCTATCCTGTCATTTTTACTTCACTCTCTGAGAACCACTATAAAAGGAAATCATTCAGTTTGTTTTTTTTATTTCTAGCCTTTGAAGAAGTAGGAAACATAAGTAGATGGCTGATGGTTTCGTTGGGTAAAAAGTGCAAACTTTTCTCCCCATACGAACTGCAAACTTCCAACTATCTTCCAACTCTTATCTCAAATGAAAAAGAAAAAACTAAGTGAATTGACAGCTGATTCAAAGGACTTTATGGAACAATTTAGGTGTTACGCATCATAGCATTTACCAACCATCAGCTAGGAAAGAAAATATGTTTCAAAGTTGTGTATAGTTTATTGATTTATCAATCATTGCGATATAATTTAAGCTCCTTTTTATGGACTTTTTTTTTTTTGGCTTCTATGCAAGCTTCATATCAAAGATTCTTCACCCCTATCATTATCTTAATTGGGGGATGATTAGAATTTTTTTCATAGGTAGTGCCCTCTGCCTAAATATAGGCCCCTGCTTAATATAGATTATCATTATTCACATTTTACATTTTCACATTTTACTAAGCCCTGTTCTGAGCCTTGGCGCAATGGTAAAGTTGTCGCCTTGTGACCTAAAAGGTCACGGGTTTGAGTCCTAGAAACAACTTCTTACAAAGTAGGATAAGACTGCGTACAATAGACCCTTCCTTGTAGGGATGGAAACAGGCTAGGCCAGACTTTTACCTTAGCAGACCAGGCCTGTATAATAGCAAACTGGCCTGAGCCTGGCCTGTGACCTGTTATAGGCTTTGTTCTTGGCCTGAGCCTGGCATGTTCAATAGTCTGGCCTGGCTTGCGGCCTGTTTACAAAGCCTGTAATTTAATTCGATTATCCAAAATACTTCTAATATATAAAATATAACAATTCAATTCGAATATTCGATTATCCAAAATACTAATTTAACAAATTAGCTAAAGATACCATAAATATATGTGTTCCTTGCAAAGTAAATACACGCTAACCATTTCTAAAGAGGGAAAATATTTTATATATATATATATATAAAGCCAGAATGAGATCTGGATGGAGCATTGGCTTCATTTCAGAACATTTAGAACATAGGAATACTTTATACAAAGCTTGCCATGAGATGCCAATCTAAAATTGGAGGCATCATGCTCATTAGGGTGTAGGTTTGCCGCGCCCAAAAGCAAAACCTCTTGTTCCATCTGGCATCCTTGGCCCGTGTACATGTTTGTTCACCAACTCTACGCCTGAAGCAGTTCCACCTAGTTAAAAAAGAGAGGAAGAGTTAGTAAAAGCAACTTCATTTCAATCGATCCTGAAAAGTAGAAAACAAGATCAAGACAGCCAAGAGGTACCGTACCATGGCAATTGCCATTTTGTTGAGCTTGGCCTCTTCCTCGACTTTTATATTTTGTTCTTCTTATGCCTTTACCCCGTCCACCTTCCTGCAAAAATATTTTGTTTAAAAAAAAAAAGAAACAACAAGATTATATGTTATATCACTATTATATAATGCTTGTTTCCCATTCCACCATTTAAAGGGATCAATTTTTTAATCTCCACATGTAAAAGAACAAACAAGAACTTTGTATTCCAGACAATAAGTTCCAAGGTTTTCCTTCAAAAATCACCTTGGAAAGCAGTCATGACTCGTGAGCTGATTGAAGGCATAATTAACCTTCCACTATAAAGCTCGTGAAAGCAGTCATGACTCGTGAGCTGATTAAAGACATAATTAACCTTCCACTATAAAGCTCGTGAAAGCAATCATGACTCGTGAGCTGATTGAAGGCATAATTAACCTTCCACTATAAAGCTCGTGTCTGGAAAACTATTACAAATAGGTTCCTATTATTTGAATGTAATTTGGTCATAACAAAATAAATAAATAAAAGCAGCATCGCATTATCATTGAGCTATGTTTGGCCCAACTATTTGATGTGAGCTATCTAAACTCTATTACTCCGTTCTCTGTCAAATGAAATATAACATACATATCAAAAACAAACTTTATCTTATTATTTTATGAAGACAAAAAGATAATAATAATATACTTGTGTCATTGCTACTATCTATGGTCCAATTTCATAGATCTTATCGCTACATTGAGCTCATACAAAATTGTTACTAATAAAGATTAGTATTATATTGATAAGTGGAAATTATATTTTATTTTCAAATTGGTTACTACGCATAGCAACTTGCATTTGTACTCATTTAAAGAACTACTTTTACAAATAGCAATTGCATTTATAGCTAACCAAATTGTACATCAGAGGAAAATGTGAAAGGCCAAACCAAATTCAAAAGAGACATGAAATATATATAAACCTAATGATAGGGTAACTCACATCCTCCATAAACTTTTTCTCTTCAATGCACTTGTCAAGCTTTTTTTGGAGCTTCTGAAGTTTTAGACCAACAGCCTTTTTAATAGCTTCAGAAATTTCCTTCTCAGTATCCTCCTTAATCTCCAGCACCAGTGATTCATAATACTGTAGTGTCATAAGAAAACAATTAAAGCTACTGAATGTCATTTTACAGTTTGTAAATGCTTCATTAAACTAACAATAAAAGGTCGGTCACACTAGTAGATTATTAGATGACAAATAGCATACAAAGTGCAACATGAACATACCTTTCTTTGGTTGTCTAGTTGAGATGTGAGAAGATCATTGTATTCTCCAGCTATCTGTTATGGGTGAAAAAAGGAAAAGAGTGAGAAGATTTCAGAGAGCATGACATGGGACTGAGATATAGCAGAGTACAAGTTGAATTTAGGTTTTCGACAGATTCATAGCTAGATTCACAGCTACCATGTTTATCATCAGCATGAGCACAATGGAAATTCAACTCAACTAACTTTCCATCAGTTTTTGATTGGATTAAACGGTGTACATAGTTGTCCCCAACATAATCCCACACACGCTGAGTCTCCAACTCAAGTGAATAGCAGTGTTGTGTTTCTTTCCAGTGTCTATTAGCATGGCCTTCCTTGTATCTGTCATATTCATGAAATAAAATAAGAAAGAAAATGAAAAATAAAAACAGAGAGATACGTATGACACTACAGGGAAGAACATGCTTCCTTCCACACCCAATGAAACCACAAATAACACATATCCAAACATTCTCAGAAGTTCCACAGACAGAGTATGTTGATGTTTCAGGTTGTTGGCAATAGTCTTCACCTGCATTGGTGCCCATTGCTCAATGAAGATATATAACATGATAAATCCATCATGGGATGTGCTATGGAAATAGTCTTCACCTGCATAAACAATGAAGATATATAACATGATAAACAACTCCACCAACAAGTTCAGGAAAAGAAATATTAATACAAACCATTGGTGCCCATTGCATTGGTGCCCATTGCTCAATCCCATTTACCAACATGTTCTGGATATTCCATATCATAAAATTTCAGCAAATTTATACAAACCACCATTAGCTGATGCTAATGGGAACGATTAGAGGATAAATTAGAGGATAATTGCAGTGGTAATAACAATTAAACATTCTAGCAACTAATATGAACTCAAAATGCAATAGATTTGCATAGTCAATTTGTTAAGCACACAACAGAGAAAAGAAAATATCTAAAATTCAAATTATCCAAATACAACAACACATAACAATTCAAACCAAGACAAAGTGAAGTTGATCTTTCTGAGCAAAGTATCAAATCTTCAATGTAATTTCTTCTTCTTATTCGAACACCTTAAAGAATAAGAAATCAAATATATTATTAGATCATGGCACAATTTAACAAATAATAACTATAAGAAAAAGATAATATCTAAACAATGAAAAACAATAATTGCAAACCATACTTTTGGTTTTTTTCTTTAAACCATACTTGTTGCGAAGCCAATCCCTACCACAAATACGTGCTTCAATTGAGTCTTCATTTAATCTGGAACGATATTCATCTATAACTCTTCCTCCAGCACTAAATGTGGACTCTGATGCTATTGTTGAAATAGGAATAACTAATACATCAGTAGTCATTTTAGATAAAATCTTATACTTGATGCTATTATTTTTCCATCATTCCAAGGCACTACAGGAGCTAGAACTACCCTCGGGAATGTAAACACCCTCCTCAAGGTGAACTTCCAATTCTGATTTCATTTGAGGGATTGCTTGCTTTTCACGAACAATGCTCATGATTTGGTCAAATCCAGTAACTATAGAACTAGTAGCATTGGAGGTAGAATTGTTGCCACTAATGTCAATTTCCTGATTAGTAGTTGCCTCTCCCCTATACTTGTTAGCATATTCATCATACATTCATACATTAATTGTAAACAGTTTATCACTTTATCCGCATTCTCAGAAGCCACATAATCAGGTTTATAAATCAAAGGAAAACAATAATTAATAACATATAATTTGCATCTAGGATCCAAAATGCTTGCGAGGGCCATTACCATAATGCATTCCTCCCAATATTTGTCAAACTTTTCCTTCATTGAAATTGTCATGTCTCTCGTGAAGAAATCATCATTCTCTATGACATTGTCAATTACTTGTTTCACTCTCCAAACTTCAGGAAGATATAAATTTGCAGTAGGGTAATCAATACCTGAAATGACATGAGTGGCCAAATTGAACACCTCTAGAAGTTTACAAATCTTCTCAACTTTCTTCCAATCCTCCTCTAATGGCGCATAGTTATAGTGTGGCTCTCGTTCCTTGTAAGCAGGAAAGACACTCTTGAACTTCAATGCAGCAGATAACATCTTATATGTAGAATTCCACCTTGTTGGACAATCAATGATCAGCTTCTTCTCTTTCAAACGTTTTTGCTCAACAATATCACAAAATGCTTTTAGCCTGGAATCATTATAATTGATATACTTGACACTCTCACGAACATTATAAATAATGTCCTTAATTCTACCAAGGCCATCTTGCACCAATAAGTTTAAAATGTGTGCACAACATCTGACATGAAACAAGCTACCACCAGCAGGTAATGAACTACTATCTGATATGCTATCCTTGAGAGCCCTTAGACATGAATCATTATAGGAAGCATTATCAACTGACACTGAAAACATCTTATTTTCAATTCCCCAAGTCTTTAAACATTTGAAAATAGCATTTGCCACATCAATTCCACGTCTTGGAGCAGGCACTTTCACAAAACTTAAAACTCTTTTTTGAAGATTCCATCCTGCATCAATAAAGTACCCCGTGATAACCATGTATTCAGCTACTTGGTGACTTGATCTCCACATATCAGTAGTCAAACTGATCTTGCTCACACTTTGTAACAAGACCTTCAATTGCTTCTTCTCTGCCTCATAAATAGCTAAGCAATCACTTTTAGCTGTTTTGCGAGAAATCTTTTGGAATTCAGAATTTGCATACTGAAAGCCCCACATCCAAACTTCATCCTCAACAATGTTAAAAGGATGCTCATGTACCATGATTGCAGTAGCAATTATTTGTCTAATCTTCTCATTAGAATATCTAGCACCCGGGGTCACAAATGGATTAATACTCAAATTGGAAGGTTGAAATGGAATGATGGGTTGTTTCTGTTGTGAAGCAAGATGCAACCTCCTTTGTAAGCAAACTTTAGAATGTCTCCAGAGATGCGCAGTGCTAGCTCCCTTTCCAGAGTAAGAGAATACATGTTTGCAATACTTGCAAACAACTTTTACCTCTTCAGAACTTTCAACTTGATCAAACTCATCCTAAATTGGTGAGGTTTTCCGCCTCTTCTTCTTGATGACATTATCATCGCCATCATTTTGATCATTAGTTTGTTGACTTGAATCTGTTGTCATTGGTGTTGGTGTTGGTTGACTAACCACATTAGCATGAGGAGGAGCAGAAGTAGATGACATTGTTTCACTCTCAAAGTTATATGACATTAACTAGACCTGTAATATAAAATTTGGTGTTGTTTGTTAGTGTTAGAATATCCTAAATATTAGGGATGTTAGAATATCCTAAATATTAGGGATAAGTATTGATAGGATTTGATTACGAATATGAGAGTAATCTGTGGGCAGACCATATAAGGCCAGAGACATAAAAAATTTCTTCCGATTTTCAAGCTCTGGAACGGGAGTGGCCGCAGGAGGGAGCAGGTCATTGAACTCGCATAGAAGGCTAGAGACTGATCCCAGATAAGTTGACATGGAATCTTCGATCTGACAGGTATTAAGGATATTCATGAGGTCTTCACAAACTTGATAAAGTCGCCGAGAAGTGTTTGTAAACAGCTGTTGAGCCTGTATGCAGGTGATATGAGTGCGGAAGACATCCCTAAGAGATGGATGAATAGTAGCCCGGATAATACAACACAACTGAGCATCAACCTTTTTCCATAAAGGACGATCTGTGACTTGAATATCCTCCTCAGTTTGGGTGAGATGTGTCTCATAACCCTGTCCAACAAGCCAGAGTTTAATGTGAGAGGACCAAGAGGAATAATTCTTACCATCCAACAACTCCGACGATAGCGGTGCCGTGACGTGGTTGGTAAAAATTGAAACATCCGATTTCGTAGTGCCGGAGGTAGCCATGGCAAATTAAATCGGTGTTGATCCAATGAATATAAGGAGCGTTCAAGGGAAGAGATTCAGCAATAGGCGAGGGCAGCGGCGTGTGTGCGCGAGTAGCCGAGAGGCGCAGATGTGCGTGAACGGCAGTCGAGGGCGGTGGCGTGCGCGAGCGGCAGGAGATCCGGCTCGCTGATGCTATGCGCGGGGCAGTGGCCACCCGTGGGCAGGATCTCGCTCCCAGGTCGCGAGCGAGATCGAAGGCGGCGACGGATGTTGTGCGCAGGGCAGCCGATGCGAGGAAGACGCTCGGGGAGGAAGGCCGCGCGTAAGGGGGAGAGACGCGTTCGGGAGAAGAACGCGCGTCGAGAGAAGTCGCGCCGTGAGAAGGAATCGCGAATACGAAATCCTAACGCTCTTATACCATGTAATTTGATAATTGTTATATGATATCAGAGATACAATGATTAGCCCTATTTATATACAAAAACTAGGACCTTTTCAAAAGGAATAAATCAAATCCTATCAATACTTATCCCTAATATTTAGGATATTCTAACATCCCTAATATTTAGGATATTCTAACAGTTAGCATTGGCAAGAAATAGACAATCTGATTCAAAATTCTACCATTGATGTATATTTCCATAAAATATAAACTCAATCATAATAGCGATCTATAATGTGGTTGAGAGTTGAGGCTTGAGACATACTTAAAACAGATCCAAAACCCAACAAAACAACGAGGAGCTCTGGCGATATGGTTGCAGGCGATGCGGTTGCAGGCTTGCAACATCTGCGACGACGTGATTGAGGCTTGCAGCAGTCACCTACGCACAGAAGAACTTGAACAAGAGAACAAGAACAAGAAGGACCTAAGCTAAACTTAGTTGATTGAATCTAAAGCAAAGCCTATAGACTAAATTCGGAGAGCAAAGATTTCATCCAAGACTTGGAAAGTCCAATCTTTTCTCACTCCGTTCTTTCCAGGATGCTGTGGTTGCAGAGCAGGGCGACGTGATTGAGGCTTGCAACAGCAGGACGATGTGGTTGTAGAGCGACGCGGAGCAGAGCAAGGTGACGTGGAGCAGAGTAGGGCGACGCTGTCACGTCGATGAGGCTTGCAACGCGGTGCAGCAGCAGAAAATCGAAGTGGCAGAATGGAGGCGGCGCAGTGAAGAAGGAAGGAAAGGGGGGAAAGCCGAAAGGGTACTCATCGCATCGAGTGGGGTGGAAAAATAGGGTTTGCTTATATTGAGATAAAATAAAAATATAAATACATAAAATATGTATGATATAACGAAAACAGATTTGTGGTGTGTTGGCTAGTAGGGTGTAGATAAGAGTTTGCTCGGCAGAAGTCTTAGGTTCAAAACTCTATTTTGACAATTTATATAATGTAATTTTAATAGGCCCAGGTCGGCCTGTCAGGCTTTATATTGAGTCTGGGCCTGGCCTGATAAGAAAAGCAGGCTTTCAAAGGGCCTGATTATTATTTTATTTTTAAACAGGCCAGGCCACGAGCCCCTGACAGGCCGCCTGGCCTATTTCCATCCTTGCTTTCCTGGGACTTCGCATGGCGGGAGCTTCATGTACCAGGTTGCCCAAAAGTATAAAACTAAGCCCTGTTCTATTACAAATTAGGTCCTCCACACACTCTTTATCCTTGACATCCCATAGGGTGAATGTTAAACTATTACAAATCTTTATCCTTGACATCCCAAGGTTTGTATATCAAGGCCTCTACCTTAATATTGCTCATATTTTAGTCTCATTTATACTGTTCCTCGTTATCTCATTTTGACTTTTAGAAGACCTCATTGGTGGACATCCCACATTCTGAATGTTTGAGCTAATTAATTGTAAGCTAGGAGTTTGCATTATATGGGAATGATCAGGTAGTACATTAATTCTATTGTGACATTCATCATAGTAGAAATTCTGAATCTGGAAAATTTTAGATTCTTTGTCCCCTCACACAGATACACTCCTTTAGCAAGCAAAAGCATTTATCCAAAAAAAAAAATTGTTCAGCTTCTTATATCAATTGCAATTGATTATTTTGCATGACCTGAACGTGGTAAATAATTAAAATGTTTTGATGATATTGCGACTGGCTAGTTTGGTCAACTTTTGGTTATGATGACCTAAGATAAAAAAACTTCTTGACTGGGTATATGGACTGCTTCCCAGAAACTCGGTAGCTTTATGGAGATTGCATTTGGAGGACGCTATGTACTATTGTTGATGGCCTTGTTTTCAATATATTGTGGGCTCATATACAATGAGTTCTTCTCTATTCCCTTCTATATCTTTGGCGAATCTGCTTACAAGTGCCGTAGTACTGATTGCAGGTAAATGATAAACCATGCCATTTTATAAATAGCCATTTGGTTCAGTGGATTTTAAGGTTTCCCACACATTATATTAGTGCACTGAAGTTAACAAAAGACGGACATATATTGTTAAATTTTTTAAAATATTTGTTTTATAATTGCATTGACTTATTGTCTCTTTTCCCCTACTGACTTTTCAGCACAGTTAGCTTGCTATTATTATTGTACATGATGGATAAGACATATAACAAGATAACATAAAGCAACACAATGAGAGATAGTAGATGATGCTATTTCTTTGTTTTACACTCCCCAATTCAGAATCTCATATTTTTTGCTATAGCTGAAAGTAAATCTTCTGCATCGAATCCTATGAGACTCTCTGCAAGTCTACTTTTAATGTGTCAAGATTTGAAACTCTGCACTTCCAACATCATTTCTTTATGGTCTATGTGGGTCTGATTTGAAACTATGCAGTTCCAACATCATATCTTTATGGTCTGTGGGTCAGACTTCAGACCTTTATTGTGCAGATGCACAGTTTGGGTCCCTTTCTGTTTGAGCACATTGAAGCTCCTACTTCCAAATACTCCATGTTAAGGTCCCAATAGAATAAAATACGTAAACAATGGTTTAACCAAGGCGTGCTACATGATGTACAACAATGTTTTGGTCAACATTGTTTGAGGGATACAAATTGGAACTGTCTTTTATGGGGTCTTGATAGGAAGTTCTAAAAATAGGGCCTTCAGTTTGTCTTTTATAAAAAAGGGCATTTCTTGGGCTTTCCCCCTTAATTAACAGAATATCTTGGCCACCTGATTGACCTGATTGATGATGACCTAGTCCACAACACCTGGATTCCTCAAAAGCCAAAATAAATTGCAGTTGCAGCGAGTCTTGCAACTCTGATGTTTGTACCATCTGCCCCTCCATTCCGGAATGCTATTCATCTTTGATGCTATTCTTTGTCCTAGTAGGAAAATAGTCACTGAGATGTCACAAGATATGCAGTGCATCCAGGCAATTTTGTTTGGTCCACAGTGTATACAGGTACCTTTGCATATGCTAGTTTTCGGTTCCAATCTGTAACTCATGGAGCTTCTCTCCTCTTCGTTTTTACCCAAAAAAAAACCATTGATAAATCAATGTTAGAGCTGAAATATGCCTTTAACCATATGACACTGATAATTACCTTCTGATCAAAGATATTGAGTGTGAATGAGAATTCAGAACATACTCCTTGAGTTTCAACGGCATAGTTGAAGAACCACTATGCTCTCCTTTCTATGCTCTCCTTTAGTTCATTATTAGATTTTAAAATTACTACATTAACAAAAATTTATAAAATACTGGCTATGATAGTTTGCTGGATTATCCTGTACTTATTCCTAAATTTTCAGTGCGGAGCAACATGGGAACCATATCCATTGTTAAAGACGTTTGTACTTTAGTTGATATTGCTACTAAAAACTTCCACCAACCATGATAAGGATCAAACTTGTGTTCATTAATGCATTTATCACCAACATAGTTAATCATTCCTTGCCAAATGCATTGACATGATACATTCAAATTTTAAAACCCTATGTAGTTCAGTAACTCTGCTGTTATAGATTATGTATTGTTCATAGATGATTGTACTTTTTCTCTAACTCTTAGATTTTACCACTTTGAAAAAATATTTGTTTAATTTGTTATTTGAAAAAATAGTGTGCCATTCATTTCATATTTTAGTTGCTGCGTCTTAAGGATCTTGCTTATATACTTCATTTCAATTAGTTAAGCCATTTGTATTTATGATATCAGGTGAGTTAAATAAATTATTCTATTTGGCTTTTTCTTCTTCTGAACTTAGTATCTGAGTTGTGCCTTTTACACTTAAGAGATATTCTTGTCTGATATCTTTCCTTTTTTTTCTTTCTTTTTTTTCAAATTTTTGTTGCAGTGATGCCCATACTGATGGTCTTATTAAATTCCATGATCCATACCCATTTGGGGTGGATCCTAAGTGGCGTGGAAGTCGCTCTGAATTGCCTTTTTTGAACTCGCTCAAAATGAAGATGTCTATATTGCTAGGTGTATCTCAGATGAACTTAGGAATCATGTTGAGTTACTTTGACGCCAAGTTTCATGGAAACTCCCTTGATATACAGTATGTCATAATTGTGCTTGAATATATTCTATCAACCAAGGTTCTGAAATACTAATTCCTTTACTCACTTTTTCAGGTATCAGTTTATTCCGCAAATAATATTTCTCAATAGTCTCTTCGGTTATCTTGCACTTCTTATTGTCATCAAATGGTGCACAGGATCTCAAGCTGATTTGTATCACGTAATGATTTATATGTTCCTTGATCCATTTGGAAATCTTGGGGAGAATCAATTGTTTTGGGCCCAGAAAGAATTGCAGGTCACTCATTGTGTTCATTTTCTTTACAGAAAGATGTCCACGTTTTTGTGTGCTCTACACATTTAAGTTTGCTTGATTCTGTATGCAGATGTTGTTATTGATTCTAGCTGTTGTGGCAGTTCCTTGGATGCTCTTCCCAAAACCATTTATCTTGAAGAAACAAAACACAGAGGTAGCATTGTAGTGTCTATGCTTACTGCCTCCATTTATGGATGATCTTTGAGAAAAGTAGATTTGGATGTTCAAGAAAAGTCACTATGAAACTGACTCCATCGCTTGATTCATTTCCCCCCCTGTAATTACATCTGAAATATCTGTAGTAAGCTTGTAGAAGCTATATTTCATTTTCAAGAAATTGCAGCCCTGTTTCTATTTAACTTGCTACAACGTTTTACATTTCTCATGAGTCTTGGCTCTTGAGACTTAGCAATAGCTATAGTTTAAGAAAAAATATGCTTTAGAGAATATCCAAAGCAGCTATTTATATTGTGTATGATGTCCTTGAATAGCGATTCCAAGGCCGAACCTATGGCTTTCTTGGGACATCTGAAATGGATCTTGATCATGAACCAGATTCTGCAAGGCATCAGCATCAGCATCAGGAAGATTTCAATTTCAGTGAGGTATTTGTTCATCAGATGATACATTCTATTGAGTTTGTCCTAGGTGCAGTCTCCAACACAGCCTCATACCTCCGCCTTTGGGCCCTTAGGTAAGTGTCATATTAGACCAGGTTAAATTTTACCAATGTCTGCCAATGGATGTTTTACTAACTTTACTGGTTTCTATTGGCATTCAGCTTGGCACACTCAGAATTGTCAACTGTTTTCTATGAGAAACTACTACTACTTGCTTGGGGGTAAGCAAACAAACTTTAATAATTCATCTATCCTCCACTAGCAACATTTATCAAAACAATTGATGCAACAACCAATTAGATTTCTCCTATTAAGTTTCAGCATGGGTTGCTTCAATGATTCTCTTACACCATATAATACTGTTGTATATTTATTCTACAATTTCATCAACGCGCACTGCAAAAAACTTGTCAAATTCTTCCATTGCGATTGGATGACATTTACCTACCATTTGCACAGGTATGATAGTATAATCATCCGGATAGCAGGTCTTGCTGTCTTTGCTTTTGCGACAGCATTCATTTTGCTAATGATGGAAACCCTTAGTGCATTCCTTCATGCTTTACGTCTTCATTGGGTTGAATTCATGAACAAGTTCTACCATGGTGATGGCTACAAATTCAAACCTTTCTCCTTTAAGGCACTCGCAGATGAGGAGGATTAATAGGTGGTGCAAGATGAAATCTTTTGCTTCACTGACAAGTACATGAAAGTTTGATAGACAAAATGGAGCAGTATGGAATTTTCTCTAGCTGTGGCATGGTAAGAGAAATAGGGGAACATAAGACATTTGAGATTAGCGCAATTTTCCACAAGCTGTTGGTTTCGATAGCGTTGACAGCATGGACGCTCTTTGGCATCTGACAGGCCCAGAAATCTCGCCAGAAAGAGAATTCTTCTGGATACAGATTAGCTTCATAGTCAAATGTACTCAAGGATTTTGTTCCTATTTTTTTTAGTCAAATAGAAATGTAGATTATGTTGAATTTGAGGCCTCCATTTGCCCTCATTTGTTCAAATCGGCACCATATGAATCCACATATAATGAAAATATTTCCTTTTTTTCCTTCGTATTTCCGTTATTTTGCTTGTTTGTGCTGATTTCTGCTCCTTGTGATCATGTTTCTGTCCTTTGAGTATTCACATTGTTCAAGTAACGAACCGTGAAATTGCTGAGTCATGATGCAGCTTTCCAAGTGGGCGAGTGAGTACTGATCTGTTCGGATTATAGTCAGTTCTTGGCGGTAAAAAGGTCATTTGCTGGTTCACTATTCTCTGTCAATTTGTCTCAGGATGATAACATTTACATTTTAACTATCAATTCGTCTCACGAGAGCACTATTAATTTAGTTCAAAATGGCAAAAGGTGATTCGTTTACTCTCAGCGCTTCGTCAATCACGAGGATTACTAACTCGGATATTGTAGCTAGCTCGCAGAGAAGAGGACACACTGTTTTATCAGGTTTTAATCCCAGACCTCAAGGTAATAACACTCATACTTTAATTATTAGTCTATCTCATGAAGACCTATTAATTTATCTCAAGTGGCAAAAGACGATTTGTTCGTTCCAACACCCTTGCTAAGCTATCTCAAGATCAACACAGAAAAGATAAATTATAAAAATTATTAATTTATCTTAGGTTGACAATATTTATGTATTAATCATCAGTCTATTCCACGAGGATTTATTTATTAATTTATCTGAAGATCAATAGGAAAGAGGAAACGGTAAATTACGGAACTACTAATCCCTCTAACAGTAAATAGGTATGAAAATAGAAACCTAACTAGAACCTCACTACTAAGCCAGGAATGACCCCACCTCCAGCGAAAGTCTTCTCCTTTTGAGCTCTTGCCCCCTCATCATTCCCCCCGCCATTTCTCATAACGGATCTAACCCTGGTGGAGCCTATCATCGGAATCTTCTGCCATTTCGATCGATCGTAGCCAAAGAGGAGGCGGAGGCAGCGAGGAGGAGGGGAAGATGAGTGGAAAGGGAAATTGGTCGCCCCCGACGGTGATCGGAAGACTCTTCACCTTCAGGCTGGTGTCCTCGTGCTACGCTTCCAATATCGGCGTCCTCCTGCTCAACAAATACCTCCTTAGCAACTACGGCTTCAAGTACCCCATCTTCCTCACAATGTGTCATATGACCGCCTGCTCATGTTCAGCTACGTCGGCATCACCTGGGTCCAGGTGGTGCCATTGCAACCGTGTCACGCTCCCAGAGGCCCGTGCTCACTCGAAAATCGGACAACATCTCCCCTGTACGGCGGGCAATCTGAAACTTTTATACATATACCTCAACACATACTAAAAGCTCAGCCGCGCTCGGCTGACATTCACACCAACACAACACGTAGTTAAATAATATAACTGGTAGATATTAAACATAATAAGTATAATCTCTATAACTAAGCGCAGTAAACCAAAATCCAGCGGAAATAAATAAATACACGTTCGAAGGAAAACCATATACCATCCAAAACGATAATAAAACAAAAAACAATACTAATACTATAAAGCTACTATAAGAGTAGGAAAACCAATAATAATACTCAAACTAGGAGACTAGCAACTGGATCCCCTCCTGGCGGCACGAGACACAGCTATCGACTATCTGAAACAAAAAGAAGGACAAGGGGTGGTGAGTTCCGGATGGAACTCTACGAGTATAAGAACAAATAAATGCATAGTATATAAAAGGGTAAAACAAGCATAAAGAAAGCAAAGAGTATATAGTCTCCGAAGATAAGAACATAAACAAAATGCATCTATATAAATAAAACATACCTAAAAATCATATATCAAGTAAGGGCAAAATCAGAAATCCCCCTTAACACCTCCATAAACAGTTAATGCTGCTGAACATATCCAGATCATAACATAAAATGCAAATCAAAATCGTATATGCATGCCAACCAAATGCAATAATCATAGCTCAAAAAAATGTAGCAAACACAAACAAATGCACAATATGCACATGATGTCATGACCTACACTGTACACACACCAACCATCACTATATTGGGTAGGTTGAGTGGACAAGATACAAGCGCCAAAACCTGTGGCTATGCAAATACACCACGGCAATAGTGAACCTGATATGAAAAACCAAATTACCTGGGCTTAAAACCCCAAAATACCTGTGGGGACTCCAAATACCTGGGGAGTATCAACTGTTTGCATACAACTCCGACTAAGCGTGGCACAACAGAAAAATATACCCAACGACCCGTCTCAACCACCAAGGAGCTCGCGGTCGTTGGCTTGAATGCTATGATGCATGTCACTAATATACACCACCTCAATCAAACCCAACACCATGCGAAATAGAAAACACCAATAACACCAAAATAAGGAAATATACGAAAAGCACAATCAGCACCAAAGTAAATAAGCATGCAGTAATCTACTGGGTAGGGTTTATCTAATGTTAACCAAACCCTAGATAGGTCAAATGATTATTCTACAGTACACACGTACACACAGTACGCTTTAGATTAGAAGCCAAAAGATGAGACTGTATAACTGAACAATTTGAATTACTACTCAAAGGTCAAGCACAGAATAAGTATCAAGCAGGAAAACAAGGGGAATAGATTTAAGGTAAATCGATCCTACTCAGAAAGTAAAATGACCATGCATTTAAGATAAACAAATCTACAGAAATCAAGGGAGAAGTGCCCCGCCTTTAATGTAAACCATTTCCACCATCTTCAAGTCCAAGAAATCGCATCGGGCTCCAATCCTACAAGTACAATATACAAAACCATAAACCAAGTACCTACCATCAATGTATCCTCCTATTAATTAATCAACTCAATAATTAATTAGTTAATTACCTTTTGTGAGGGAGGAAGGGTCGCTGGGATAGTTGAATAAAGAAAAAACGTTCCTTCCACCCCTTATGGGAGGAAGGAAGACCCTCCTATGAACCTATGACTGGGGCGAGCCGTGAAACCAAAAGCTCCCTTGGACGCTTGGTTAGGGAGGAAAAAGAAATGCAAAAAACGAGGGGGGGGGGGGTCAAGGGAATGCCAACCAGTTTGAAAAGGATAAATGCCCCGCTCATCTAGACGAAGGCATTAGGAGCCATCTAATAAAGGGGAATGTTGAAGTAGGAAGAAATGCTCATGAAAAAGGGCGGAAGAGGAAATCGAAGCCCTAATTCTATCTGCCGTATGAAAAAAAAGTAAAAAAAAAACCTAGGGAAGGTTCTACAGGAGACTGGTCTGCCCCAGGAACTTCCATTTGCAGTTCCTCCGGAATGTCGTACGCTTCTCAGACGATTTGTAGGGTCTCTAGCTTAACCTTAGAGGAGGTGGCTTTGTACCATTCTGGTTGGTAAATCTCCTCCTTCTCTGGTTTCTCCTTCCTCCGTTGGTCTTTTCTTTCTTCCTTGCTTATGACTCCTAAGGAAAATAAGAAGAAGGAGATGGAAGAAGAGGAGAACTTACAAGTGGGGAGGGAGCCTTAACAAGATGGAAGCCGAGCGAGCGGGAACGGAGAACACGTACTCTGTTAATCGACGAGGAAAGAAGACGGACGAACGTTGCATCTCCCTGTTTTATAGGGAAGAAGCTGCCCTCGTGCGGGCAATGGGGGTTTGGCATGTGGACGTTGATGGCCACCCATCTCGAGGAGCCGTCTCTTTTTAAAGCTGTTGTATGGTACGACTCTGCAATGCACGTCAACAGGAGATTGCAAGGGAGATATCTGGATGTGTGGCGAAGCGACATTTGCGGGGTTGTTTTGTCCCCATTATGAGGCCCCATGCGTTTTTTTAATGGTTGATTGACAACTATCATTACCCCGCTTCGGAACTCGCGGGAACTTTTTGTTTAATTCAAACATATTGCCTCAAGCCCAGAGACGAATGTTATGATTCCTCGGACTCAACAACGCCACCAGTAGGGAAGTAATGGATAAAGGGGCCCACAGATGCGTAGCTCCCCCCCCCCCCCCCCCCCCCCCCCCCCATCACACAATTGGTCTAATCAGTCAGTCACACTTCTTTCGATTAGACTTAAAGGGAAGGAGGACTTGTGATGAGGTTGAGCATCCCGGGATTGACGCGTGACACAGGGAAGCTACGTGTCTGAGCTCAATGAACTTGAAGGCCGAGGTCAAACTTCCGAGACCCCCTCGGGAGTGCAGAGGCCCAAAGGTCGGTCGGGCCTTGGGCTCCCGAAACTACCTTGCGAGATAGATCCCCATGACCAATTCGGGATGACATATACCCGAGACCACCTCGAGTAGGCAGATATCCGAGATCCCCTCAGGATGGCATATGCCCGAGACCACCTTGAGTAGGCAGATCCCCGAAACCAACTCGGGATGACATATGTCTGAGACCACCTCAGCAAGGTAGATCCCTGAGACCCCCTCGGGATGGCATACGCCTGAGACCACCTCAGGAGGTAGATCCCCGAGACCAACTCGGGAGAGCGGAGCCTGAAGACCAATACATCGTACAACCCGACTTCAAGTAACTGTTTTTCTTGTCAGATCAGGAAAGTCGTTGGATATTTATTGTCCATTATACGTGACAATTAAGGCTTTAATAATCGTTGCGACCGTTACCTAAAAGTTATCATGTAACCGACGCTTCCGGAACGTCGAGGAGAATGTAGAGATACGTGCGATCAAGCCCTCAGGTATAGAAGGTGTATCGTCACGCAGGTAAAGGAGATACGCTCTCTAAACCCACACAAACATTCTACTTCCTTCCTCATCGTCCTCCTGCAAGTGACCTGGATTCTGACTTGAGGGTCAGAGTGGGTTCCGCTAGAAAACCTCTGGTGTGTTTTCATTAACACTCGTGTTGATCTCGCATGATGCGATCTACTTCCTTTCGTCATTATCCTCGTGGACTGAACTCTGATGATTCATTATCCGCATCAATTCTTTTTGGAACAACTACAATTATGAGATACGGGGACAGAAAGAGTTCGGGAGAGAGGATTCCACGGCGGATTTTGGTGCGATGATAAACCGTGAGATATTCTCTTTCAATGACTTGGATTCTTCGAATTTTATTCAACGTATATTAGAACTTCGAATTATTTATTACTTATGAATTATGATAATGGATTATTCGTTAGGATTCATTTGTATTTATGAGATTGAATCGGTTGCCTACGGTAAGTTTGATATCTACATTAATAAAAATAAATAATAATAAAATAAAGAGAATGTCTCTACCATAAGACTGCGTTTGGTAGGGTGTAATCCACCCTGTAATGTAATCAAAACATGTTGGATTCTTTTGTTTGGAATAACTTTAAACTTGTAATGTAATGTAATCTCAATTACAAAAGAGGTTGATGATTTGTAATCTGAATTACAAAACAAAACATCCGTAATCTGGATTATATTACAGCTTGTAAAGTCGTTGCCCGGGCGGCGACCATCGTCGGTCGCCGACGGTTCACCGGCCGCCTTCGGTCGCCGGCCGCCGGCTGCCGTCGATCGCCGGTCGTCGGTCGCCGGTCGCCGGTCGCCCGTCGCCCGTCGCCGCCGGTCGTAGGTCGCCGGTCGTAGGTCGCCGGCCGTCGCCGGTCGTAGGTCGCCGGCCGTCGCCGGTCGATGGTCACCGGCCGGCCGGTGGCAGTCGTCGGTCATCAATCTTGATTATATTACAAGATGGATTACCCCTCACCAAATAAAGGAATCCAACTTGGTCATCAAAGATTACATACAACTTATTATCAAACATAATAATATAATCAAGATTACATTACATTACAAACTTAATTATATTACAGACCCGATTACATTATCCCTACCCAACGTAGCCTAAGACTTCGTCCTTAAGTTAATAGTACTTAATCTACCCAGCCCGAAGTCGAACCCATTTCACCCGTAATCTCTCTCGCCCACCGCCATGGCTACCCGGAACAAAGACGGCGACAACCAGATTCTGAGCTACCACGACGTCGTCCTCCGCCGATCTGACCTCGGCATCCTCCGCGGCCCTCGTTACCTCAACGACCGCCTCATCGAGTTCTACTTCGCCCACCTCGATTCCTCCTCCGCCTCCTCCGGAACCGTCCTCCTCGTCCCACCTTCCATTTCCTTCTGGCTCGCCAACTGCTCCGACTCCCAATCCCTCCGCGAGTCTGCCGATCCCCTCCGCCTCCCCGATCGCTCCCTCGTCCTCTTCACCGTCAACGACAACCTCGACGTCGCCGTCGCTGAGGGCGGTTCGCACTGGAGCCTTCTCGTCTACTGCCGGGAGACCAGCGAATTCGTGCACCACGACAGTTGCTCCGGCATGAACCTCTGGCATGCACAACGGCTCTTCCGCGCCGTAAGTGGATTTGTCGGTGCCGGCGAACCCCCTCAGTTTGTCGAGGGTTTCACTCCGCAGCAGACCAACGGGTACGACTGTGGGTTGTATGTTCTGGCGATTGCCGAGGTGGTATGCAATTGGTTTGTGGCCGGAGGAAGGGCGTGCGCGAAGAGCGATGAAAGGTGGTTCACTGCAGTTGGCAATGAAGTGGATGCGATTTCTGTTAAAAATCTGAGGGGAGAAGTGCTGAAGCTTATTTTGAGCTTGATGGAGAACAAATGATGGGTAAGCCATTCAACTGTCTTCTTCTTTTTCTTTGAATTTTTTTCTCTTGCTTTTCTTGAACCCGTTCGATTCACATTTCTCAGATGAATTTCCGATGGAAAGAAACTGACAATAATTTCCTGGAAATAATAAGCATCAAAAAGTAGGAGTGTGCCATCAGTGGATTAGATGTTTGCTGGTTTATTTTTGCTTTCTTTAGCTCCTTACCATGTGAAATGGTCATTTTTCACGTAACAAGATTATTACAAAATCTATATACAATTTGGATGAGTAGATGCCCAGAACAATGCTTGTGGAATGTAGATTAGACAGGACTCTGTTTTGGTGTGATAATCCAAAGTTAGATTACTATGAGCAGGTTTCTAAGTACTATTTTGGTTGCATTTTCATAGATGCACTTTATTTTGCCTATTGTCAATGAACATATTGTCATGTGTATGGCCAATCCTGCATTTTTTTTTTGTTGAGAATTTGGCATTCAGAATGGTTGATGGGGCTCCATGATTTGGAAAATAAAACATTGATGGCCGTTTTTCAAGCAAATTTAACAGAAATAGAAGGCAAGAATGTAAGAGAACAAGATGAATGCATTTTCAATATGTATATCCTAAGCAACATAGCTCTGAGAGAGGCAAAAAAAAAAAAAAAAAAGAATGCAACCTAGAGAAACAGAAAGTCCTAGACGCCCAACAGAAAATATAACTTGTAGGCACAAGGGACCTGAGATACGGTCTAAGTGTTACTATAACCTCTTATGCTCATAGCGACTGGCTTTCTTTCTTAACTTGGTCCTATAGCTAAGAACTGTATTTTTTTTTTTCGTTCTCATGACAGCAAATGAAATCTAAAGAGGAAAAAAGAGAAAACAAATGAAACCTATAGAAACTTAAAGTTCCTAGTGTGGAACTTGACAACAAATGAAACCTAGAGAGGAATAAGGAGAAAACAAATGAAACCTAGAGAGGAATAAGGAGAAAACACATGAAACCTAGAGAGGAATAAGGAGAAAACAAATGAAACCTACAGAAACTGAAAGTTCCTAGTGTGGTATTGACTTTTAAACCAGTCCAGAGGTGCTCTGCAACAACACTTGGTAACTCACAGAATGCTTCTATAAATCAAATAATTCTTGGCAAGATTGAAGAATTTTAGTTATAATTCGTGATTACTGTTTGAGAACATTGTACAAAGCTAGTAGACAATGAAACTTGTAAATATGAGGGTCTGAAATATGCTCTAAGTAGTACTTAGTATTATCTCTGCTGCATGTAGTCCAACATCATTCTTTCTTCAGTTTTATCCTATAGCAAACAACATTGAGATCTTTTTTCTCATGACATAATTCTTCATTCTTATCCTAGCATGACAACACTAAGCTGACAATCTAGTAAGAGGATCACAACTATTGTTATTCCCGATGCTCTGTTCAGATATTTTATTATGGATTCCTTATCTATTATAATATTCCTACAATCCAAACATCACTACAGTCCAAATATATGAATTCCAATGAAACATTTATTCCATTTTATAATCAAACCAAAGAATAGTCATTCTTTTACATTTCTTACCAATTTAACTCTATAGAAATAGTGATTCCATTCTTTATCAATCTCATCACATCAACCAAATGCATGTCTTGAATAATTCGTACTCTAGTGTCTAGTCTATGTGCATTTTATTTCCTAGAATTAACTATTTCCTTTTTTGTCTATGCTATTATATGAGCCCAACACGCCACTTGGGTACCAACTACGCTTTGCAGATTTGTTGCAGAAAAATTATGGACTATGAAGTGGTCTTAACACCGAAGTGATCTTAACACCATCCGCTCGGGAACTAAAACATAATCTCACTGGTCTATAGAAAACAGATTTGTACCATTGAGTTTCAGAAAACAGTTATGAACCATTCAGCTCCAGGAATGGTGAGATTGCAAATGCGCCAAGACTTGAAATTGATATTGAATGGCATTGGCACCATTCAGTTTCTTAGAATCAAGCCTTGCTGGTTGGCATGGCATTGAGACATGGAATGGCATTGACACCAACACCACACTGGCGATCCATCCTCCTCCTCACTGACTCTCCTCCTCCTATCAGTTACGATCGTGATTCTCCTTGCACTTCCAAACTACAGATCTGCTCATGAGTCTCACGATTCTCACAATTGGGATCATTGTCGACACTGCAATCTCCTATCTCCTTGTAGTTTTCGATCACAATTCTACTGAAGGAGAATTGCTCTCTGAAATTGTTGTTGGCATGGTGATTTTGTCATGTTTTTGGGCCATGTTTTTGATCCATGTTCTGTGATCTCCTTGAGATTTTATTCCATGCGCTAATAGTCTTCGATCTTCAATCCCTCATCGTCTTGTGTTTCCGGATCACCTTTCTTGTGTGAATTATATTGCAGCAGTCACTATGGCTTGTCCCTGTCTTCAAAAGGTCGGCCTCGCATTCTGACGATGGCATCCAGGTAAGCTCCTCTTCTTTCTACTTATTGGAGTGACTGATGCCATATAGTAGGCCCGACTAAAATGACACTAAATTGTCTTGTTTTGATTGGGGTGTGCAACCCCAACTCTGAACAAGGTTTTAAACCTTTGTAGCCATTGTAGTTAGCATTTTCTATTTCTTTTTGTCAGCACTGCAAGCCTCTAATATATTAGGTTTGCATCAAACATATGACATGGCCAGATGACAGCGATTTTAGAGCTACCAGTTGAGGTCAGATGGTTGTCGTGCTTGACCCCAAGGATGATCATTGTCGGGGATTCAGATAGAAGTTGTCAGTTGATTGGGCCTTTGGGCAATTTGCAGTGTCATTTATCCTATTTACACTGAATATGTTGCAACTAAAGAAGTCTTGGAAACTACAGTTGGAGGGATCAAGCAGCTTACTTTCACACGTCGTGTAACTCTAGGAAGTTGATATTTATAGATCTTCCATGGATTATTCCATACATCATCAGCAAGAATTTTGCCCATTTCTGTCTTTCATTTCTTTCAAAGAAAGATAAGACAACTAAGCTGTGGTCTGGTTTGTTGATTATGTTAGAGATTGCTGATTTGTCTATATGTAACATGCAAGTGGGTGGCCTGCACAACTTCAGTTACGGCTCAGTCCTTCAGTTTTTGTTGTAGTCTGTTACAACTTGGCTTTTACTGTTATGTAGGATAAACGAAGATCATCTATCCACTAAAACAAGACTGAAGGAAATCTGTCCAGAATGCTTATGATACGCCGATGAATAATGAAGCCATAAATTTATTAGCTTCCTTTAGTTAATTAGTTAGCTAAGCTTGTTTCCGAATTTCTTTGTACTAACTGCATTCTGGGACAATCATTCTGGTTGTATTGAACCTGTAGCTGTAAAATTTCCCGCTAACAGTTTCCGTCGATTATTCTCATTTGTTTCATCTCTTCTACTATTGTAGAGGTGGTTATGAGATCTGCCAAGTCATGGTTTTGATTTTATGACGAGGAGTGTTAATAAACAGTGTTGCTCTACAGTCAAATGAGAATTGCCACCTGAGTCTGATGATTTGTCGAAGATTCCAGATAGAATATTTGCTCTGATGATTTACATGTATTACAGATTTGTGGTTGGTACCAGTTTAAACGCATTTCATGATAAAGATTCATGAAGGAACAAGTTTTGATGTGTCACCAGATTCAGACTGCACTCTGACCTGGTCTATTTCCTGTTGTATTTTTCTTCATTTCCCTTCTGATTGTTGAAACATCCTCCCATCTCTCAGCTGAAGCATACATGTTTGACAATGCAATGAAGTCTTCACCACCACCACCCCTCCTCCTTGCCGATCTCTTCTCCCACTGCAGCAGAATCTTCCCGACCTCCTCGCCGAGTTCTTCATGGCCGTGGATTCTGCACGCCCCCAGCAACGCCCTCCACACGACGATGTCTGGCTCCACTGGCATTGCCTTCACGAATTCATACGCTTCCCTCACCATCCCGGCTCGCCCAAGGAGGTCCACCATGCAACCGTAGTGCTTCATGCACGGCTCGACGTCGAAGCTGCTCTTCATGGCGTCGAACAGGCGGAGGCCCTCGTCTACGAGGCCGCGGTGGACGCAGGCGAAGAGCAAACCAGTGAAGGTGGCTGCGTTGGGCCAACAGCCTGCCTTCACCATCTCCTCCATCAGCCGCAGCGCTGCCTCTCCCTCCCCGTGGATGGCAAGCCCACCTATCATCGCGCTCCATGTCAAAACGTTTCTGCTAGTCATATCGTCGAACACTTTGGATGCACTGGTAAGGGATCCGCATTTGCAGTACATGTCCACTAAACCAGTGCCGGTGAACACACAATCTTCGAAACGCGCAACGGTCTTGTAGATGTACCCATGCGCAGTGCTGCCCGAGGCCAGATCGCCAAGCTGAGAACAAGCGGAGAGCAAGACGATCGCTGTCCTCTCTGTGATGCGTAAGCCATGTCGCAGCATCTCATTGAACACGGACACCGCCTCCTCCGCGCCGTCATTGAGGCAGAAGCCGGTCATCAGAGCGTTCCAAGTCACACTGTTTCTCGTAGTCATTTCGTCGAACACTTGCCGCGCCGCGCCGACGTCCCCGCAGCTCGCGTAGAAGTGGACCGCAGTGGTGCCGACGACGACGTCGGACATGAACCCAGACTTGGCGATGCGCGCCTGGACTTGCGTCCCTTCGAGAAGAGCGTTCAATTGAGCGCACGAACTGAGGGCGCAAGTGTAGGCGTAGCGATCAGGCGGGACGAGGCCGCTTTTGTTTTGGTGGGAGAAGAGGGACAGTGCGTCTTCTGGGCGGCTGCAACGGAGCATGGCGCTGGACGCTAACGCAGAGACGCAATGGTGGTGGTGGGAGATGAGACGAGCGTGGCCATCCCCGCCGGCCACGGCGTGGTAGCGCTCGATCAGATTGGCGGCGGCGGACGGTTGAGAGAGGAGAGCGTTTACGATCAGCTGGGCGTGGATCTGTTTCACCTGCGCGATGCTGGAGCAAAATTGTAAGAGAGCCGAGCATCGCGCTCGCGGAAGAGCGAGGAGCATGCAGCCGTGGGACGTGCAGCAATCGCTGGTATTGAATTTGACCTCACAATTATGCTTAAAACAGATCATCAGGCATGAACTGGGACGATGATTTCATCCTGAAACCAGGAATAAATGACATAAAAATATCATTCCGCTCTTATGAACGTCAAAATATTTAAAATCTGTCTAAAGTAGGCATAAAATAGTAGGAATCTACGCTACCTACCAATCACGTTGATCCTGTCGCGAAGTGAGGTGGCGCCTATACGATTAGATGGTCCCCCAGGGAGCGCTAGGCCGCTGAGGCTGTCTACCGAGCTGGCGCGCTCCGATTCTGCAAGACAAGGACTGTTAGAACCCGCCGAAAAAATTACCGGCCAGGCACTCCGACGGTCAAGTCAGTACTCAACGGTGGCAATGGAAAGCAATAGAACAGTAGGAAATGCACTATTGCACGTACCTGAGAGATGCGGAGTAAGAAGGCTTATATAGCCGAGGAAGCGACAGCTCCTGCCCCGTCTGCCACCTGTTGTCATATAGCGAGGATAAGGTGATGCTTGCCCAGAGGTGGCAGGATAAAGCAATGCATACTGGGTTAAGAAAATGTGCACTGTCAATTTAATGGCTGGCGTCTTTTGGCGCCGCTCGGCCTGACATCAGTGTAGGTAGTCGTAGTACGGGAGGACAGAGTATGGCAAGAAGATCAATACCTCAGCGAGATATTCGTCGATTGAGACCAGGATGACTTCAGTCCTGCGCCGACCCCGTACAGCTTCTGGTAGTCTGGTGTCATGGAGTGGTTGTATTGCCTGCTAGGACCGACTAAGAGCCCATGAAGGTGCCGACTGAGGCACCGCATGTAGAGGCCGGCTGAGGGTCTATGAGGGTGTCGACTGGGACATTGCATGTCGAGGCCGACTGAGGGCCTATGAGGGTGCCGACTGGGGCACTGAATGACAAGGTCTCGAGTAACGCCCCCTCCGATTCGGGCTTACCTCCGGAGCGTGGTCTGCCACGCGTCGGCGGGGAGCCAAACTTGGAGGGATATGGGAGCATGAGTGTCTGAGCTTGGGTCAGATCGATCCTGAGGAGCGTGGGCTGCTACGCGTCCAATAGGAGTCTCGATCTGACACGTATCCGACGGGCCTTCCCAGCCTACTAACCATTTTTCCTCTGACTAGGCACCAGATTACGCGCAAGCTGCCCCGGGATCACATGTCATCAGAAAACAGGATCAAGAACATGTTCGATATCAATAGTTGAAAATTATTATTTTTTAATAACAAAGTTAAAAATTATGATAGGTCAAATTGATAATGATAATTTAGTTGAATATAAATGATCTACACGGTGAGTAAAGTATTAGATTGCAAATTTCCAAAAATTGAAAAGATGTTGAGAGTGGGATTTGAACCCACGCCCTTTCGGACCAGAACCTTAATCTGGCGCCTTAGACCAACTCGGCCATCTCAACATGTCGGTTATGAGATAACTTTAATTTTATTATTTATAATTATTCTTCTTCAGCTTGAAACGTAAATTGCACCGACGCATATTTCGTTGGCTGAGCACGAACACGCATGTTTATGCGAACAGCGAACATCCTCGTCTAACTCCTCTTATCGCGCCCCGTACTCCGTTGACTCTGCTGCGCAAACGGACGGACGATGGTAGGACACGATGGCAAACGCCGGTCTCCCCGCATGGAGTCTTCCTAAGGGTGGTGCACACAATGTTGCAGCGCTGACGACCTCCTGGACTCATATTCTTCATTTCCCCCTCGCCCAATATGCGAGAGGGCGGTATACCCTCTCTCGATTGGATTTCTCTCATCAAGGTGAGAATTTTCGCCTATATTGCATTTTGTTTTATTCTAGACCTAGCTTTGCTTATTTCTCAATCGCTCGATTGTTGTTTCCCAATTATTTTATCGTCTCTCCAGGGAGCCCGATGACATCAGTTTATTTATGTATTCCGATCGTGTATCTCCGTAGAGACTTTATTATTTATTAATTTTTGAAGTAGTTCTTTCGAGCTGGACTTGTGTTTGCGTTTTATTTGGTAGACGCGAAAAAAAATTTCATCTTTCGACATTTATCGGTGGTTTTCCAATTGTGTTCTTAGTTCTATATTTTATAAATCAGAAGATAGAATGCCTTTTTGCGTCAATATATTGGGTATCCAATTTATATTACTAATTATAAATGAGATTCTAGTATCTAGAAGAAAGAAATGTTCTTTAATGGGACATGTTTAGCTTGAGATGGGACTTCACAAAAAGACAGAAAAAGGCAGAATTTCTTCGAGAATTAGGTGGGCATGTGGTTCAAGCAAAACTTTTTATTCAAAAGGCATAATCAAGTAGCCAATAATTGAAATAGATAAGTTAGTTTGGCACTTGTTGAAACATGCTACCAAAGGGGAAAAATTTACTGTGTAATTTGGGATCCTTTGATATTGTGATGCAGAAACCATGTTGATAAATACCTTGTATAGCATATCTTGATTTGACGAACATGCAGGGCCGTCTTTAGGCATAGGTCATTAAGGCCTATGCCTAGGGCCTCAACTTTTATTGAGGCCCATTATTTTTGATATATTAAACATATTTTTATTATATATTTTAAGAGAATGAGAAAAGAATAAGATCTTGATAAAAAATTTACGTATCTTATTTTTTAGTCAAAATTATAGATTTTATAAAAATCTTATTATGGTTCCAATGGATAGAGTCATAAGGGGTTCTCTTTTTAATATTTTAAATTTAATTTTTATTATGTATGTTATTTTATAAGATCTAATGTATTCCTCTTCAATATCTTTCAACCCTAGCCTTCTCTCATTACATTTATTTTTTGTTAGTGACGTTTTCTCTTCTGATTAGTAAGAACATGAATTAGAATTTTTTTATCCATGTAATGCAAAATAAAAAATATTAGTCTTTTTTCGAGTTCCCCCTCTTCCCTTGACTAGCTCCCTCTCTTTGTACTTCTCTCGCTCATTGATATTGGGAAAGAGAAATTACATTTAACACTGTCATGTTGATTCTGTATGTTTCTTGCTTAATTTAGTTCAAATATTGATAGATTCATCCATATTGTGTTCGATCGAAATAGATGATTTTATTATTTTTGAGCAATAGTGAGTTAGATATCTTTGTTATTTCGCTACCTTGATAGACATTAAGTTTTGCTTTTATTTATATGTATTTACATAAATACATTTTTTGATTTCCCTTGTTTCTATTATATCATTTGCAACTATTTTGGTTTAGGTGATAAAAAATATGATTTATTTTTTCTTTTGTTTTGTGCCTAAAATGAATTATTTAGATTTTAATAAATGATAATGGCTGGTTTGATCTCGTTACGATCTTCATTTTCTAAGGATTATATTGAGTTTTATCATTTTGTATATGTATTATTTATTTATTTATTTATTTATTGTAATTTGCGGTGATGATAAGTTGAAGATGGAAACATGATTTTTTCTATTATTGTCCCATTTCATTTATTCCTTTTTTAAGAATTATTATTTTCGTCTTTTATTTGAGTAATTAGACATTTTTTTTTAATCTTTCTTAGTTTTTAAACAATTCTAAATATATTTATTTTCGACCAAGTCGGTTGTCAGTTACAAGTCCGAATAAAAAAGAACGAGTAGATTTTTTTTAAACAATGTTAAAGACTCTTTTTTTTTTCCTAGGGCCTTAAATAGGCTTCAGCCGGCCCTGCGAACATGGCTTGATGAATAGTTGGCCTATGGTGCATGGCAAATGCATGATATTTTTCTAAAATGCTCTGTAAAACTTTAAATGATTTTTGTAATATACTTGCATGGATGGTAGCCTGGTTTGTTGCTATGCATGACTAAATTTGTAAATAATCATGGTATGGAAGAGGAAAACATTTGGAAATGTATCATATAATAGTTTTGGTATTTAATTATATTTAACCCAGTAGTTGGTTGTGTAGAGAAAAGCATAGCATTATTAGCATAGTGTTAGTATCGAGTTGTATTTAGATACATTCTTTGGTGTTTCGAGACACATATAGAATTGGACTATACAGTAGTTTACCATGCCAACATGCTAATGAGAAATGTGCATCAAGTGTAGTTTAGAAACACTTGCGTAGGTTTCGTTGGCTTTGCTACCGGCTAGTGTTAACATCGTGCTATCATTTTTGAACATACACTAAGTGTTGCCTGCTTGGCATAAGTGTGGCATGATTGGTATCTTTACTATTATCAGGAATCGAATGTGCGAATGCTATTGACATGTTTCTTTATTTTCGGCAACCCACCAACAACTCTTGTAAATGTCAAATTTATTGGAAGATTATTTGACATCTAAATTGTCGTTTTCTTTGCTTCTACAATTAGTTATAGCCTGATTGTTCTGTTTATGAAGGCCTTTTGAATATTTATTGCAATGTTTTGTACTCAAAGAGGTTCATTACGAGCTGATTGTATGTTGGGGGATGGTATGGAAATGTTTGTGATGTGATGAGTTTGATTGAGTGACTATACAACTATTGCCCTAACTGGAGCATTTGTTGTTTGACTTCTTTAATTCTTGGTTTGGACTTTAACACCGTTATTATGTGATTCTAAAAGTTTAGAGTAGATTTCAATGTATACAAATAGCCTTATCAATAAGATCTGTGTAGTTCTGGCTCTGGCCTGTTCATTCTGTTCCATTTCATAGAGAATCTTTTCAGATAAAAGCTCATTATGAAGTAGCCTTGCCACCTTCTATATGATCACTCTTACTGCTAACTTATTAATGTATCTCCTCTTGCTACATATTGAATTTGCCAAAGCAATGTTTTTCTTGGTTTCTAGGTTCACATGTGCTCGTTGATGCCTGATTGTTGGATCTCTTCTGCATGTGCTTGACATGTGAGGAAGTGCATTTTTCATTTTGTTTTGAGCTCCTGGAGTTGCAAGTGTGCATGCATTTGAACTCCAATTTCAAGGACAGAGCATCGGTTGCAAGTTTACATGCATTTATCTCCAATTCAAAAGACTGAGCATTGTCTTTCTTGAAAATGACCTGATAAAAATGAGGTTATAAATTTTTGGGTAATAATGGAAATATTTTGATTCCATCGTGGGGGAGGCTGAAAGAAGTCTGATTGTCTGTTCCTTGTAAAATCTCTGGAAACTTTAGCAAGACTAAGAAACTTATTGCAGGTTTTGCAACCTGCTCTGTGGTAAGTTCATGATCCTGAAAATATTATTGCATCTAAATTTTTATTTTACCTGATCTTGAACTCTTAGTGATCCTAATATTTGCAATCGTGCAAAGTTAACCAGGGACTGCATTCATGGGTGCACTCTGTTGCTGTCTGTGTCCAGAGGACTTTGAAGAATATGCCTACTCAAGCAATCCCATATATCGGCACTGCTTATGGCTAAGATATTTCTTTCATCAGCTATTGAATGGGGTAATAGTAGACATTTCAGTATTTCAGTTTATTTTACTTTTTTGAAGAAGATGCCGAAAGCCAACCCAAATTTCTAAAGGATTCTTGGCTATCGGGACTTATAGCTTGTCATTCTAGTATGAACTATCATCTTAAATATTCAGTGATTCTAATGCACATAATTTCTCTTGGTTGGCATTATTTCTTAGATTGAATTGTATCAAAAAGTTAAATCAGAAAAAAAAGCTTTCTGAATATTTCTCTATTTATTGTCAACTTGTCTGGCACCTTCAATTAATATTTTAGTTCACCTTGGTGATTTTATGTGAGTTCGAAAATCATTCATTGTAGCAGTATGGTGAAACATTTCAAAGGCTTGATGGGCGTCTATCTGCTCAAATTCAGACAACTTCATTAGCATCTTTGGCACCAGCAAGTGTTTCTGATAGTTCGTTGTCAGAGACATCCCACCTTGTTCCCAGACCACCACCTTATGAAATAGATCCTAGATATTCTTTGTCACAACATGAGGGATTGGTCTCGAGACGTGAGAAGTCTATGAGCCACATCCTTGAAGATTTGCACACACTTAGAAGAAATGGTAGCAGTTCTTCTGTTGAAACCTTGGGAGGTGTTAAAAAACAAAATATTACAGAATCTGTTGAAGGATGCAAGATTACCCACATTGAATCGGATAAAAATATGTCTACAAAAGCATCTGGTACACGTTTGCTTGTTACGTCTTCAGAAGATGAAGATGTCTGCCCTACATGTTTGGAAGGTGATTTCAATGACACTAAACTCAGTCTAAGCATATTTACATAATTTCCCTCCTCAGCATGATGTGTGTGCTATACTCCTAAAACTACAGTTTTCTAGTTTGATCATTTGAGAATATAGTTGATAGTAATTCTTTTTCTTGATTCTTTGTATAGAAAATAAATTTTGTGACATAGGAAGTTAAAAGACGATGGTTAATCTTTTGTTTTCTATTTTTTTTTTTCATTTTTCAAACTATTTTTTCTAGAAAAGTAAACATTGAAAAGTCCCAGTAAACTAACAATGTCAACTTATGGGTCAAGTAGTTACCTGGGTTTATCATTGCACAGAAGCATGTTCAATTCCTCCTAGTGTTATGAGGATACATATAATTAGGAAAATCATACAACTGATTAAGCTATATTAATCATGTTTTGAGTTGGGTAATCCAATTTGCCAGCTCACACAAGGAAGTATTAAAATATAAAATTAATCAGTGTTCTTTCCTAATATTGTAAGCTTTTGAGTCTTAAAATGTAAGGTTGGATTGTGTTTTTTCCCGATAGCATAAGATTTTTGCAATTAGTACCCATCCATCGTGGTTAACGCATTCCACTATATAGACATTTATAGCTCAATAGCTTATAAAATTTAAGTGGAAGACCATTCTCACTAATTAACAATTGTCCTATCCAATGCTCCAAAATCATCTTTGTATAATTGCAAATTTCAAGTCCCAGGTTACCAAAAACCTGGACTTATCTATGGACAATAGTTATATGGACTACTGCAAAGTCTTCTTACATTTTCTTTGTTACAGATGAATCTGAATTTTGTGTATAATATCCTTTTGGACCTTGTTAGTTATGGTAATTTCCTTTGTTAAGTCGTCATTCATATTCGAGAGAAATGTTAACTTATGGGAGCAGCCGATGGGCATTTGAGTGATTCTTAATTGTCTACTCATCACAGAATATACTCCAGAAAATCCCAAAATTGTGGCAAAGTGTTCTCATCATTTTCATCTTGGCTGTATATATGAATGGATGGAAAGAAGTGACACTTGTCCAGTCTGCGGAAAGGTACTTAAACAATTTATCTCCTTCGCTATCTTAGCTTGATAAAATTTATTGCTAGTAGATCAGCAATTTTATGCAAATATAATGAACATATTTTTCCCATTAAAATACCTCAACTACCTGAAATTTTACCAATATCATTTATATTGAATGTGATTGATGTACGTTTATAGATTGTCCTGTGCCAGGTGTTTGACTATCTATAAATGTGCTGGATCCCATAAATTCATTTTCTTTTTATCTTGTTGATCACCATATTCTGTTCAATCACTAAAGGTTTAAAGTAATGATCCATATGTGGACGCAATCTTTAAGAGCTTAAATGGTCTAGCTGACATTGGACAGTTTATAGTATATCACCACCAGTTTGTGGTTTTACCAAAAAACGTTTGGTTGTTACCCTCTTTGCTTAAGCAAATAGGAAAAATGGGCCCTTGCTGCATCTCTCCCTAGAGTTGTCTTTTTCCAGTTTCTTGATTCATGGTGTTGAATGTGCAAGGCATACTAGTACTCGGGTACTCATTAGATCGTGTATGCATGTGCCATAACTATTGTTCTGCTAATTTCCTTGGTATGATTGCGGAGAAGTATAAATCTGTTACAAACTGACAAAGTTACAATACTGCTGCATGACGGAGTATATATGAAAACATTTAATCTCTCATAAGTATTTGTTGGAAGATGCATGTTTTGGAAACAACTTGCTAGGTCTGTTGAGATAAGGACTCACTGCAGTTAGGGATGGCAATACCTACATCGTAAAAGAAAAGTAGAATTTGAATTATTTTGAATTACACAAATTACAATCTTATTCTATTTCTTATAAAAATAGGAATCTTATTTGTTTGGTGTTTCTCAAATGTATTCTTCTTTAACATGATGCAAAAGGTTCATGGCCATTACTTTATAAAAAGTACGAATATCCCGTTTTCAGTTCAATAGGTTTGAACAACTTACTGTACCAATTCATCAGATGCATTTGCCAGCGTTGCTTTTCGTTGACATTTTTCTGATGCTGTTTATTTATTTATTTTCAAATCTGGCCATCAAATGGCTCATGAATTCAATAGCAATAGACATCAATATTAAAAATCACTGTCTTAATCATTCATGACTTGGTCATATATCTCAGGAGATGGAATTCCATGAGAGCCGCCAATGAAGACCTGCACTAATATGTTGAACATTCAACGAAGCATATAAATAACAAGATTGTTGCACCACGCCCTACCTCTCTTCCACTTTGGAAAAATAAATTTATAATCTTGATCTGTACAGTCTGTAGCTTCTTTCCATTTTAAAAATTTTCAAATATTTCATGTACATGATGTAACTAGGTTGCACCAAAACACACTAGTCCAAATAAACTCAAAGATCTCTTCTTCTTGGTGGGACGTGTTCCTCCCTTCTCGGTCTCGATGACACCCCTCATCGTTACCTCTTTCTTGGCCATGTCCACCGTGTAATCTAACAATCCAGCTACAAATGAAGTCAGTTCCAAAGTTGTTGCAGTGGATAGATATCAACTCTTACTGTTCATTTTGGATACGACCCTGGAGACCCTCGTCCTGCAGTGGTTGCAGCTCATATTGGCAGTCATAACAATCACTTGCACCTAAGTTTGCATCAGAACCATGTTCACAATCAGCTTAATGGCAAATTCGTTTGTTGGCAAACAGACAATTTTCCATGGGATCAAATATAAACATAACTCATATGAAAATTTAATTAAATTGCCACTCTTGAATAGATAATCTAGTCAACTCTGAAGTCTGAACTAGTTTTATTGCTTCTCTCTTTTAATATGTGAGATCACAAGAAAGAAGCTGTCTCTTTCTAGTGGAGTAATGGTTTAATAAAAAAATGTAGCCATTTTATCCAAACCTTCACAGCCAAGAAACTGAAAGTACTCAAATGCAAGATAGATACAACAGAGGTGCTGAATTTAACATGGAAAAACTCCTCCTACTTGCCCAGGGACAACAGGATCCATTCTAATGAACTTTATCAAATTCAGTGCTCTACACGTGATGAGAATCAATAAGAAACATAGTTTTTTTTTTCTTCTTTTTATTTCCTGATTTGAAATAAAGCAATTAATAATACCTCAGGAAGGCTTAGATTCTCTGCAGACCGTAAGGTCTGTGTACTTGATGCTTCCATGGAGACTGCAACTTTTTGCTGCTCAGTTAGGGCCTTCCTCTTCCTTTCTCCATAACGCCTACTCTTTATTCCCTTTGAGACTTGTTCATTGAAATTTTCAAGTCGCAGCTTAAAACAAGCAACTCGAAGCTTTATATAAAAAGGCAGTGCAAAAACACATGGACTCCGTGGGCTTCTCTTTCAACAGAAGAAAGGCTCGTGTGGCCTTTCATTTTCCTTCCTTTTTTTTTAAAAAAAAAAACCTGTCGCACTTAATTTTAATTGAGTTCCAAGCACATGAACTCTTTAATTTTAATTGACAAGTGCGATGGATTCTAAGAAAATTTCGACGTTTCTTAATCGGAAAGACAATGAAAGCCTTCGTCTTTTTGATTAAGAGACAAAAACACTCCATCTACTCCCAGGGATGATATATATACACTACCAAATACCCAAACTCTTATAGATTTTTCAATTTAGATGAATTTTCAAAGAAAAAAACTTCTTAAAAAAGTACGATTATAAATTGTTTTAGCTGATTCAATATGACTACCATTGCACAGTCAGCAAGTAATTAATTGTAAACACTGCTTACAGATCCGAGTTTGTTCTTCATCTTTGATTCTGTGTTGTGGGAGGTCATTAAATTCTCTGGCAGCGTCGACAAAGACGGGCCAGGAAAGCAATTCCTGGAAAAGAGAAGTGTGACGGGATTTGTCAAACATGGTGAGATAATTGTACAATTCGAGCACGCCAAAATTGCTGCCGCTCGTTCGTCGGCAATGTCTCCTAGCTAATTGAATTTAGCTCACAAATTTCTGGAAGGCGTAGGATCTTTCTTCTCGTGTTCTTGGAGTGTGTTTTTTTTAGCAATTTAACTAAAAAATTTGATATATACGTATAAAAAATTCTAATTCTAATCCTAAGCCCCGAGGAGGTACAAAATTCTAATCGAAATATATTAAATTTAAGAAGAATTATATTTATTTTTAGACTTTTTATAGATATAAAAAGTGTGATAGTTAATTTGATAGAAAATATACTAGATTTTAATTATATGATATTGAATTTAAGGAGGAATTATACCTCATTTTAGACGTTTTGTACCTAAAAATAATAGGAGCAATGAGGTATGAACTCCTAATCAATTGGTCCGGTGGAAAAAGATTTGAGCTCAATTTGATAGAATATATACTAAATTCTAATGAAATATACTGAATTTAGGAAGAATTATACTTCTTCCTAAACTTTTTATACGTATAAAAAGTATGATACTTAATTTGATAGAAAATATACTAGATTTTAATTATGGACTTTTTGTATCTAAAAATAATAAGGGCAATTAATTAAAGCAATATTTATTATGGAGCTGAAGCAAATGAAACTTTATATATAGAGAGTGGAAATAAACTTTTTATGATATAAGGGCTGAAGATAAAATTTAAGATTCATTTTAAAAATTTAAAGACAATATATATATATATATATATATATATATATATATATATATATATATATATATTATATATATATATATATATATATATATATATATATATATAGACACACACTCACCCGGTGCACACTCATCATAAAAATTCCTTTCATTTTCTTTTAATAATGTTGAACGTTTGCGAGATGTCCAACCTTAAATAAAATAATTGAACGCACGCAACGAGCCACTTATTGTTCTGTTCAGTCGGTAATTAATTGTCATCTCATATATTCATGATATTTTAGGCATTCGTGGTTCAATCCTCATATATTTTACAGAAATTTTTCTTTCAAATGGAGTGTGAACTCTAAGATGTTAGGCTTCTGGACCGTCCGTCATGAACGCTTCCTGATTTACCTTGACGACCTGATTTACCTTGACGGTCGATTGGAAATTTCCGTAGGACTGGGTCGGTCGTCCGAGTTCGACGTTATTCAACCTTGTTAATTATTTTTTATCAGTCACATAATCGTCTTTACGGGATGAACTGATGGCGTGAGTATTATCGTCTTAGAGTCTGAGAGTTAAAATTTGACAAAACTAATATACTCATTCTCCCCACGTACTAGCTATAGCATCCGGGCTAGTAATTTCTATGATTTATATTTTCCGTGTTAGCTCTCGGACGAATTAACTAAGACGTGAGGACAAACGACCTCTTCATATATTTTTTACAATATTCAAATTAATAATTTTTATGATTTATTTATTTTGTATTGATTTGGAGACGGATTGATAGGATGCTAGGGAGCGAATTCTCATTTTACATTTTACCACATTGATTAGTGGCATAATCGAAAAGCATGCATGTGAGAGGATACCAAGTACTGCTAGTGGACGACATGCTTATCTTTTTAGCCGCAGTTAAGCGGCCGTAGGCTGGAGTTAGCAGGCGTATGTTGGACTAGTGGACAAATTAAAATGTGCGTCAATAAACACGAATTAAATAATTTTTTTAAAAATAACAAGATAAAAATCAAAATAACTGATGGAATCTTTTGTTTTTTTTTTATTTTTATTTTGCTGGCTTGGATTCCTCATCTCTTTCATCCTGAAGAAGATAATGATAATGAGTTTGTTTCCGGAGTCCCGAGGATCAAAGCATGTTAATCTAGGATTGGTGGGGTTGGCGTGACACTCTGACAATCAAGTCAGCACTAAACGGAAAGAAATAAGGTTTGCATATCTGAGAATGAGGGGCATACGATTGGTGGAGAACCTGCTCGACTAATATTCGTCGTCATTCTAGAACGGCTATGGCTACTCAGGTAGAGAAGGTGCAAACTCAATGGATCTCTATTGTTGTGAGGGGTGTACGATTGAGCATACAATTTCAAAAGGTTGGAACCGCCAACCCAGCGGCCTCCTGGTCTCTGCCCTACAAGTGTCCAGAGGGGGTAAATCACGGTGAATGCTGGGCAGGCCAAGACACTTACAAGATTGTGAATGGAAAAGAGATGGAAATAGAGAAGAAAATTTTGTTGTGAGTAAGACTTTAATTTCATATTGAAAGTTTCAATGTAAATTTGTTGGTTTATGTTGTATCATAAGTATTACAATTGTGAACCAATGCTTCGTGTAAGTGTGCAGAGGGTGCAAATCAAGAGCTGAACTAGAGGTGGAGAAAATCTATTTTAAGGACACTTCACCATACGCAGTCGATTACACTCCTAGCTCAACTGTAACATCAACCCGGGCAACACTCGGTAGGCGGGCGACTTTGGTACTCGGCCAACTCGGCAGTAGGGCGATTCGGCAACCTGCTCAAGTACTCGGAGACCCACTCAGCACTCAGCCAGCTTGGCTATGACATCCCGGACCCAGGATTTCGCTAAGACCACCCAAACCTCGACAATTTAAAGTTATCTATTGGGATCATCCATAAGTTTAAATTTAATTTTATAAATTTAGAATATTTTCCTTACAAATTATCTATTCCGATCGACACATAGATCCCATGCCGCATCTGCATTTCACTGTCTTCACGATGCAAAACACTTGAATTAAAAATTAATCAAGTTGGCCGGCATGAACAGAGAAAGATGGCTTGAGTTGAAAAAAGTGGACAAACGAGGTTCCTTTCCTCTCTTCCAGTCCCAGAGAATTTCGGGGAACAAGAAACGGGAGCCTACCTATCATCCTTTTGATTGCCCAGACCCTACGAGAGTAAAGTAGATGGCTTCATGATGATTAAAAAACACATGGTTAGGCATCTCCTTTAACAACTACTAGTGGCAGGAAAGGAATCACTTGCAGTTTTAAATAGGAGAGACTGCAACATCACAGAGGAGTAGTGCTAAGAATCAATCAATTAAGAAGACGATCGACCATGAAGTTCCTGGTTCGGAGTCCATGCTGCTCCTGCTTCTGCTTTGTGAAGACCACGAAGAGCAAGCCGAAGGAGAAGGAAGCCAAAGGGAAATAATGAACGCAGCTAGCTGTATTGATGTAAGAAGAAGCACATGCTGTCGATCGATCTGTAGTTGCGAATTGAAGTTCTTCTAGCTAGCTGTATTGATGTGTAGTAGTGCTACTGTTTATGTATGTGTTCTTTTGTCTTTCTCGGATTCTTAATTCCTCAATTGCATGCGCTGTCTGATGAAACGCCCATCTCTAGCTCGCACCTGCTGCTGGCCTGCTGCTCCACTGAAACCGTACCAGTCTTTATCTGACTGCTGTGAATCTGCAAAACAATTGAATCTAGACAAATTAACCATGCCGCTCGGTCACTCGATCGAGAGTTGACGTTTTTCAAGTTAGGAATTAAACGATCGAGGTGATCATCTGATTCCCCTCGGAAAATTCGTTCGATAGTTCTTAATTTCTCTTGCTTCGTAATTTGATGAAGAAAGGGCAAACATTGAAGAGCTAGGCATGGGCAGGTTAGTCTGAACTGCGCGCATATGCATGTTGCTGATATATATTTTTTTTAAAAAAAAATGGAATAGTTGGATGGTAAGAGACTACGAGGCAAGGTTGATTTTTATGTAGTGTGGGTAAAGGTGATCAAGGTTGACAAGAAGACGATGAATTATCTCTGAAAAAGAAATTTTGATTTTTTATTTCAACTTAATACAGATGTTAGTTAGATCACAGATAATATAAATAAATAAAGTAAACAGTAAATAAAGAGACAATCGGATTTTACTTGGTTTGTAATCGGGGAAGTTACTAATCCAAGACTGAATATGACTCGATTCTCCTAAATAAAACTCTTTCGGACGGAGAAGTCTTACACGTGGAAAGCTCATAAAAGAAAAAAATATTACACCAAACTAGTTTGCGAATGCTTTGAATCCATAGAATGAATGAAACTGAATTTCAGAGGTCTATTTATAGTCCCGATAGGAGTTATCCGTTTGCTGACATGACACTTATAGGGCGCCTAAGAGCTCATGGGTACCTGACATGTGGTATGATGCTTTATCCAGAAAGCAACGTTTGCAAATGACTAGAATTAACCTCTTGGGCGCCTGATAGCACAGGGGCACCCGAGTGCTCGGGAGCCTAATGCTCGGGCGCCCGACAACCCAAGCGCATGTATGCTCACAGGCGCCCAACAGGGGTTGCTTTGGTCAATAGTCGCTGACCACTCTCCAGCCTTACTTCCGATTTTCTTGGGTGATTTCTGGCCAACCGGAGTTAAGTTTACTCGAATCCGACTCTGACCTTTCGCCCCTCGAGCATCCTTCTTCACGGCTTCTCGTCCCTTAGACGCAGCGCACGTCCTTCTCGCTCCACTGGCGTACTTTTCCGTAGAGCTCCGTGTCCCTCGGATAAACCGAGCTCGTCGCCTCCCTTTCCGTGTCAGCCTTCTCGACTATTGCATCTTCCGCTCAACTTCCTGCGCTCCTAAGTTCCTGTACACTTAGACACTGGGATTAAAAACGTCAGGGTCTAACTTAAATCGGTTGATTATATCAAAATCAATCTGAGATACTTACAAAGGATTTCCAAAAAAAAAAAAAAAAAAAAAGGAGGATTCCAAGAGTTTGAATCATCGATGGTGCTACACTGCTTATTAGGAATAACAATCAATTAAATTTGAATAAGATTTTACATCCTCTATCCTCTTCATCCATATTTATTATAGGGTAAATACTTTTAAATTCTATGTGTTTTTATCAAATAATATTTTATTATTTAAAAAATAACATTTAATTTTCTTTAACCAAAAATCAGATGGGAGAGACTTTTAAAAGATAATTTTATATATCCTTGACATTTTTTTATCATTTTTTTGATAGACCGGTTGATTAATTAGGCTTTTTTTTGTGAGGTACGATTAACATAATTAATATGGGTAAAATATTACTAAAGTTATTCATATGAATTTTTTCTGTCTAGAAGTATTTATGTTATTTTTCGTCAAAGTTTTTTTTACATTTTCAAAAGAGTCCTTCATTTCTTCTATTAAGTATTATGATTTTTAATATAATTTCAGACCTTTTTGGAAGGTAAAGTTATTGAAGTCTTGTTCTTCTTCCTCTATTTTATCCATCCATATATAAAACTCACGTCCAATATTTTCTGCATATAAATAATAGTTAACATCCATTAGATATTAGTGATTTTAGATTTATGTTGTAGGACCGATGCACGTGAGGGGGGGGGGGGGTGAATCACGTGACTTTTAAAATCATCGTTATAAAATCAGAGTCGATAGAAAATTGTACGATGCTTTTTATAACGTGCGCAGTGGAAAAATTAAAACGAAATACGAAAGCGAAAAATAAAAAAAAAAATTACACGAGGAGTTTTACTTTGTTCGGAGCCTTCGCCGACTCCTACTCGAAGGCCCAGGTTCCTTAAACCTTTCCTGTGGGCAATCCACTAAAAACCTCTACCGATAAACTACTGATAGAGTGATTCGAATACAAGATTGGGCGGAAGTGTATCAGCCCTACACTTCCCCCTTAAATAATTTAAGTGCAAAAAAAAATTCGTTACCCAACACTTAGATTTATCTGAAGCAGCTTGGGTGTTGGGAGCGATCTTCCAGCAGCGGTCGGACAACGTCGAGTCAAAGCACAAACCGCAGCAGAGGAGCGTGGAAGCAAGAGAGCGCCAAAGCTTGAACCAGAATCAAATTTTCTTGTCTGTTAGAGGGCTTGCTTGCTTCTATTTATAGTGCCTCGATGCATGATCTTCTCAGCTCAAAGTTTATCCATCAACAAGATAAAATAATAAAAAAAAGATAATGTTTCTATCCTTTGCTTCAATTAAGAAAATAATTTAAATAAAATATAAATACAGAATATTGAAAAGTTAACCGAGAGGTTTTATCCTCTTAAAATTTTAATTAATAATTTAAAAGGAGATTTTATCCTTCCAGCTAAGCTTTACGTGAGAATTTTAAGCATTAGTAGGAATAATTTTATTCTCTAAAAAGAAGGAAATACGAATAATTTAAATGATAATTTATCCTCCACCAAGGCTTTAGATAAGGAATAATTTTATAAAATTCAACTACAAAATTCTAATTAAATAAATTCTGTAAGAATAGAGTTAATGAATTTAGAATCTAATTAAATAAATTCTGTAAAATAGAGTTAATGCATTTAGAATCTAATTAAATAAATTCTGTAAAATAGAGTTAATGCATTTAGAATCTAATTAAATAAATTCTGTAAAATAGAGTTAATGCATTTAGAATCTAATTAAATAAATTCTGTAAAATAGAGTTAATGCATTTAGAGTTAATTAGACCCCGTCCAAACCTGGATAAGGATCTAACCAGGACTCAACCGAGGTCACCAAAATGGGCCTAAGTTGGACCGCGCCTACAGTCCTAAAATAGGACCCGTCCTTACTGGTTCGCTCCTCCAGTGACTTACCTCACTTACCTCGTGCAACTCTACTCAACTTCTTAACCCACCAGGTCTTCCTGCCAGGGCTCAACCACCCTGGTCTTTTTGTCAAGTTTCAACCAACTTGGGCTTCAGCCAGTTGTCAGGCCCCGTGAACCTAACTGGACTTCTCGCCAGGACTCAACCACCCTAGACTTCCCGCCAGGACTCAACCACCCTGGACTTCAGCCTGGTGTCAGGTCCTAAGTCTTTCAACCCTGCACACTTAGTAAATAGATCAAAACCAAAAGCAAGTCTAACTTTAACCTATTTGTCATTCATCAAAACTCAGGTTTAACTATTAGTGCAAATTGCACCAACAATCTCCCCCTTTTTGATGCAATGACAACCTGGGTTAAAGTTAGAAAATACCAGATAAAGCAATGAGTCCAAGAATAATATGCAAATGACATGCTCTAAGATCAGAAATTTTTAATTTTCTAACTCAACCCTTAAACCCTCCCCCTTTGGCATTCATCAAAACAAAGAAATAATAAGTGCGCAAGCATCAGAAATAAAACAAGCGATCAAGTAATATGCCAGCCAAGTAAAAAATACTTTAAGGGTGCGTTTGGTTGAGGGTGTTCTTTAATAACCTTGGACATGTGATTACCAGGTAATCACATAACCAAGGTTATAGGGAATAAGATATAACCTAATGCTGTTTGGTTTAATCTTTGGTAATGGAACAAAAACTTGTTTGGTTGAAGGTTTTAATATATAACCTAGTATGACAATTACTATATTACCCCTGATTCAATCTTAATGATTTAGTATCATTGTCTTTGGCCTTATAATGACCACAAATATTATAAATAATATAATATTAATTTTTACTAATAAAATTTTATTAAAATGTCATATAATATAATATTAAAATTAATATTAGAATTTTATTTCATCTTCATTAATAATATAATAAAAGATAAAAATTACAAATTCTATCTCTATTAATAATAATATAATATAAAAAAATATTTTAAATATTCTTTTAAAAAAATACTGCTACGTGTGGTCGGTTCCAATGTACAATAGATGTTCCACGCAACCCATTATTTTAAGTGCATTAGAACATTAAGTCAAAGCTAAAGCTCATTGCACAATGTTGGCATAATTCCTTTCCGCTATATATATCAATTAAACGATGAATAGTGATCTGATACTATCAATAAGGAATAGCATGATCAAACATTGTCTAACAACTATCAAGAATGTTCATTAGTACACGTATCATTACTACAAAGTGTCATATATCATCAATCCCACCACAATAACTAGCAGCAACAAACATTAGGGGGATTATAAGATACTAGAATCTTGTTGGACAAAGTAGAAGCTTGAAAATACTGGAGAATAAAACAGTGCGAGACAGGAGTGCTCTGAAGAACAATTTAAATATCAATTCCTGCCCAGTGGAAGTGATCTGCAAGAATAAGTCTCCTTGAGTTCTGATTTCTTCGAGGATGTAAAAATAGATGCATAAACTTCCTTTGTTGCATTGGCAGGAACCATATCAGCTCCCTTGAATCTTTTCACCCCTCCATCCTTAAACTCCTTATGGCAAATCAAGCATGCGGAAGTCTTGACTTCAATGCAGGTGCATCATTTACGCCATCTCCTATCATTTCACATACATGCTTCTATTCTTGGAGAATCTTCACAATCTCATACTTATGTTCTGAAATAAGAGAATTAATGTGCATTAGAGAATTACAGATCTTGTTCTTTAGTTGTTTTAAAGAATTGCATTGCAGTTTCTGGTGCATTACATTGGTGGAAATGTGGTTCGTGAGATTTCAATAGCATTACAGATCTTGTTTCAAATGGACAGCATCCAAAAATACCTGGAAAACTCCAGCAAATCCATCTGCTTTTTCGATAAGTTCATCTACAGGAAGAGCATTATGTTCATCCTTGTTACGATCAAACAATGAAGATCAAATAATTTTCTGGATCCAACTACAGTCCAAGGCAACAACACAGCTAAATAGAAATAATTCAATCCAAGCAACTCTATCAATGAATCATGCATATTATGCCAAAACGAACTACACTATGAAATTTATGGAAAAGTTCAAATCTTCCAAAGCAACTCTATCAAATACAATTAAAAGATTGAGCATAACTGATTATTGAGCGTAACTGATTATGCTACTGTTGTCTGGAGAAATCAAAAAAGCCATTGAAAAAGTGAGACATATCAAGCTGTAGGAATGCAAATATGAGTGTCATGTAGGAATGTTCGGTGTCCAACATGGCTACATTAAAAAAAAACAAAAAAAACATGCATTTACAAAGTGTGAATGCCTATGAACACGAATTAAAAAAACATGCATTTACATGGCTAGATGGAGACATGAATTAAAATCTCCCAACATGGAAGTGTGAATGCCTGTGAAAAATTCAGGAGATGGAAAGAACAAGCATGGGAATCCTATGAAAAAATTAGGAGATCATCTTCATGAAAAAATCAAAAAAATCAAGTATGGGAATCCTGTGAATGCCTATGAACACGAAAATATTTTCTCGAGATGAAAAGAACACGAAAATAAATACATATGAACACGAAGATAGCATATATATGATTATACATAAATATAAACCAGCAAACAATCATTCAGTTAAATGGCTCATTACCAACCATGAGGTACAAGTGCTGCTGCTAGAGGACTGTTGTCGTGTGCTTTTCCATGCCAATCAGCTTGAGGAATTCCTGTTCTAGAAGTAGCTAAAGAGATATCATACAGAATGAACACAGACCGCATGCATTAATCAAGCAATTCCAATGCTTTTACATCATTGCACGGAGGAACATTCCAATGCAATGTTTGACCACATGCATTAATCAAGAAATTCCAATCTGCTGCATACTTCAATAGATAGAAATAATTCAAATAGAAACCAAACAAGATAGAAACGGATATGCTGCATTAATCAAACAGACCGCATGCCTAATTCCTAGCATAGGACATCAAATAGAAACCAAACAGAAATCAGAGGAAAGGAACCAGACAGAAATTACACCAAAAAAAAAACTTGTTCTTCAATTCAACAACGACAAACAAGATAGAAACGGATTTGTCGTTTCCGTAAAGGAAAACAAGAGGCATTAGTAAAATACTTGTGCTTGTTAAATACCTGAAAGTCGAACGTTGGAAGGATGCTAGGGTTCACGATCGAGTGCTCGAAGTCGAACTTGAAGTGCTCGAAGTCGAACCGATTTCACGATCGTGAACACTTGTGGCAGTTCACGATCGAGTGCTTGGTGGAATGGTGGAAGGATGCTAGGGTTCACGATCGAGTGCTCGAACTGGAGTCTCGAACGCTCGAAGTCGCCGCCTACGGTTCCCGATCGCGTGAAGTGGGGATCTGGAGAGGAGTCAGCTCGAAGTCACCGCCTAGGGTTCCCGATCGCGTGAAGTGGGGATCTGGAGAGGAGTCACGCGAAGCTTATATCAATGGCATATTTGAAATTTAATTAATAGTTAGGGATAGTTTTGTCTCAAATGGTAAAAGCCTAAGGATATTTTTGGCTAAAAAATTACCTTAACCCCGGAATTGAGAAAAACCAGGTTGTTCCTTGGTTTTCTGATTCCGGGTTAGATGACCACTTTTGCTCACTTTTGTTGATGTGGCGGGTATAATTGATTACCTGGTAATTCTTCATTACCTTAACCAAACAGGGTGTTTCTTGATAACCTTGGATGAATAACCAAGGTTATCAAGAAACACCCTCAACCAAACGCACCCTAAGTATTTGGGGGAAAAAAATGCTTAACAAGCATACTATGTTTCTGAACTGATTCAGAGGGGTAAGTCAAATTCTTAATTTAACACAAACAATCTGAGAGCATAAATGTTAAAGGAAATTTCAAGATATTTTTTTTTAAATCCTTGTTCAATTAAAGAAGATATTTTCTAAAACAGTTTTCACTAAACATTTTTGAGAGTTAGAATACAAAATATAAACTCAAGCTCCCCCTGAACCAAGTAAGAAAGTTTAGCCCATTTTCTAAGCAGAATTGGTTAAATTTTTGATTTTTGAATTCCCCGCCGTTATCGCTCCTAAGTCTTTTAATTTTAATCCCTTTTTCATTTTCTACTAATTTAAAAAATTGAGTAAACATATCAAAAGTTTCATCTTTATTTTTTAAAAATTTTACCCAGGTAAATCTTGAATAGTCATCTATGATTACTAAACAGTAAAGGTTTCCACTAATTGATTTTACCCCATGTGAGTCAAATAGGTCTAGGTGAATTAATTCAAGAATTGACTTAGTTTGAGTTTGACTAGTTGGTTTGTGGGTTGACCTAGTTTATTTTCCTTGTTGACATGCATTACATAAGGTTGACTCAAGGTTAGATAACTTTGGTAGACCTCTAACTAAACCTTTTAGTTTAGGTAGTTTTCTGAAGTGAGTGTGTGAAAGTCTTCTATGCCAGAGCCAAATCTCATCCTTATGGGTTAAAAGATAATTTTCTAAGGGACAAGTTAACTTAATTTCATAAATGTTATTGTGCCTAAGTCCTCTAAGTGTGATGTTTGGGTTGTCATTGTGTTTGATCAGACATTCATTGGATAGGAACCTAACCTTATAACCAGTGTCACACAATTGGCTAATACTCAGTAAATTGAAGTGAAAATTTTCAACAAGTAATACATTTGTAATTATAAAATCAGACTCAAGTTCAATATTACCTAGGCCAATTACCTTAAGTTTACCGTTATTTCCAAAAGCAACGGTCCCTAGTCTTTTGTACTTGAGTTCTGTAAATTTGGTGGGATCCCCAGTCATGTGTCTGGAGCACCCACTGTCAATAATCCATTTATTTACCTACAGTTAAGTAAAAGATTTAGAACTTCGGTTAAGTTTTTGAATTTTTTTTTTTAAATTTAAGAAAATTTTAAACATCCTAAAGAATTTAAAACTTGAATTTGAATTTTGAATTTTATTAATTTTTGAATTTAAATTTTGAAAATGAATTTTTGAATTTGAATTTTGAATTTGAATTTTATGAATTTTTGAATTTGAATTTATTAATTTTGAATTTGAATTTTATTAATTTTTGAATTTGAATTTTGAATTAATTTGTATTTTATTAATTTTGATTTTGTTAATTTGAATTTTGAATTATGAATTCGTTAATTTGAATTTTAAATTTTGAATTTGTTAATTTGAATTTTGAATTTTGAATTTGTTAATTTGAATTTTGAAATTTGATTTTGTTAATTTGAATTTTGAAATTTGATTTTGTTAATTTGAATTTTGAAATTTGATTTTGTTAATTTGAATTTTGAAATTTGATTTTGTTAATTTGAATTTTGAAATTTGATTTTGTTAATTTGAATTTTGAATTTGATTTTGTTAATTTGAATTTTGAATTTTGATTTTGTTAATTTGAATTTTGAATTTGATTTTGTTATTTGAATTTGAATTTGAATTTTGATTTTGTTAATTTGAATTTGAAATTTGATTTTGTTATTTGAATTTTGGAATTTTGATTTTGTTAATTTGAATTTTGAAATTTGATTTTGTTAATTTGATTTTGAAATTTGATTTTGTTATTTGAATTTTGAAATTTGATTTTGTTAATTGAATTTTGAAATTTGATTTTGTTTGTCCTTATTCATCTCACTTGATCTAAGTTGTCAATCAAAGGGATCCTATGATTTGTGTGAGATAAGTTTGAGTTTGATTTATAAAAGTTAATCTGACCTTTTGTTAGATTCAGTTTGACAAGAAGCAGTTTAAAAGTATACTTCTATAATTGGTTCCAGGCCGTGGCGAGGCACAGAGGTCTTCTTTGGCCGAAGCCTTATTGGATCAACAACCACTTTCTAGGCAAAACCGCTTAAGAAAGTTGTACTTTTAACCTACCTATTGAAACTCCTTGGTCTAACTAGTCTAGGATGTGGCGAGGTAGCTTCGGCTAGTTCCACTGGGCTAAGAAGACCAAATAGAGGACGCCTTCCCCTACCTGACTCCTTAGATCAGCTTCCCTAACGTACTATCAGCTCGCCCTACCCTGGTACTGAGTATGTCAAGTGTCAGACTAACTTTTGAAACTAGTCCTAGGTACCTAGACGGGTAAAGGGTGACTTTGAGGTGCCAACTAATTTGGAGCTTCCCCCTAAATTGTAGACTGAGTGTCTAGGGTCAATGTAGTGGATGTCCCTTTTTGGGACATAAAGTTGATTCTGACCTACTTGCTTTGTTAGGTAAGCTTTCGGAACCCACACTTTTCGTTGATTTTTACGGGGGTGGATAAAGGAGATAAAGGATCTTTGGGCTGATCCTGATTTATATCCTATCCCAGATTTATTGTACATGCCCTTTTGTGATCCAAGAATGAGGTCAAGGTTCTTGGATCGGGTTGTGAAAGTTGCTAGTAGATCCTTAAGTTTTAGGACTTCGCCCTTTAGAGTGGAGTTTTCAGTTTCAAGCTCAATTGTCTTTTGATTTTGAGTTTGTTCAGTTAATGTTCTGGTATTAATTAATTGCTCCTTAAGGTCTTGATTTTCCTTAAGGAGCTGGTCATTCCTAGATTCAGATGCAAGTAATTTTTTATTTAAAATGGAAATAATCTTAAAAAAATTTTCATTAACTGAATCTAAATATACCTTAGTCGAGTCGTCCGAAAAGAGTCCGATCTCTTGACTCGACTCGTATTCGGAATCTTCGTCGTGCTCCGAGTCTGACCCGGGTCCAGTTGCCATTAGCGCGAGGTAGCTTGTCTTCTTTGGTGGTTCATAGTCAGAGTCATCCGAACTCTCGTCCCAGGTGGCTTGAAGAGCCTTCTTCTTCTTGCTTTTCTTTGATTGGTCCTCCGTTTTGTAGGGACATTCATGTTTGAAGNGATGGTGTTTGGGATTACTGAGCTAGCCGGAAACTGAGCCGATTACTGAGTTCGAATGCTAACTGTTCTGTTGCCGATTCCGAATGCCAATTGCTGGGTCGTCGAATCCGAGTGTCGACTGCCGAGTTATCGATTTTGAATGTCGACTGCCAATGGAAAGCCGAGTACTCCCGAGTGGATCGTCGAATCGAGAAGAAACGATGCTGAGGCTTATTTTCGGTAGTTTCTTTAAAACAGATTTATTCTACTTTCAACTATACTTTGAGGTTTTCTTAGGTTGTCTCTTTTTCAAGATACAGTGGCAAACCGTGATGGCCACCCAACACTGGTGGATCAAGGCGAATTGAAAAAGTTCTCAACTCGGGGGAATGTATCGAGCGGGTGTACAACGGAGGAAAAAAATTAGGGAGCGAAGGTAGAAGAATTTGCTTGATCGTCTGCTCTTAAGTTCTATCTCTTTGCTCTGCTAATGACTTCCTCTTTATCAAGGAGAACAGGAGGCGAGTGCTTTCCGATTTATCCTGGCAGCCGGTGGAAAACTTTAGTGAGGTCGGGCCGATCGTCCGAAGTTGGAAAAACCTCGTTAATCAGAGAATAGGAGTACATAATCGAATAAATGTCATTATTTGGCAAATGTGGTAAAATATTGGTTCATTCGCTTAACAAATTTTGTCTCGGTCGGTCTGACATTCAACACATATAGGTTATGCTCGCACACGAGTCAACTTAGTTTAGTATAAATCAGTGATCCTTGATTTGCATTGAGAGAGAGCATTTCCTTTTGTATTTGTTCACATTGTATATGCATATACAACAATATAAACAATAATAGTGTTATAAAACTCTTAACATGAGATTAAAACTCATGTACAAAGGAGTCCTCTTCTTCCTTTCCACCTCCTTTTCCATTTACATTTCTAACAATCTCTCATACAAATAAAAATAGGATATATGATAACCTTCGGCAATTGATTACAATATAGGTATATGATAACCTTCAACAATTGATTACAATATAGGGCAGTTAAGTTTTACACTTTGGACTTTCCCTTGTGAATATATATTTGCTTATTGACTAACAGTAGTCACGGTGTCATTGAATTGTTTCGCCATCTATGTAAGCAATCTCATTTAGGACTCCCTATGATACAACTCAGTTCACATGAGTGAGTTCATTTTTGTCCATAACAAGTCTAATTCTGTGAAAAATTCTAAGAATTGTACCTCCAATCCTCTGCGAAGCAATCTCACTTCTTTCTCGCATGGATGATCTCTCTTGACTATTCCATATTACTCTGCCGAATCGTTAAAATCTGTGTGACCTTCATTAATTTATTTGGTCGTTCTCCTACAATGAGCAACATTGTCGGTGTAGTTAGGTTGTCCGTTTGAACCTAGTTCTTGGATCTCCAATTTGCATAAGTTGGGTTTCCTTTGTACTAGTATTTTTTTCATCGACATCAAGCTTATCCAACACGATATACTTGCAACTAACTCTTTATTTAACCCTATGGTTAGTGAATTTGTAAAGTTATTCTTTGACTTCACATTCTCAACAGTGATAACTCCCTTTAAGAGTAATTCTTATGATATTATGTTTACGACGTATTCGTCTAGACTTATCATTATACAGATGACTATGTGCTCAGTCAATTGTTGATTGACTATTGCAATGTATGCAAATTAGTGACGCAGGTTTTGATCATCTAAGAACATTTTCTAAAATTACTGTAATCATTCAGTCTCTTCACTACATCGTTTCGTAGAATACGTATTTCCAAATTACCGTACTCTTCTAAAATTTTGTTCGATAAAATTACCGTACTCTTCTAAATCATCGTTTAGAAAAGTTTTTTTTTTTTACATCCATCTAATGTATTTCTAAATTTCGTAGAGTGGCGATAATCGACAATACATCAATGGAAGTTATTCTCGACACCAGAGAATACGTATCAAAGTAATTAAAGTATTCTCTTCGCCAGTAACTTTTAATTACCAATATGACTTTGTACTTATTAATTATGTCATCCGATTTTTTTCTTGAATATTCATTTGCAACCTAGTAATTTACTTCCCTGAGGAAGATTCATAAGTTTTCAAGTGTGATTTTATAAGATAGAATTTATCTCAAATGCAATTGTAGCTTTCCAATGAAGTTCATCAAAAAAGCTTACTATTTTTGAATAACTTTAGAACTCACTTTTCAATATGAAAGTGATAAAATTCATTCCGTAGGATTTTTCCATCCGAGCTATTTTACATCGTCTGAGCTCCGCCTTAATTGGTTCATCATCTTCTTCCTCCTTTTGTTTATCAAATGCCAGTTTTGAGAAACTTGTTTCCTCTTGGGTCTTATATGGAAACACATACTTAAAGAATGATGTATTTCTCGGTTTTATTATCGAGTTCTTATGCATATTTGGTATTTGTAGCTAATACAAAAAAACCAATACACATTACTATTTTATGCATATCAATAAATATATAATCAACAATTTTTAATCTTATCTTAATCCTTTTGGCACTAAAACTTTGACAAGACACTCCTACATTCGTAAATATTTATAGAATAGTTGTCTTCCATTCTACAACTCATAAGAGTTTTTATCTATTTTCTTTCAGGGAGCCTGGTTTAAAGGTAATTAGCTGTTAATATAGCTTACCCTCATATGAATTTTGATAGTTCAGTGTTCAATAGAAAAATATTTTTCATCTTTTTTATAGTACAATTCTTTCGCTCAATAACACTATTTTGTTAAGGAGCATAAGAAGCTATTATTTCATGACTGATCCCAAGTTCAACACACAACTTAGCAAACGATGATACATATTTACTGTCTCGAACAGTTTTAATCACTTTAATCTTTTTATTATGTTGGTTTTCAACATAATTTTATAGAGAACACATTTATCTGTATTTTATCCTTACTTTTGAGAAGATATATATAAAAATATTGTTAGAAATGTGAATGAAAAATGAGGTGGAAGGGAAGAAAGAGACTTATTTGTGTATGAAATTTAGACCTACATTGAAATTTTCATGGCATTAGCTACCAAACAGGAAAGAAGTAGCTGCTTAGGATGTCGTGTCAGGAAGAAGGATGTCAAGGCCTGCTTTCAAGTAGTTTTCTTGAAATGGATTCGTCCCACCTTCAGTTGTTCTTTGATTTTTTCTTGAGTCGTCTGTTTCTCAGGATACAGTGATAGACTGTGATCGTCTCCAAGTATTGGTGGATCATGGTGAATTGAGAAAGTATCCAACTGATATTATAGGTGAATTAATTCATCTGTTTTATATTTGAGCAACAACAAAAAAAATATGACAAAATATTGATTCATTCGCTTGAGTAAATTTTGTCCTAACCAGTCTGAAATTTGGCACGCACAGATCATGCTCGTATACACTCGAGTCAACTTGATTCAATGCAAGATTAACACCCCCTACCACAATATAAACCAATAATATTATCATGAAATTCTCAACATAAGATTAAAACACACACAACAAAAAAAACACACATTAGCGACGGACTAAAACCGTTGCTAACCACAATATAAATCAATAATATTATCATGAAATTCTCAACATAAGACTAAAACATACGTAACAAAATAAACACACATTAGCGACGGACTAAATCCGTCGCTAATTCATTGCTAACCCCATTTAGCGACGGATTAGCGACGGAAAAAATGCCTTCGGTTCGAGTATCGTCGTCGTCGAGAATGGTGACAATAATTTTTCTCCATCACTAATAGTGATGAATATTAGATCTCCATCGCAAATATATAGAGACGTATAAAAAATTTTCCATCGCAGAAGTATAACGACGGAGTTTTTTCTCTTTCGTTAACCAAACGAAAATGCTAAACTCTAAACATCTTTATTCCAACAGACTAGCGATAGATTTTCAATGATACGTCTCTAATAGCGACAGGTATTTGACGTATCTGACGCTAATAGCGAAGAATATGTCAAATATCCGTCGTTATTTGCGATGGTTATTTGACCTGTCTGTCGCTATTAGTGACGGATAATTGAATTTTCATTGCTGATTCGCAGACTACAGACCCTTGTTTTACATGTCAATGACACACTAATACTGACGGACAGGTCAAATAACCGTCGCAAATAGCGACGGATATTTGACTTATCCTTCGCTATTAACGTCGGATACGTCAAATATCTGTCGCAACTAGCGACGTATTTGAAAATAATCAGTTGCTATTTGCGATACCATCTTTCAAAAACCTTTTCAATTTTTTCAATCCCCATATATACATTCAATACAAATTAATATGTATCAAAATTCATATATACAAATAAATATAAACATATCTTATCCAACCATAAACCAATCCACACATATCCAATCCACATATACATTAGTAAACTATACAGATATCTAAACACATTCATATCCAAATGTAAAGTTTGATATCCATATCCAAATGTCTAAACACAACATCTCTTAAAACAAAAGTAATACTTCCATAAATAAAGAGTCAAATATAAGGCATCCTAATAAACTTGATCAAAACGATCTTCAACCCTCCATGAATGAATATTTGATTAGTACATTGTACAATCAAAATATGAAATACAACTATAAGCATTTATTAAAAAGGACATAATTAATTATCGTTACTTATAAACAAAAGATAAATAATAATTAGCGATAATGAAAAGTATACTTACCTTTCAACCAAAAGAATATCTGGATTTGACTCTAAAAAAAAGACCAAAATCTATAAATGATAATGAAAAGTTTACATTTAGCGATGCATATATTAAAAAACTAAAAGTAATATTTTGACTTAATAAATGCAAAGATAAAGTAAAAGCTAAGAAAAATTATCACATACCTTTAAAAGATCTATTGATCAGAAAGGGCATTCTGAGATTTTTGGGTCTTCTAAGACTCCAAGCGATGAGGGAGGCCTATCTATGATATTAGAAATAGTGTTACTGCAAAGGCTTGCATGTGATGCACTATCACCTCAGTATGAGCCTGACGCTCCCTCATTTCTGTGTCTCTCTCAACCATCGTTGTCTCCATAGACACGAGTCGAGTCCACATATCTTGATTCTCTTCCCGCAATTGACATACCTCATTAGATGAGGAGGAGGAACTCGGACGACCCCTAACCCCTGGAGCTCTCATCCGATCGTATACAACTTTGGCCTGAGAGCCAAGGCCGTATAGTGAGGTCTTTCTCCTTCCACCAATGACATCATAATAAATTAATGTCATTTATTTGGTCGGCAAAAAGATGCTGAGAACCCTCCCCCTCTACAGTAGTTTAAGATGCATGTGCAACTCTAGTGATCATTGCTTCCTATAAATTTTTTTTTGAATTAACCTCTATAAAAAGCAAAAAAAAAAAACTAAAATTAATATACTTACATTAATTGCTAAGGAGCGTCAATTGACATAAGACTAATATTTTTTCTTATGGGTCTTGCTGAATGCCTCCCAACCAGTGGGATGTTTCTACAATTCAACAGTCTGTATCAAAAAATTGAAACACTTAAAACTATCCAAAAGAATTATAAGAATTTTGCATTATAACTTAATTAAAAATTTATCAAGTCAGTTACATGTTGGGCAATAGAACTAGATCCAACAATATGCTTTATAGATCGATGCTGGTCAGCAAGCTCTGAGTTGTGATTAGCTTGAGCAATTACAGTATTATCTTTTCAATGCTCGTATTACGTGGTTCCATTGCAAAAGAAGGAAATATTGTATGTGAAATATCAAAAAATTTGAGGAATAAATTGATTAAAATTTGAGGAATTATCCATGTGTTGAGGGCTTATCTGGAAAATTTCATTAACTTAAAATCTTACATCTTTTCCTCATCATTCAATTCATCTCCTTGCTATTTTCGCCCAACGCGTGATCCACCAATCTATCGCGCGATTTCGATACGAGGGACTAAGAATTAGTATATGCCAACCAAATTTTGATACGAGGGACTAAGAATTAGCCTATCACAAGCTGCAAAAATTAACTTAACTATGTTAATCTGATTTATTTTAGTATATAAGAACACTATCGAGCATGGTAGGTTTCAATTGACTAGATTTACATTTTGTCACTGTTTATCTCTATTGACTATGTATTAGAAACTAGCTCTAAGAATAGATACATTAGACACTTGGATTGACACTTTTGTTAGCAATTTGTTCGTCCTCAATGTCTCCGTCAAATCATTTCAGGACTAACACGGAGGAAGTAAATCTCAACTTTGATTGACACTTTTGATGGATACCAAACTGGTGTTATCATGCAAATAATTAATGACAGTGCATCCAATCTCTATATATAAGCACTTGTAGTGAATGCAAAAATTCTGTGCTATCCCCCAGTCTATGGGCTTGATAAAATGGCTCCTTCACCTTCATGGATGTCCATGGGCTGGCCGGTAAGCTTGACCTTAGGTCTATGTGTGTCATCTATATATGCTTCAGTTCTACCTATATTCCATATGTTTCACTGAAAGATTATAATGTGTCATCCTTTATGGTGGATGGGATGTCTGTCTATCTTTCAGCTGTTTGCATTAGTTTTTGCATCAGCAAATCATGTGTTTTGTTCTGCTCTGTTGATGATACGGTCTATTTTGAGACTCATTGCAATGCATCATCTTATCTCCATGTCTTCGCTGACCACAACTGAACGAAGGAAGGACGCGTGGAGGGACACGTACCCCTAACCCCCGCATTATTTGCAGTTTTGCACTAGCTAGCACTGACACCTGGCTGGCTAAAGGCGATGGATGATGAGGGAGGAGAAAGGCAGGGAGTTGTAGGATAAGATAGGAACTTTGCATAATAGTACTTCCACGTCCGACTAACAGTTGAATACAAAAATTAAAACGGTGCACTTCATTAAATCATGCACTTTTTTTTTTAAAATAATGGTAATATCGTGATAATCATTATATATTTAAATCATGATAATCATGTTTTTTTTAAATCATGTTTTTTTTAAAATAATGATAATCAAGTTAGTGATAGGCGATTCAAAAGTTAAGGCTTCTATCATTATATATTTTATTTAACTTTTTTTATATAAATATATCATAGGAAGTATTTTCGAATATAAATTTGTATTCGGTAATTTTTAAAATTCCCGTATTTAAACGGTACGTGTATGGGGTTACTGATCTCGCATTAATCAAAATTAATGCATCAGTTACATTCGAGCAAAAATCAATTTGGCAAAACATTGGTTCATCTGCTTGGACAAATTTTGCCCCGATTGGTCGGACATTCGACGTGCGCGGGACGTGCACGCACACGAGTTCACTTGGTTCAGTATAAATCCGGGCCTTGGATATGCAACCCCCTGCGCACCCACGCGTGAGAGAGAGCCTCTCCCCTAGCATTTGTTCACAACTATCATGCTTGTGATACAATATAAACCAAACATTTTACCTTAAAATTTTCAATGTGGGACTAAAGTCCCACTCACAAGGGAGTCCCTTTATTCTCCTCCTCACTTTCCATTTAATGGAAAGTGACAATGTGGGACTCATCTCTTTTCCATTCACCATAGATATGAATGGAAAGTGTTTCAATATGGGACTAAAATCCCATCACCTCCCTTTTCATTCACAATAGATATCCAAGATATCCAACAATTGTATTATATAGCTCTTCCTGTTCTTGTGGATAATGATGGCGCGCATCAATATCCTTGCATTTTACTACGTCCATCGATCGGTTTAATTCCTGCACTTGCAAATTTTCATTTGTGTTTGACGGAGGACCTAATTATAGAAAGGTGAATCTAACTTGTCTCCTAATCATGATTGGGTCGGGTAAGTCTTAACTATTTGGGTTCATTAAATTAAATCTCATCCTTAAATTTACGGCACTTGATATATATATATATTATATATATATATATATATATATATATATATATATATATATCCTAAAAAAAAATGATAAATCACATAACAGATCCATGGGCGACGGATTAAATTTTACGAAAATTTTTCATCGATCACCAAACTATAAATCCAACATTTGCAAGATTAGCAACCAAGATGGATTATTACATTGCTCCTTGCATTGGCGTGCTGAACTTTTTCCAACAAACAGGAAAGGAACAGCATAATAATTTCTCATAGTTTTAAGCGTGCATCTCCCTTGGGACTCAATTAATTTCAAGTTTTGTTCATTTAGCCTATTACTTTACGAAGTTTTTCACTGGGCGAGAGAGATCGAAGAATGGTGACGGTTGAATATAAATTTTTTTTATTAATGATGGGGGTAGAATATAAATACTATAGTATCTAAAATATTAAAATATTAAATATAAATAAATTAGAAAATTAGAAAAATATTCTATAATAATTAAAATATTACAATATTACGAAACAAATAAATGAGAAAGTCAACGAAATAAATATTTTTTAAGAAATAGAATATTCACTAATATGCCCCCTTAAGATGGTGTCCTAGAGATGACATCAATCTTGCTGTAAATAGCAAATAGACGAGGTCGAGAAATGACTTGGTGAGTACATCGACCAACTGATTGACAATAGAAATATAAGTAACTTGCAGTTCAGAGGATTGTACCAGATTACGAACAAAGTGATAGTCAATAGCTAGATGCTTCATCTGAGAGTAAAAAATAGAATTAAACGAAAAATAGGTGATACTCAAATTATCGGTGAAGATAACAAGAAGTTAATAATCGGAAGAAACAGTTCTATCAGAAGTGACTTAATGCATTGAAGCTCCGATGTCACATAGGCTATGACGTAATATTCGACCTCAGTTGAAGAGCGTTCAACCGTGCGCTGCTTGGTAGATTTCCAGGAAACCGGATTAGCACCCAGAAAAATAACAAATGCACCTGTGAATACCGATCATTTGAATCTCCTACCAAGTCCACATTGGGAAAACTATGAAAAGTTAGAGGTGTATCTGTAAGTAGAAGAATGCCAAGATCCCTAGTAGCATTTAGATATCAAAACAGTGCGTCTCTGAAGGGGCATGCATAAACTGTGAAAGCTTGTTGACCATAAAGGAAATATCAGGACGGGTCATAGAAAATGTTATAAACTACCAACCACCTGTCCAAACTTAATTGAATAAAAAACAGAGACTCATTATGCAAACTAAGATGAGAGTCAGCAGCAATAAGAGTGGAAACTGACTTGAAGGCAAGCATGTTATGCTTGGATAGAAGATCAGTGACATACTTTTGTTGGGACAAAAGAAGACCATTTGAAGTTGTGTGAATCTTAACTCCGCAGATGAAGAAAAGAGCCCCAAGATCCTTAGTTGCAAATTTGATATTAAGTTTACATATTATATCATCATCAACAGAAGCATCACTACCAGTAATAATTAGATCATCTACGTCTACAAAGAAATAGATAATAGTGCTATCTCGATGATAAACAATAAGGAGGTATCAACCTAAGAGGCGATAAAGCTAAGAGAGACCAAGAAGACGTGAAGCTCTAAATACCATGCGCACGGAGCCTGCTTCAGGCCATAAAGCATCTTATGCAAACAACACACATGATCCGAAAATTCAACACTGCACCCGAAGACACCGAGATCACCTCGGGGAAGAGGAGCCCAAATAACATTCGACCTCAAGTAACGGTCCCCCCTTTTTTCTCGGATCTGTGGATAAGCATCCCTCCTATCGCGGAGTTATCATGACCCTTAAATGTCGCAACGAGTCACACTTAATGACGACGTGGACCGTTTCAAAAACTATCCTATAACCGACGAAGGGGGGGACGTGACATAGATCATGGGGACGCACCAAGGTAGCCGCTACAGGTATAAATGATATTCCAACCCCTCCGATAAGGGGGTTACGCACTCTTTATTATACCCACACTGTCTTGCCTTCTCTTCATCTTCTCCATCAAGGCACTGACTTGAGCGTCGGAGTGAGCTCCGCCGGACAACCTCCGGCGTGTTCCCCTAACGCTCGCTTTATTCTCGCAGGGTGCAGAGTTCCTCCCCTAACGTCAGCATCTGCGTGGGCTGAACCCTGGTGACTGACTGTCGACGTCGATTCCTTCTTGAACAAGTTTGGCGTCGTTTGTGGGAAACCAGTAAAGCACCAGAAGGAGCACCGATGGCAGGGCCGGAGGGACAATTCATTGTCCTGACCAGGGAGGAACTGGATCGCTTGGTGGCCAACGCCATAAAAGAAGCGCTCGAGCAGCACCAAGTCGAGTAAGCCGCCTCGCAGCGAGGGGATCCTGCATGGGAGGAGATCCCTAGAGTTTCCATCTTGCACTCGTGAAGATCCGTCACACCATTGGGGCGACGGGATGGAGCAGCCCCAAGCCCCGAGAGAAACTTTCTCGTAGATATCGAGAAGGCCAACTCGGTAACCTCCAGCGCGCAGAGGCACGAAGAGGGATAAGGGAAAAGGGAGGAACCTAAGGCCTCCCATAAGGCTCCCTCTACCCCCTTCTCATCTGAGATTGTGGAAGACCCCATGCCGAAGCAATTTCGCAAGCCTAGGATCGCTGATTATGACGGGAAGACAGATTCGGAGGATCATGTCTGCAAGTTTGAAAACGCGATACTCCTGCACCAGTATACTGACGGTGTAAAGTACCGGGTGTTCCTAAGCACCCTGTCTGGAGCAGCCCAACGATGGTTCCAGAGGCTGCCACAAGGTTCTATCAACTCCTTCGTGGAGTTTAGAACCGCCTTCCTCCACCGCTTCGCCAGTAGCTAGCGCTATCAGAAGACGACACTCAATCTGTTCGCCCTCAAGCAGAAGCCGAAAGAGCCGCTCAAGGAGTACATCCAGCGGTTCTACAAGGCGGCACAAGACGTGCCCAGTGCAACGTTGGAAATCCTCGTCAGTGCCTGCACCCAAGGGCTCGCGAAAGGGGATTTTTTCCGATCCCTGGTGAAGAAGCTACCTGATAAGCACCATTTTATTGATTATTTTAAGTGCTAAAATCCATGATTGACCTATGTTTTTATTGCTTAATTGTGATTTTACCCTAGGTTTTGGAACTTTATCTTATTTTGGACTTAATTGTAAAATTACATAATTTTTGGATTATTTGGCCACTAATTTTCTGATATATTTTTGTAGGCATCAAAGGTTCAAGGACCTAGGGCATACTGGGTCAAACTTGAGTCGGATGTGAGTCGGATCGAATTATCAAGCCTACGATTAATCCGGGCCGTCCGATTCAAGAGCGGCTAGATCTGAGCCATCCAGGACGATCTGAAGCAATCCAAGCTAGGGTTAGGGCTGATCAAGCTCTATGATCAAGATCTGAAGGTTTCATCCCAATCAGAGCTAAATCAACCGTTGGATCAAGCAAGGAGGGTTCTAGAGCGTCCATTCATAGATAGAGTTGATCTGGACCATCCGTTGCATATCTGGAGGATCCGAGCTACCACAAGACAGATCCTGACCCCAGATCCTCATCATAAAAGTTTGGCTCAAATCAGACCAAGATCTACCGTTGGATTTCATCAAATCAATCACAGCCGTCCATTATCTCCTATTTAATCAGAAACGCTGCTCACCTTCTCCTTGTCGCGTCTCCGCCGCACAGTAGCTTCTTCTCTGTTTCTTCACTGTTTTAGCTCATTTTTTCTTCATCAAAGGAGGCGCGTCCACTCAATCTCCACCTTGGATCGAGTTCTGAGTCTTTGGGGATCGATTCCTTGAAGAATTCTGTCTATTTGCGCTGGAACAGAGGATTTCTTGGGGGTTCCGGCAGTTCTCAGTCCGACTCTTTTCTTCTCAACCACAATCCACTTCCAAGCTTCTGAGCCATTTGTAGGGGTTCTCAGATGAGTTTAGAAGCCTCGCAATTCATCATCGCAGCTCACCCAATTGAGATGGAGAGAATCGGATCAAATTCCATCAAGCACAGATTTGAGGCAGAATCCACTTCAGAAATGGATGTCCACTGATTTGCTGAGCCTAGGGGTTCGAAGCCGGCTCTTGATTGACGACCAAGAAGTTCTTGATGCTAGGGAGTGATTGAGTTTAGATTTCTTTGGTTAAATTCGTTTGTTTAGCTGTAAATTTCAATTCTGCTGCACTGTTCGTTTCTGAATTTTCAGTATTAGTTGCTGTAAGTTTTGTTTCCGATTAGTTTCTGCTTCAATTAGTGTTTCAATGTTGCAATTTGATCAGTAGGTAATTTGTTTAGTGAGCACTTGGTTTCTAATACAGTTGATTTCTTGTTCTTAGCTTGCGTATCAATTTGTGCCCATGTTACATGCATGCGTATCAGCAGGTTTTGAAATTTCAGTTTCGTTTCTGAGAGTTTTCAGTTTAGCTCAAATTCGATTTAAGATCAGTTTACTCCTTGCAATTGAAGACAATATTTAGAGTGTTAATGCATTAGATTTGAGGTAATTTCTCAGTAGTTTGTATTTCTGATTTTCGTTCAGTTTTGGTGTTTCAAACCTCAATTCTGCAGCTTGAATTTCTGCACATCCAAATACAGATTCTGCACTTCGAATTGATTGCCAAAGTCTGCACCCGATTTGTCTACTTCACATCCACTGGCTTCACACCAGCTGCTGGGTTGAATTTGCATCCAACTAGTAGCTGAACACATGCTGCAGGTTTCTGAATTTCTGAAACGAAGCTGCAGTAAACTGCAGTTTCTGCAGTTTTGGTGGTGTCAAGTTCCTTTGACAATCTGAGTGATCAGTGATTCATTTGGAATCCGGAATTTCTTCTTATCCTTGCATTTCCTTGCATTTACAGCTTTCATTTTCCAAGCTTGATGGATAGTTTTCACTGCTAAAACTGTTGGAAGTAATTTTTGGCACAAAAGTTTCAAGTTTTTGGNAGTTTCTGCAGTTTTGGTGGTGTCAAGTTCCTTTGACAATCTGAGTGATCAGTGATTCATTTGGAATCCGAAATTTCTTCTTATCCTTGCATTTACAGCTTTCATTTTCCAAGCTTGATGGATAGTTTTCACTGCTAAAACTGTTGGAAGTAATTTTTGGCACAAAAGTTTCAAGTTTTGGCATAAAGGGTTCTTTTGCATACCAAGCTGATTTGGCACTGTTTATCATCAGGAATTCATTTTTTTGTCTCTGGAGATGATTGTGTTTTGAAATCAATAAGGATAACATCGAATTCTAAATTGTGCTTGCATTAACCGGCTTCCAAGAAAATTACAGCTTGTTGGACTTGAATTGCTTGTGTGATTGCTGAATGTTTGCATGCTATTAATTTTGTTAAGCTGGTTGTTTCCAAAATCTGCATTCGCTGCTCTTATTCATTAGTTTAGCATCAAGGCTGAATCCAATATCCATTGTGTCCTTTTTAATATCAATTTAGTTCCATTGGTTGAGTTGTTCATTACCATTATTTTGTGTGGCTCATTAGCCAAGTCCTTTATTTCACTACATTGCCATTTCTAATTGAAACCCAATCACATTTGAAACCCGAAATTCGCAAACGACACCTAAATACAAGCGCGAATCAAACAACGTCAACTAGCCCTGAGAAAAATACGACCTGTGACCCCTATATTACATTTTCATACTTTTTATTGTAAAAGGGTTTCCAGCTTTCATTTATAAATTCTAAATTTGAGGCCCACATTTGTGACACATAGTTTGGGCTCGTCAAATTTTTTGGCGCCGTTGCCGGGGAGACAACTAGTTGATTTGTTTGATTTTTGCTTGTATGCTTTTTGACATATCATTGGGTTCTATTTCATTTTGCTTTATCTTTCATATACGGTTGCTGCCATTTTTCTTGTTTGTTTTGTGACAGGGCTGCAAATTCAAAATGGGGTCAAAAGAGATAGAAGAGGCATTGGAGGAGTTAAAAAATGTGTTAAAGGGGTTGGACTACCAACTAGAACGTAAAGCTCAGTCATCTACTTATCAGAAGCCACCTCAGCCACAATTTCAGCCTCTCCAGCAATTTCAACAGCCACCACAGCAAGATTTCCAACAATTTCAGCCAAATTCCAGCAATTTCCAGAATTTACAGAATTTTCAGAACGGGTAGCCAATTTTCCAGAATTTTCAGCCCAGTTTTCAGCAATTTCAGCCCAATTTTCAGCAACCATTTCAGCAATTTGAACCTCAATTCCAGCAATATAATCAAGGGCAGCAAGGCTTGCAATCATTTCCAGTTTTTCCAGCTCAAAACCAACAAAATTTTCAGCCAAGACAGCCCTTGAATCAAAATTTTCAGCCCTACGGTCAGGGGTTTCAAGGGCAGAATTTTCAGCCCTCGCCACCTAATTTTTCAGCTCAAAATTAGAACTTTCAAGGCTACATTTCCCAGCAAAATTTTCTAGCATATCAGCCCTCTAGTCAGTTCTTTAATCAGCCCCAACAGCCATGTTTTCAACCAAATCAGCAAGCTCAAAATTTTCAGCCTACTTCATCCTTTCAAGGTCAGTCAAGGAGCTATGCTAACGAAGGAGGCTATGGGAGTTCTAGTGCAGGAAATGTGCTCCAACAGAAGGTTGAGGAAATGTTGCAACAAATTAGGCAACAACAAAGGGTGGAGGAGATTTATCAACAAGTTGTACAATATCATCAAAGGCAAGCCCAAAAATCAAAGCAATCCCTCGGAGTTGATTTTATATCAGTTCAAGGTGACCCTAGTGCATGGCCAAGTCCTTCTTCAAGTAATCTTGCACATTTGATAGAAGAAGAAGAAGATGATGTACTCATCAAAGTCTGGGCACCTACAGCATGCATTCCTCCAGAGATTCCTACTCAAAATCCAATTCCAAATTTTTCAGCTCCAGAAGAAGAAATTGAAGCTCCACAGGACCATTCTAGACTTTTGTTTTCTGATGATAGTGTTATTAGTGGTCCTAATTTTTCTGATACTGTTGTTGCAGATATTACAGGAGAAGCATGCAGAGGAGATGATTCCATAGGTGTAGGGGATTGCACTAAGCCCCAGGGACCACCATAATATTTAGAGAATGAACCAGAAAGTGTAGGGACTTGCATGGTGGAAGCAAGCACCCAAGGATCACCAGTTGATTGTCCACCAGAGCCTGAGGCTGATGAGGAGCATGAACTTGACCAGGAGGAGACCACAGATACATCTACTATTATAGAACCTCCAGGTATTATCCAGCACACTCAGGTAAGTATTTCTCCTCTTTCTTCAGAAAAATGCAGTGAGGTACCTAGGGATGACTTTATTGATTCTGATGTATTTATTGATATACCTTGTGTAGAGATTATTTGTGAAAATCCAATAGAGGTACCAAACATTGATTTTATTGATCATCATGCATTACTTGACACATCCATTGTAAATATGAATAGTGAAATAATTTTAGAAGCACCCATAATTGATGTAGTATGTTATGATGAATCTTTAGATACATCTTTTGTGGATATGACTAGTGAAAATTTTTTAGAAGTGCCTGAAATGGATGTTATTTATTTTGATGAATCTCTTGTTATGTCTTATGCTGAAAATGAATGTGAAAAACTTTTGGAAATACCTGAGATTGATTTGATTGGTTGTGACACATTACTTGATACACCCTGGATGGAAAATAATTGTGAACTTTCTATTGATGAGCCAGAAATTGATTTCTTTATTTGTGATGAGCTCCTGGATGCAAATTTTGTAGAAAATGATTTTGAAAATTTTATTGAGGCACCACATATTGATTTAATTGGACATGATGCAGATTTGGATTTATTTCATGCAGAAACTGAACTTATATCATTTCTTTCTGACCCTGAACACTTGAGAGAGGTATTACATTGTTTTGCAGGGTCCAGAAGACTCCAGGAGTGGGTGCTCCAACTGAACAGACTTCAGCCTCCTGGAAGGACTTCTGAAGGGCATCAAGAAGGAGGAGATGATCTGACTTTAATTAAAAGCACTTCATCCCTTGAATGGCTCTTGAACCTGAATCGACTTAGGCCACCAGAGCAAATTTTTGTAAAGTTTAAGTGTGGGGGAGTCCCAAATCACTCAGCCATCCAGACTCCTCCACTACCAAGATGGAGGCTCCTTCTAGATAGACTCCGTCCACCAGAATAAAGGGGAGTTTGATTTTTCTTGTATTTTCTTTTATCTCATTTTTCATTTTCATGCTTCCTAGAATTAGAATTTTCCTTTGAACTGAGTCCTTGTAAATAAATGTATGTTATTTCTTTTGTCACTTTCCCTTGCATGAGTAGAAATAAAAGTATCCCTCTAGGTTATCTCCATAGCATTTTAGAATCTCTTAGAAAATTAATTAAATTTGATTGTTAAAACTTAGGATTTGAGCTAATGGATGAAATCTTGGATGCTTGAGTACTACTTTGCTTTAGATGCTTGATTGAGGATTTGAGATGAATTATTTTGACCTAGTGAGAATTAGCCTTATTTTTGTGACACACATGTTATTAAACTCCAGAACTTGCTTAGGTTCTTTTAAAATCATATTTCAATGATTGGATCACATCTATAGAGGCTAATCCATTTGTTTCCCGTTCCATATCAATTTTAAGAAAAAAAAATCATGTTCATTCCATTTTTCTCTACTTATTTCTTACTCTTACTCTCACTTTTCTTTGGACTTGTTGTTTGCTATGTTTCTAATATTATTTTGCCCGAGATGGACAAAGATTCAAGTGTGGGGGAGTGACTAGCTTTTTGGAAAGATTTGGTATCAAGGAGGCACTTCAATTCGAAAAAAAAAAAAAATTGTGCTAAGTTGGATTGATATCAAGATCAAATGGGAAGAAGTGTTTAAGGATGGAAGCAATAAGAAATCTCAATTCCTTATTATACTTTGGAGATCTATGCAAGTGCATGGTGCGGTAATAAAAAAAAAAAATCTGCAATAATAAGAAGAGGGCACACACAAGCAAAAAAGAAAAGATCTTTGTGCCAAAGTGAGAAAAAGTGCCACTTGATTGCAAGGGAGGTCTCCTGCCACTTATAGAATTGGAAGGAAGGCTGATCTGAAGAAGGAATGGAAGCTGAATTGAAGGAATGCAAGCAAGGGAGAAATCTGCAATCTGTGCCATGCCAAAAAGAAAAAAAAAATTCTGTGATGCTTTCGAAATTGCAGCTCTACTTGGCTGAAAAATCTGGATTGCAGCTGTACTTTGCTAGGAAGATCAAGTAACATGTTGCTACAATCTGAATTGAAGCTGCAAAGTCTGAAAAATCCATGAAAAGCTGCTGAAAATTTCTGCATTCGAAAAATCAGTGAGGGAAGCTAGTAAAGCAGTTTTGTATCAACTTCCATTTGAATCCATGCCTTTTTAAATCAGCAATGCCTTGCTGCCTTCAAACCAAACTTGCAGAATGGTTTTAAATTGAACAAAACCCTTGGGAGCAGAATTGACACTGCTGTAAAAAATTTCAGAAACATACTTGAAGGCAGATTCAAAAACAAGAAGTGGCAATTCCTTGGAAGCTCACGGCAAGGGGCTGAATTGGAGTTGATTCTGATATGGAGTGGGCACAACATGACTGAACTGAATGAGAACAAAAGAGAAAGTTTGTAGCCGAACCTAAAGGAAGAGAAAAACAAGAGAAAACAGTTGAGAAATTGAGAAAAGAGAGAAACAAAAACAAGGGTGGCATGAAATTGAAGACTTAGCACCATTGGAATCATTGAAATTTCTCTCATCCAAATCAAATTCTTTGCTCCATTACATTCTGAATTCACTAGAGAGAAAGCAAGAAAGAAAAAAAAAATCTGAGAAAAGAGTGAAAGAAGCAAGGTTGGCACAAAAATTGAAACTTGGCACATTGAGATCAAATGGAGTTATTTTTCATCCAAGTCAAAGGAATTTACTCAAGATTTACTCCACCACGCTTTTGATATCACTAGAGGACTGATAAGAGGGGCAAGGCACATTGGAAACATTTTTAAACAACCAAGTCTTCCACTCCATCAAAATTTTCTATTTTCTTAGTCTTTATTCTATTTCTTACCATTTTTCATGTCTTCATTTGTTTTTATAGTTGTTGATCCTAATCATGATTAATGGTGGAGATTAGATAATAAGCAAGCCTATGGTAGTGCAAGAAGCATGTGTGTTTGAGTGAGCTCCACTTCCATCACCAACTTAGAAATTAAGAGAGAGCCACCAAAACTTCCCTTAAAAGGCTAATGATTTAAATTCATCTCAATGACTCATGATAGATGAAAAGGCTAAGTTGTTGATTTAAGGACAAGATACTAATCCATAGAGCTTAGATTTATGAGAATTGACAACCTTAGGTAATTTCTTTTCATTTGCTTCTAATTATGCTTAAGAAAGCCTAAGGGATACTTATTTAGTAGTTTCGCGAGACGCTCAAGGTTAAGTGTGGGGGAGTTGATAAGTACCATTTTTGTGATTATTTTAGATGTTAAAATCCATGTTTGACCCATGTTTTTATTGCTTAATTCTGATTTTACCCTAGGTTTTGGAACTTTATCTTATTTTGGACTTAATTGCAAAATTACATTAAAATGGATTAATTGGCCACTAAATTTTCTGATATATTTTTGTAGGCATGAAAGGATCCTGGACCTAGGGCATACTGGGCCAAACCTGAGTCAGATGTGAACCGGATCGAATTATCAAGCCTACGATTAATCCGGGCCGTCCGATTCAAGAGCGGCTAGATCTGAGCCATCCGGGACGATCTGAAGCAATCCGAGCTAGGATTAGGGTTGATCAAGCTCTATGATCAAGATCTGAAGGTTTCATCCCAATCAGAGCTAAATCAACCGTTGGATCAAGCAAGGAGGGCTCTAGAGCGTCCATTCACAGATAGAGTTGATCTGGACCATCCGTTGCATATCTGGAGGATCCGAGCTACCACAAGGCAGATCCTGACCCCAGATCATCATCATAAAAGTTTGGCTCAAATCAGATCAAGATCTACCGTTGGATTTCATCAAATCAATCACAGCCGTCCATTATTTCCTATTTAATCAGAAACGCTGCCCAGCTTCTCCTCGTCGCGTCTCCGCCGCACAGTAGCTTCTTCTCCGTTTCTTCACTGTTTTAGCTCATTTTTCTTCATCAAAGGAGGCGCGTCCACTCAATCTCCACCTTGGATCGAGTTCTGAGTCTTTGGGGATCGATTCCTTGAAGAATTCTGTCTATTTGCGCTGGAACAGAGGATTTCTTGGGGGTTCCGGCAGTTCTCAGTCCGACTCTTTTCTTCTCAACCACAATCCACTTCCAAGCTTCTGAGCCATTTGTAGGGGTTCTCAGATGAGTTTAGAAGCCTCGCAATTCATCATCGCAGCTCACCCAATTGAGATGGAGAGAATCGGATCAAAATTCCATCAAGCACATATTTGAGGCAGAATCCACTTCAGAAATGGATGTCCACTGATTTGCTGAGCCTAGGGGTTCGAAGCCGGCTCTTGATTGACGACCAAGAAGTTCTTGATGCTAGGGAGTGATTGAGTTTAGATTTCTTTGGTTAAATTCGTTTGTTTAGCTGTAAATTTCAATTCTGCTGCACTGTTCGTTTCTGAATTTTCAGTATTAGTTGCTGTAAGTTTTGTTTCCGATTAGTTTCTGCTTCAATTAGTATTTCAATGTTGCAATTTGATCAGTAGGTAATTTGTTTAGTGAGCACTTGGTTTCTAATTCAGTTGATTTCTTGTTCTTAGCTTGCGTATCAATTTGTGCCCATGTTACATGCATGCGTATCAGCAGGTTTTGAAATTTCAGTTTCGTTTCTGAGAGTTTTCAGTTTAGCCCAAATTCGATTTAAGATCAGTTTACTCCTTGCAATTGAAGACAATATTTAGAGTGTTAATGCATTTGATTTGAGGTAATTTCTCAGTAGTTTGTATTTCTGATTTTCGTTCAGTTTTGGTGTTTCAAACCTCAATTCTGCAGCTTGAATTTCTGCACATCCAAATACAGATTCTGCACTTCGAATTGATTGCCAAAGTCTGCACCCGATTTGTCTACTTCACATCCACTGGCTTCACACCAGCTGCTGGGTTGAATTTGCATCCAACTGGTAGCTGAACACATGCTGCAGGTTTCTGAATTTCTGAAACGAAGCTGCAGTAAACTGCAGTTTCTGCAGTTTTGGTGGTGTCAAGTTCCTTTGACAATCTGAGTGATCAGTGATTCATTTGGAATCCAAAATTTCTTCTTATCCTTGCATTTCCTTGCATTTACAGCTTTCATTTTCCAAGCTTGATGGATAGTTTCACTGCTAAAACTGTTGGAAGTAATTTTTGGCACAAAAGTTTCAAGTTTTGGCACAAAGGGTTCTTTTGCATACCAAGCTGATTTGGCACTGTTTATCATCAGGAATTCATTTTTTTGTCTCTGGAGATGATTGTGTTTTGAAATCAATAAGGATAGCATCGAATTCTAAATTGTGCTTGCATTAACCGGCTTCCAAGAAAATTACAGCTTGTTGGACTTGAATTGCTTGTGTGATTGCTGAATGTTTGCATGCTATTAATTTTGTTAAGCTGGTTGTTTCCAAAATCTGCATTCACTGCTCTTATTCATTAGTTTAGCATCAAGGCTGAATCCAATATCCATTGTGTCCTTTTTAATATCAATTTAGTTCCATTGGTTGAGTTGTTCATTACCATTATTTTGTGTGGCTCATTAGCCAAGTCCTTTATTTCACTACATTGCCATTTCTAATTGAAACCCAATCACATTTGAAACCCGAAATTCACAAACGACACCTAAATACAAGCGCGAATCAAACAACGTCAACTAGCCTTGAGAAAAATATGACCTGTGGCCCCTATATTACATTTTCATACTTTTGATTGTAAAAGGGTTTCCAGCTTTCATTTATAAATTCTAAATTTGAGGCCCACATTTGTGACACATAGTTTGGGCTTGTCAAATTTTTTGGAATTGAGGGATCGTGCCTCCTTGATGAAGAAACAAGCTAAGAAATGGAAGAAACTGAAGAAGAAGATGAACAGCGGCGGAGACGCGACGAAGGTTAGCTGCGGGCGCGTTTCTGATTAAATAGGAATTGATGGACGACTGTGATTGATTTGCTTCAATCCAACGGCAGATCTTGGTTTGATTTGAGCCAAACTTTGATGATGATGATCTGGGGTCAGGATCTGCCTTGTGGTAGCTCGGATCCTCCAGATATGCAACGGATGGTCCAGATCAACTCTATCTGTGATTGGACGCCCTAGAGCCCTCCAAGCTTGATCCAACGGTTGATTGAGCTCTGATTGTGATGAAACCTTCAGATCTTGATCATAGAGCTTGATCAACCCTAACCCTAGCTCGGATTGCTTCGGATCGTCCCGGATGGCTCAGATCTAGCCGCTCTTGAATCGGATGGCCTGGATTAATCGTAGGCTTGATAATTCGATCCGGTTAACATTCGACTCAGGTTTGACCCAATATGCTCTAGGTCCAGGAACCTTTCATGCCTACAAAAATAAATCAAGATTTTAGTGGCCAATTAACTCAAATATGTGTAATTTTGCATTTAAGTCCAAAATATGAATAAGTTCTAAAACCTAGGCAATTTCACAATTTTGGCAATAAAAACATAGATCAAACAGGGATTTAAGCAACTCAAATGATCAATAAAATGGAATCTATCAACTCCCCCACACTTGACCTTGAGCGTCTCGCGAAACTACTAAATAAGTATCCCTTAGGCTCTCTTAAGCATAATTAGAAACAAATGAAAAGAAATTACCTAGGGTTGTCAATTCTCATAAATCTAAGCTCTATGGATTACTATCTTGTCCTTAAATCAACAACTTAGCCTTTTCATCCATCATGAATCATTGAGATGAATTTAAATCACTAGCCTTTCAAGGAAAGTTTTGGTGGCTCTCTTCTTAAGTTCTAAGTTGATGATGGAAGTGGAGCTCACTCTTACACACATGATTCTTGCACTACCATAGACTTGCTTATTATCTACTCTCCACCATTAATCATGATTAGGATCAACATCTACAAAAACAAATGAAAACATGGAAAATGATAAGAAGTGGAATAAAAACCAAGGAAATGGAAAATTTTATAAAGTGGAAGACTTGAGTGCTTGAGGATATTTTTGATGCTCTTTGCTCTCCATACAGTCCTCTAATGATCTCAAAAGTGTTATGAAGTCGAACTATGGCATAGTCCTTCAAGAATTTGAATAATAACCCTTCCTTGGTCTAATGTGCCAAATTGCCCTTTGTGTGCCAACTTTGCTTTCTTCCCTCTTCTTTTCTGATATTTTTTTATCCTTTCTTCTGTGTTTCAATATCAGCTCCACGACATCTTCATTGAAAAACTCTGATTTCAAAACAAATACATCACATACTAATGGGAAGATTAAATGCTCCACTTGAGGTTGTGGTACTAAATTGATTTTTTTTTTCTGATTCTTTTCACTGATTTGAACTGGAATTTCAAGCATCCCAGCATCCACCGTTTCTGTTTCTGTTCAGCTGTGATGTTCTCAACATTCCTTGACATATTCATGTGCTTAATTCTTTGATTCCCAGCCCTTGAAAAGTCATTCTCAGCCAAAAGTGGACACAATTCCTGCACAAACTGTTTTGGCACTTAATATATCTTTTTATTCTCTTTCATTTTGCATTTCAATTCTCAATTCTTCCCAATACATGTTCCCCTACACTTCTTCTACTAATTGCGGTAGTCTTACAACTCACTTCCATTCAATTCTTGTCATTCCATCAACTCCAAATCAGCATTCGGCAACTCAGGTTCAGCATCCATGATTTCCAGCAGCTGCAATTCAGCTTCTACCATAATGTATCCTAATTTCCATAGTGAAGACAGCTGCACTCAGCTGTAATCAGAGTGGCCGAACAGCTCTATCAGCTGCAAATTCAGCAGCCTTGCAAGTGGAGGTCTTGTGTGCATTTTTTTTCTTTGCAGATTTGTTTCTTCTTCAGCTTGAATGCATAGATTTGTCCTTCAAGTCAGCTGCTGGCTTCTGATTTTGGTTGCAGATCAGCTGCCCTTGCAATACAGTTTGTGTTGTTTCAGCAGCTACAAGTCAGTACTCGGCAATTTACAAGCTTTCCTTTGCTGCAGTTCATTGTTTTCATCTTCTTTTTCTTGATCAGCTCAGAGTTTTTGCTTACTTCACTGCATTTTGAGAATTCCTTCACTGCATTTTCTGTTTTGCTTCTTTTCTGCTGTAAATCCGGATCATGTCTGCTGCAATTCATTTCCATTCTATTCCTTATCAGTAAATTGGATTCCAGCCTCAACAATTCAAAGATCTCCTTCCTTCCTCTGATTTTTGGCACCATTTTCTGCAACACTTTCAGATTTTCTGATTTTTCACAGATTTTTGTTTTTCTTCAGGTTTTCCAGCTTGTATTCTTCATTCAGTGTCAATTCCAACTTCATCAGCCTTCAAATCAGGTTGTCTTCAGCTGGAAATCAGATTGTTTCAGCTGCTACTCAGATTTTAGCACTTGACAGCTGCAAATTTCTGATTATGTGCTATTTAAAACCTTGGCATAGCTTTTCTCATTTGTCCAGATTTGTTTCAGATTTGTCCAGCCGAATTCAGCAGCTTGAGTTCAGCAGCTGCTCAGCTTGATTTCAGCTTCAATCCCAATTGTTTCCAGCTGGAATTCAGCTTGTTTCAGCTGCAATTGTGTGCCACTTTCAGACTTTGGCTCAACCTCTCTTTCCTTTTCTTGATTTCTGGTCTATCCAGCTGCAACATTCAGATTATAACACCTTGTTTCTGAATTTTATCACTTCCAAACTTCCTATTCCAAATCTCACTGTATTTTCTGTTTTGGCACAAAAATTTTCTGCACAGATTTTAGCTACTTCAATTCAGATTTTACAGCCCTTGCATCATTAAGATTTCAGCTGTCAAGAAACTCATTCTCAGCAGCTCTAAATTCCTCTTGCTTCTCAGCTTCATCTTAGCACAGAATTCTGCAATCTTTTGATTTTCTCAGCCTTTGCCGTGCTCCAAGAACAGATTCCAGCATAGATTTTTCTTGTATTATTCAGTATCTCCCAGCTGCAGATCTTCTTTTCTGCCCATAGTTGCATTTTCGGATTGTTTCTGCTGAAATTCAGATTGTTTTCAGATGGTACAGCTTCAGCACTCGGCAGCTCAGATTCAGCTTGCATCCAGATTTTCTCACAGCTTCAAACATGAGTTTTTCAGCCTTCAATTCAGATTTAAACACAGAATTTTGATTTCCATGATTTCAACTTCAAAACTTGCTGACCAAAAATAGCTTCATAGATGTTTCCTTGGCAAAGAATTCCTTTCTCTTCACTTGTCACAGAATTTTTCTTTTCTTTGTCATGGCAAAAATTTCTTTGTTGGTGTACCATTTTTTTTTTCAGATTCTTCCATTGCTTGCCATTTGAATCTTCAAAATATGCTAAGGAAGCTAGATCTCCAATGGCTTCCATCTTTCTTGCTCACTTTTGATACCAAACATCACTCAAACTCATCTCTGGCACATGGAATTGCAAAAAAATTTTTTTTTTTTCAAAATGAAGTCATCCTTGATAAGAGTTGCTTCCAAATCACTAATCACTCCCCCACACTTAAATCTTTGTCCGTCTCGGGCAAAATAACATCAAGAAAACATCCCAAGCAAACAAATCCATAGAAAAATTGGGGGTTAAGATTAGGAATAAGGAAAGACAATTCAAGAAGAGTGTGTATCAAGTATGATCATGGAAAAAAGGTAAACAATATGATGAAGGACTGGTAAATACTCCCCCAAATTTTTTTGAAAACTGCATGGAGGTACCTCACACTGATTTTATTGTTTGTGATATACTTAGGGATACATCTCTTGTAGAAAATAATTGTGAAAAATCCCTAGAGGTACCTAGTGTAGAAATTGTTGAAAATGAAGCATGTGGTGTTACATTAGATGCAAATGCTGAGTGTGAAAATTTTTTAGAAGTGCCTCGTGTTGTTAATTGTTGTGATGAGTCTTTTGACATATCTTATGTTGGAAATAATTGTGAAAAATTTATTGAGACACCAAGAATTGATTTCATTGAACATGATGCAGATTTGGATTCATTTCATGCTGATACTTATATCATTTTATTTCTTTCTGACCCTGCACGCTTGAGAGAGGTATTACATTGTTTTGCAGGGTCCAGAAGACTTCAGGAGTGGGTACTCCAACTGAACAGACTCCAGCCTCCTGGAAGGACTTCTGAAGGGCATCAAGAAGGAGGAGATGATCTGACTTTAATTAAAAGCACTCCATCCCTTGAATGGCTCTTGAACCTGAATCGCCTACGGCCACCGGAGCAAATTTTTGAAAAGTTCAAGTGTGGGGGAGTCCAAATTCTTTCAGCCACCCAGACACCTCCACTACCATGTTGGAGGCTCCTTCTGGATAGACTCCGTCCACCAGAAATAAAGGGGAGATTTTTCTTGCTTGTATTTTCTTTTATTGCATTTTTCATTTTCATGCTTTCTAGAAGTAGAATTTTCTTGCTAATAAATGCATGAGTAGAGTAGAAGGCATAGGAGTCCTTGTAAATACATTGTTATTTCTTTTTGCACTTTTCTTGCATGAGTAGAAATAAATGTATCCCTCTAGGTTATCCCATAGCATTTTAGAGTCTTTTGGAAAATAAATTAAATTTGGTTGTCAAAACTTAGGGTTTGAGCCAATAGATGAAATCTTGGATGCTTGAGTACTACTTGGTTTTAGATTCTTAATTGATGAATTGAGATGAATTATCTTTACCTAGTGAGAATTAGCCTATTATTTATGACACACATGTTATTGTACTCTAGAACTTGCTTAGGTTCTTTCAAAATCATATTTCGTTGATTGGATCACATTTATGAAGACTGATCACCTTGTTTACCTTTCCATCTCAATTTTGGCAAAAATCATGTCTATTCTATTTGTCTTTCCTTATTTCTAATCTTAACCCCATTTTGTCTATGGATTTATTTGCTTGGGATGTTTTCTTGATACTATTTTGCCCGAGACGGACAAAGATTTAAGTGTGGGGGAGTGATTGGTGATTTGGAATAAATTTTTATTAAGGATGTAATTCATGTCGAGAATTTTTTTTTTTTTTTGCCAAGTTGAAGCCAAAAGGTGCCAAGTGAGTTGAATTTGAATTTCGAAAATGAGCAAGAGGATGGAAGCAAATGGAGGCATCTAGATTCTACTGATTATAAATTGAAGATCCAAGTTTACATGGCCAAGCTCAAATTGGTTGATGAAGAAGAAAAGAAGAAAATTCTGTGCCAAGGATCAAGTGGCACGCAACCATTCAATTTAAGCCAAAATTCTGCACCAAGAAGAATAACTTGAGTCGAAAGAGGCTTGTATCAAGAATTTGGGAAGTTGAGATCAGCAACCTTTTGTATGAATGTCGGAGTGCAGCTGTTCTTTGCAGAAAAGTCAGAAAGTTGAAGACAAATTTAGCCCCAAAGCTGTTTTGGACAGAAATATGGGCAGAAATTGTTTACCATATCATACAAGGAAGTTTTGTACCAACTTCTAGCTGAATTCCTGCTTCCTAATCCAGCAATGTGTAGTTGAATTTAACCTTGAGAGGGAGCATCTTACAAGTGGCAGAAACTGAAGAAATCAGAACATAAAGGAAAGAAAAAATTTTGCAATGCAGTTTTCGAAACTTGACTTGCTACTCAGCTCATTTCGAGTGGAACACCTAAACTTCCACTATCATTAGATGCAAGTCCTAATTGATACTAATTGTTGGAGAACTCAGAGAATATGAAATGCAGCAAGAGCTGGACAGATCTGAAAACACAGAAAAACTGCCGTGCCAAGCTCAAGTGTGCAGAAATTGGTTAACTTGAAGCTGAAATTACTGCCAATGCTAGAAATGAAGACAATCTGGATTGAATTCTGGAAATGAGGCTGAGTGAAGACTGATACAAGCTGAGAAAAATCTGGATCAGGGCAGAATATTTGTGCCAAAAACAGAGAAAAGAAAAAAATCTGCTGGGCAGTGCAGTAATAAAAAATTCTGGGCAGTGCAGGGATTGAAATGCAAATGAATTGAGTTGGAACTAATGTGGCTGCTGCAAAGGATGCTAAAAAGGACTCAAAACAAACCCACTCGAAGCCCAAGAGGTTTTGGAGAGCAGCAAGTTGATACTTAAGCTGGAAATTCAGTTATGAAAGGAGGAAAACCAATGTAAATGCTATGAAGGCAGTTTGTACCAACTTGCAACCTAATTGAGTTTTTGAAGCTATAAATCAGAGCAGTAGGTATAGGAATATATCTGAAATTGTTAGGCACATTCACTGCTGATCAAAGGAGGAAGAAATGTGATTGATTGGATTTTTTCAGATCAAGAAACAGATTAAGAAAGAAGGATGCAGTGGGCTGAATTCAAAACAGCTGGGATCAACCTTTCCATTTCTATTTGATGCTAACTGCCCACCAGAAAAATGCAGAAGTTTGCAAGGTATAAGAAGAACCAATGGATGCTAGAATCTGATGCAGGAAGATGCAAAGAAAATTCGAAACAACTGCTGATCAGAATAGAAAGTGAAAGGGCTGAAATGTGATGTGCTGATCTGAATTTTGAGTGGAACTCTTGAGTTTTCTACTATCATTTGAAGCAAATACTACTTGATGCTAAGTGCTTGAAGGAATCAGAGAATAGAAATGGATGCCATGGAGCTGAAACTCGAAACAAACAATGAGAAACTGATGTAATTCAGAAATGTTTTCAAGACAAGTTTCAGCTCACAAGTTTCAGTTATCAAGGGAGTTCTGTGCCAACTTGCAAATTGCTGAATTTGTTGATCGAAACTCTGAAATTGTGGCTGCCCTTCCTGAAATTGTTGGAAATTTGGTTGACTTGGCTGCTGAATTTGGAAGGGCTGACTTGGCTGACAATTAGGCTGAAAAAACTGATTTGGTTGTTGATTTTGTTGGAATTGTTGACACGGCTGCTGGTAAGTAGATGGAAACATTCTGAACTGGCAGTCCTTGATGTTGATTTTTGTGATGAATTGAGGGATCGCGCCTCCTTGATGAAGAAACAAGCTAAGAAATGGAAGAAACTGAAGAAGAAGATGAACAGCGGCGGAGACGCGACGAAGGTTAGCTGCGGGCGCGTTTCTGATTAAATAGGAATTGATGGACGGCTGTGATTGATTTGCTTCAATCCAACGGCAGATCTTGGTTTGATTTGAGCCAAACTTTGATGATGATGATCTGGGGTCAGGATCTGCCTTGTGGTAGCTCGGATCCTCCAGATATGCAACGGATGGTCCAGATCAACTCTATCTGTGATTGGACGCCCTAGAGCCCTCCAAGCTTGATCCAACGGTTGATTGAGCTCTGATTGTGATGAAACCTTCAGATCTTGATCATAGAGCTTGATCAACCCTAACCCTAGCTCGGATTGCTTCGGATCGTCTCGGATGGCTCAGATCTAGCCGCTCTTGAATCGGATGGCCTGGATTAATCGTAGGCTTGATAATTCGATCCGGTTAACATCCGACTCAGGTTTGACCCAATATGCTCTAGGTCCAGGAACCTTTCATGCCTACAAAAATAAATCAAGAATTTAGTGGCCAATTAACTCAAATATGTGTAATTTTGCATTTAAGTCCAAAATATGAATAAGTTCTAAAACCTAGGCAATTTCACAATTTTGGCAATAAAAACATAGATCAAACAGGGATTTATATAGCTACAACTCAAATATGGTACTTATCAACTATCCTCGGGTTTCGAAGCTAGTCCATGAAGTTTGGCCCAGTCAGCTTATTGGTGTCCAAAATGGAACGCAAATTCAGAGAAGACATGATCAAGTGATTATCCTAGAAATACAAATTGAGCTTATGTGAGAAGAATGATAAAGAATACATCAATATACATTAATTAAATCCTATTTATTTTTCGAATTGAATAACCCTTTTTATCAATTCGGGAGATCGTAGGAACATCGTCAAATAGGTTGATATCCAACCATAGATAAGAACAACCATGGCTAGAGTCTATCAAGTTATTCTTAGCTATGAAGGTAGGTAATTATACCGATTACATATTATACATATGTAACTATCACATTATGCTATTAACTAATTGAATGTTTGCATAAATCATTGGGTTGTTAACTTATTAACAAGTATGCAACAATATACATAGCACCCAACTGCACCTCTCTTTACATCGACCTTGGCTGTGGCACAACAAATCGATGCTCCAAGCTTAAGGCTGACCCATTAATCAAGAAATAGTTTTAACCATTCAACCGTTTAGTCAGGCTTGGATGTGTCCAACAATCAAAACTAAGGATTGACCTCTGACTCCAACTATATTAATCATAAACTAATTCCATGATTTGAACATGTTGAGGTTCAAGCCGGGCATGGATGTGTCCATCAACCCAAACGAGAAACAAAACTCCGGTTCTAACCATATTAATGGAAGGTGTTGGCCTGAATATTTTGTAAGGGGTTTTGGGTCTCGTCCTTTTCCTTTTAAGCACATTCATGACATATAATTTTGTCATGTTCTAATGATTTCCTTAATAAAGTATGTATGTGACTTAATTTATCAAGTCTCATTAATTGAATTAGGAACCGGATTTCTTAATTCTAATTTCATACTTTATTCAAGGAATTGTTTTGGGAAACAATTTCCTAAATTGTCATAATCAATTTCGGAAATAATATGTTTAAGACTTTGATTTCTCTAAATCAAATCTTATTAAATTAAGAGACAGATTCCCTTAATTCAACCACATATTATTTTCATGAAAATCTTATTTAAGGAAATAAACTCTATAGGAAACAATTTTTCCTAATTAATTTTGGAGACAACAATATGTAAGAGCATCACCTCATAAATCAAATAAGGAAATTATCGTTTGAGAATCACCTCAAAAATTTCCAAGATTTGATCACATATTTTATTTATGGATTATTAATTACAACAAATTATTTACTTTAGGTGGCACCCCGAGGCACTCCCCAAAGAAAAGAAATTTGTTGTAAATCTAATTTGGCCTGCTCCCCGAGGTATAACCAAATTAAACTTGACAATTAAAGAACTTGTTAATAATATAATTTAGATGGCTCCCCGAGACCTACCCAAATCAATTTTAACAATTCATATTCAAAATAGGAAATTAAATTATAACAACTAACTTTAATTTGGGTGGCTCCCCGAGGCACTCCCCAAAGTAAAGAATTTTGTTAATAATTTAAAAACTAATTTGAATTTAATTGTCAATTAATATTTCCATAAAATGTCTCGACTTTCTTGAAAAGAAAGTGCCCAAAATTACGAGCTATCCATAAATGGAAAGATTCCAAAATTAAAAGGTTTTCAGAATTATTGTAAGTTTCTGGTATAAAGAAAACTTACGTATTTCCAAATTGGAAAATTTTCAAAATTAGGAAATTTTCAAAATTGGGAAGTTTCCAAAAATGGAAAGTTTTCACAATTATCATAAAATTTCAGAAACAGAGATATTTCAAAAGTTTGCGAAATTTTATTAGGATTTCGAAACTTTGAAATTCCTAAATCTAAAATTTACCATAATTGGAAAGTTTCCATAATTGGAAAATTTTCTAAAATTGAGATCATGACAAAGTTTTCCACAAAACAATTATATGATTATGTCGAACACTAACCGGCTCTGATACCACTGTTGGGACCGGGTGCATGCCGACGCGGACACGTATTGTAATTGTTACATAATTACATGCAGCGGAAACAAAAGCATGAATAATTTCCTAAATTATTCTAACACATATCCTAAGCATGCAATGTGTTCACATAATCGTAATATAAAATTTTTGCAGAAAAGGAAATTACTCTACGAATTACCTTGCGTAACTTGGAAGAAGGGACGAGATCCAACCGTTAGCATCCCTTGAAAGCTCCGCTCTATTCGTATCCACGCCGAGTATCGTCGGGATGACTTCGCTAAGCCACGAGTTTCGTGTTCACGAGAACTATTAGATTCTCCGTGAACACAACGAAAATCGAGAGAGTAATCAAATCGAAAGACTCACCACCAAGGTTGGCCGAAGAGGAAGATCGTCGCAAGGAAGAACTTCGTCGCCTTGATGCTTCTCCTTGTGCTCACGGCAAGAAGAAAGAAGGAAGGCCTATGGCCGGCCAAGAGAGAGGGAGAGAAGAAGAGGAGAGAGCCCAAGCAATTCTTGGATGGATCCTCTTCCATGGCACCCCTTGGGTCCTTTATATAGGGAGAGGTTTCTTAATTCCCAAGCAAACCTCTCCTTGATTATGGAATAATTTCTCAATCAATCCATAATCAAGGCTCTCATGATCAAGCTTCTTCTTCTTGATTATGGAATAATTTCTCAATCAATCCATAATCAAGGCTCCCTTTCTTTTGGCATGATTATATAAAATTTATAAAACAAACCAACCATTGGTTCATTATATAAAAATTTATAAAGCAAATAAACCATTGGTTCATTATATAAATTTTATTAAACAAACCAACTCATGGTTCATTATATAAAAATTTATATAAAATTTATAAAACCTTTTATAAAATAAACCAACCTTTGGTCTATTTTATAAATCAAACCAAAATAGCCTTATCCTCTTATGGTGGTGGCCGGCCATGACAAGAAGAGAGGAGGCCCCCTTCCTTAGTCGGCCCATCTAACCCCAATTGGATCAAATCCCTTAATGAATTAAACTTATTTAATTCACCCATTAAGTCTTTAAAAGACTTAGCCATTCTATGCTTCCGATGCGTCTGAAATAAATTCAGTTTTGACTATTGTTTGGACTTACCAAAAATAGTCTATCTCGATTAGAGAATCCAATTCTCAACTCATTTTAAATCCTTCGAATTACTCGTTATACGTGTGACCAAATAATCTTTCAATTTATGTTGGTCGTCCATAATTAACTAATTAATTATAGAACGATCATGAGTGGCACCTAGTAGTACATCATGATCCCTAATTAATTGAAAGATCAACGGTTGACCTCAGAAATGATTCTGAAACCCTTCAGCAGCTATAATGAATCGTGCCCCATTCCCTTCACCATCTTATACCCACTTGGTTCAGGACATGGTCTATGTGTGTCAGTCCCCACTAGGCTGACTATGTCACACCTAGCCCAAGTAACGTTTCCTCATCCTATGGATTCTAATTACTCTCATGTATTTAAGAGATTCATACTCTGAACATGTCATGCTCTGGCCAGAGGCTTCGAGTAACAATCCGACGATAGGCCTCGGGTATACATCTCCTCGCAAGGAGTGGTGAATCCTTTGTAGGTTGTTCAAACATCTTCGGGCACTTCGGCTTATACCCAATCATCCTGGGTCCACACCTCCTTGGAGATGCTTGCTTAAGATGTCAAAGTATAAGTCTCCATGACCAAGATGACTTGAACACCGCAAGTCAAAGGAACATCGCACTTAAGCTGCAGTAAGAACTTCACTGACATATCTATATGTAGACTACCATATGAAGTTTTACAGCCAGTCACTCCAATGAACTAGTTCCCTTAACTAGCATTCATGTTTATCTCCGGACATCTCAATGTCACCAGCCAGTGAGAATCAGCTGATTAGAGAATAACCTATGCTAGTCTCAACAGAATTGATAGTGTCCGTATTTATCAATTCATCGACTAGGGACAATTTCAATACTTCACAATTGCACATGTAGAGATAATCACTAGTTGTGAATTCATCACAAATTCTCTCATGCTATGAATTGTATTGCGGACATTCAGTAAATGAGTTTAAGATCTCAATCAAATACACAAACATGTATACTCAAATAGTGAATATTCATTTATTAAAATAAATGATTACAATCATAAGGCGATTGCCTTAGGACACTTCTCTCATATCACTAACAATGCAGTCATGGATGCTTGGCCATTCTCGTCCTCAACTACCTCCTCTGGCAGATGCTCCACCATAGGTCGGTAACACTTCTTTGGGTAGTTCTGCTCCCCCTATTGGTGTTGTATCTTCAGAAATTGATCATGCCACGGATATGGTTGAGTTTTTCTTTGCCCCATAACTTATTGTAGACACTGATTCCTGCCTATGTACAAACTTTTGATGTACATTTTGGTATCTATGATTAGTGTCATCTTGTGTATGGATGTTTGTTTCATTTCTATGACATATTTTGATGGTTTGTGCGTACTATGCATATGTGATATATCATAGTCATGGCTTTATATTTACTATGCACATTGCTTGCTTGGTTTCTTGCATATTATGTATGTATATTTTTAATGAACAGATTGAGGGAGAGTTTTCCGTTATTCTTATTTTGAAATTTGGCAAAGGAGGAGAATTACTGTATTTAAGTTCATGCTTGTTTGATTATAGTCGATATCATAGTCTTGCTTATACAATCATTATGCCTATTGTATTGATATCATCTTATTGATATTATGATATGTTGAAAGTTAGCTTAAACATAAATCAATTGTCAAACATCAAAAAAGAAGGAGATTGTTGGTGCAATCATGCCCTAGATGAGATGTTTCAATGATTGACAATTATTTAAGTTTAAGCTAATACGTTGGATGTAATATTGAGTTCCAAGTGTGCAGGATGAAAGAAGTCCAAGAAAAGGTCAGGGACTTGGTTCTTGGCATGAAGACTCGAAGATGAGGAACCTCCAAACATGAATACGGGAAAAGGTTGGGGACCTAGTTCTTGGCATGAAAACCCAGAGATGAGGAAGCTCAGGTATGAAGTCCATAAAAAGGTTGGGGACTTGGTCCTTCGCATGAAGTCCCGGAGATGATGAGACTCTAGGCATAAATTCTAGAAAATAAGAGGTTTATCTGGCATGAGGTAATTGGGTTGATTGGAAACATGCTTGAAGGCTTAGGATTGAATTCTAAGCTTAAGTGTACCAATCCTATGCTTAAGTGTACCAAACAATTGGCAATTTGTGACAATCGATTGGCAACAAAATTAAAGTAAACATTATGTTCCCAAATTGATTAAAAGATCGATTGAGAAACAACCAATCGATTTGATGATCGATTGAGGAGTTTTCCTCGAGAGAACAGAACATCCCTAGATCTATTGGCTGATCAATTGGAAAGCTATCAATCGATTGGGTGATCGATTAGGATGTATTCATCGCGAGAACATAATGTTCCCAAATCGATTGCCTGATCAATTGGGAAGCTACCAATCGATTGGGTGATCAATTGAGATTCATTCTTCATGAGAACAGAATGCTCCTAAATTGATTACAAGATGGCTAATCAATTAGTGCTTAATTCCAATTGATTGGGATTCAAAATGGAATAATCTCAGTCATCGATTTGGGATCCATACTGTACAATGGATTGTTGGTAATCGATTAAGACTTTCTCTAATCGATTGGTGGTGAGGAAAAAATAGAGAAATAGCTAATTTCTGAAGATTTTAAAAGAAGGTTTTATGCTACTAAGCAGACACACTGTTCTATTACGATTCATCTGCTTAATCTTCTTATCTCAGTCCCCAACTTTCATCAACATCTACAAGCAATCAAGAGAAGGAGATCAAGCCAAATCTTGTAATCTTTCTTTCTTCTTCTCCTTGTTGCTATTTTCTTTAGGAGCTTTGAAAGCTTGCTGTAAGGGTTTTCCCACCTTCGGTGTTTATTCCGAGGAGTGTTTATAGTGAAATCTATGGTTGTTGGTGTGGATCCTTGGATTAATCACCTCAAGGAGGTGGAGGCCAAGTAAATCAAGTTGTTAGCATTGGGTGGTGTTTTTAGCTTAAAGTATCCTCTACAAAGAAAAATCCAAGGAGCTATTCACCCCCCCTAGCTCTATCAGTCTTAACAGAGTCATCATTAGAGTCTAAGATCAAGGCCTACGCTGGACTTGCACTAATGGCAAGTTACCAAGAATTGGACGATGAAACAACCTCTGAGATGAGCATCAATGAAGGGGAAATACTTCCGAAAGAAGCAACAATAAATGAGGAACATCCAGCATCGAACATGACGAAATGATAAGTGTGGTATGCAAACTTCCTCTAGATAATGTATAACCATATAATGATATGTTTACTTCTTGTTCCTGACTGATTAATTGTGTGTGTGTGAATGTAATGGATTGTGAAAAATTGGTCAAATTGTAGAGGAGATTCTCTAGATTGTATAACCGTGGGGCCCTTAGTGATAGTAGGTATCCCTTTAAGCAAACTTTCTAGAGTAATCCTCTTAAAAGAGGGTCAATTCACTAAAGGGGATAACTGATCAGGAGTCAATGAGTTTGCCCTAATCTAATGTTAGGAAGTAGATGAGTAATTTAGATTGTATGACCATGGGGTCCTTAGTGATAGAGGGTATCCTTTTAAACGAACTTTCTAACGTTACTTCTTTACTTAATAGTTATGGATTTATGGTAAGCACTCCGAAAAAATCTTCATGGGTTTATATTGGTAATTTGGATAGAACCCACACAATAAACAAACATGGAGCTAGGGAAGTGAACAATACTTAAAACATTAACTAGCATCTTAGTGAAACCAAAATCTTAGAAGCATTCCCCAATTCAAACGTCTTTCAGTGATCACTTGCTCTTTCACTCTACTCTCTCTCTCTCTCTTTCTCTTCTGCACACTTCACACAACCTTCGATTGTCTAGATAAGTTGCTTTGCAAAGTCAACTAGTGCTTAATCAATAGTCTCTGTGGATTCGATATTTTATTACTTGATATTCAATGCACTTGTGGTACGACATCAATGGCACGACTATGTGAAAAACACATGGTCAGACTGTGTCTTTTTCTATGGCCTTGGTAGAGGTGGGGCATGACCTTGTCAACAACACACAGCCGAGATATGGATTTCTTTGATAGGTGGCAGACAACCGTGTGGAAAACACACGGTTGGGCCATGAGTTTTTCTATGACCATGACAAAAATAGGATGCAATCGTGTGTAGACACATAGCCAGACCGTGGCTAAATTACGGAACCTCACAGTCACTCTGTCTTCTCTCCTTGTCGTCCCAAGGAACATGCTCGTGTCTTGGGATACAGCCAAAGCATGCATGTTCCTTGGTTTATGTCCTCATTCCAAGGCTCTTTTAGCTTGTTTTAGTTTTGATTCTTTGTCCTATTTAATGAAAAAGCACAAGAGTAGATTTCCGAACCAGAAACTAGTAAAACAATACAAAAAGCGAATAAACCATGCACTATATACTCCTAAAATACCACAAGACAAATGTAAAATACTAGTAAAAATCTTATATGAAATACACTCTTTAATGTGTTTTGTGTTTTCCAACTATCAAGATTTGAAAAATCTTAAATAATTTTATACTTAGTGAAAAATCTAAAATTTTCATAGATATTATTTATGTCATATCCTATCAAGGGAAAATAATTTTCTAAGTAAATGAAACTCTTGACACTTTTAACGTCATTTCTTGTAACTTCAATCAATTGATAGATCACCTATTAGAATTTTCAAAAACTATTTTCAAATGACCTTTTGAGAAAAAAAATCTTATATTTAGTTATATGCACATGACATAACATAAGCATTCCTCAAGAATAGTCATTTTACGATTGATATTTAGGTCAACTAAATGCAACACATCAAGCATCATAAACATAAATCATCATGCTCCCATGACTTGGTTGAGTTGATTACCATATGGTAGAATTACAAAATGGAGCAAGGGTGATTTCCGACAAAGTTGGAAGAAATACCCATTCATTGATGGTCTATTCGATTTTTTTGATTTATCTCTCTACAAATGGTTGTGAGACTGGCTATGTGGAGCTAAATAAACATAATAATTGACACTTGTATTGGGATCTATAGGCATAAAAATTTAAAAATCATAGCGAAAATAATAGATCCCGCGAGTGATCTATGTGAAAGAAAACCCATATAAAGTTAATCTACAAATTTCTATCTTATAGGTATACATTTGGCGCGTGCCCTTCGCTTATCCTGCTTGCCCGAGGTATGTCGGATCTCTTGCACGTTAAGTATCCGTGCCTCTATGCATATCCACATGGACACGATCTCTCAAGCTTCAAAGAAGAATTGCCTTTATAGTGCTAGCCACAAGAGGTGATTCATAAAACAAGGAGTGGAAGAAGAAGGGATTTCGGCCAAGAGAAGGAAAGGAAGAAAAATGACAAGTAGTTCATCCAAATGACAAAAAAAACTCTTTTATACTCATTTCATGAATATGATGAGTTTTTGTCCCTTTAGCTTCCCTCTATTTAAGTCAATAAAAACTCAATTAGACACATATTTCTCATGTGGCTCTTCAACTTCTCTTTATCCAATGAAGAAAAATATTTCATCTTTCCCTATTATTAAGTCATTAAACATTTTAATGAATTAATATCTCATTCAAATGTGGTTGAGTCTAATCTAAATGAGTCTAACTCAAATTAGATCTCAATCCCATAATCCAATTGGATTTACTTGAGTCTAACTCAATTAATCCAATTCGGATCAAATCTTAGTCAAACTAAGATCAATTAATCTCTAAAGCATCGTGCCCTTAGTGTTGATCCACTAGGTTCTCGTAACATTGGCAATGTGTTTAAATTGCTTTAGACAAATAAGCAATTAGTGGCATCTAAAAATGCATCATTGTTATCCAAGTGATGAGAAAGTCAAGATTCGACTTAACCTCCGTGACTATGACAATGTATGACCTTGTCCTTCTATCTCGATATCTAGATTGACCAATGAGTCATAGACCATCTCATCCTCAATCAATCTTTGTGTTTCTTAATCCCCGAGTAGACTCACTCAAACAAATGAGCTTAATATCTCATATTGACTCATTGAGCATGGCCATGCGTTTTAGTAGCCCTACTTGATCGAGGGGCCCACAGATATCATTCCTGTCATATAGGAGAGATAGATCTCATCTACATCATTCATATCCCTCTGCATAATTCATTACATACCCAGTGATCGCCTTATAGTCCACCCTATTATGGGTGACGTTTGACGATACCAAAATACATAACTCCTTATGTAGTGAACCGTAGTGACTTCAGGTCTAAGGACTATTCATACTAATAGTCACATGAGAAATTTATGACACTCATATGACAATCTATGAAACTTTCTGATGGTCGATCAATTCAGTACATATTCTCTAAGGTATACCCATGTATCAACTTGATATCACATATCCATGACAAATGAGCTCAAGTCATCAATTGATCTACATGCTAGTCTCCATGCATTAATATTGTCCCTGAATATTAATGCTTGACTAGGAATGGTTTAGTGTAATGTTCTCTACATCAACTCACTATTGATTTAACTAATCGATATAATGTAGATAAGAACCTACTACCCAAGGACATTATTATACTTAGTTATTTGGTATAAATATAAACTAAGTATAATAACCAAACTTGCCATTATTAATAATAGAATATGATATAAAAGTTCCTAGTCAATCATCACATAATTGGCTCAAGGGGACCTACTAACAATCTCCCACAAGCACTAGTGTCAATCACTGTAATATCTAATATCCAGTGACCTAGTGTGACCATCATGCTTGCTCTGTGCCAAAGCCTTGGTTAAAGGATCCGCGAAGCTAGCATCAGTGGGTACTTTGTATATCCTCACATCTTCTCTATCGATGATCTCTCGAATGAGATGGAAGCGTTGTAGTATGTATTTGGTTCACTGATGAGAGCGTGATTCCTTAGCTGTGCAATAGCCCATTGTTGTCACAATAATGGTCTATCGGGTCTGCTATACTAGGAACCACACCAAGCTCTGTAATAAACTTCCGGATCTAAATAACCTCCTTTGCTGCATCAACATAGAAATATACTCGGCCTCTGGTGTAGAATCTGTGATTGTGTCCTGCTTCGAACTCTTCCAGCTCACAGCGCCACCATTCACTCAAAATACATTCCTTGACTGCGATCGAAAATCATCCCTGTCAGTTTGAAAGCTTGCATCACTATAACCCTTTACAGCTAGCTCCTCATTGCCTCCAGATATTAAAAAATATTCTTTCGTCCTTCGTAAGTACATAGAATATTCTTGACAGCTGTCCAGTGATTTTCACCTAGATTTGACTGATATCTACTCATTATACTCAAAGCATATGAGACATCTGGATGAATACAAAGCATGGCGTACATGATAGACCCTATAGTGGATGCATAAGGGACCTGATACATACGGTCTCTCTCCTCCTTAGAAGAGGGACATTGAGTCTTCGAAAGACTCACATCATGTGACATTTGCAGAAATACCTTCTTAGAATTCTGCATGACAAAATGATTTAGCACCTTGTCAATATATGTACTCTGACTTAAGTCAAGCAATCTCTTAGATCTATCTCTATAGATCTTGATGCCTAGGATATAGGTTGTTTCACCTAAGTCTTTCATTGAGAAACAATTTCCTTGCCACGTCTTCACAGATTATAGTGAAGGGATATCATTTCCAATGAGGAGTATATCATCCACATACAATATCAAGAAGATAACTGTGCTCCCACTAAGCCTCTTGTAGACATAGGGTTCATCTTCATTCTTAATGAAACCAAAAGCTTTGATTACATCATCGAATCGAAAATTCCAACTTCGAGAAGCTAGCTTTAGCCCATAAATGGACCTTTGCAACTTACATACCTTTCCAGCATGCTTTGATCTACAAAACCCTCAGGTTGTATCATGCATACATCCTTGAGTAGATTCCATTCAGGAATGCGGTTTTGACATCCATTGTTAGATCATGTAATCATGGTAAGCTGCAATAGCAAGCATGATCCGAATAGACTTAAACATCGCAACTAATGAAAAGGTTTCATCATAATCGATACCATGAATCTCTTGAAACATTTACTACCAATCGTAATTTATAGGTATGCATAAGACCATCCATGTCAGTCTTTCTCTTAAAGACCCACTTACACCCAATGGGTTTGATCCCCTCATGTGGATCAACTAAAGTCCATACTTGGTTTGTATACATGGATTTCATTTCAGACCTTATGACCTCTAGTCATTTCTCAAAATTTGGGCTCATCACAACTTCTTAATAAGATGTAGGTTCATTCAACTCAACAAACATAACGTCATCATGGTTAGATAAGAGAAATGAGTATCTCTCAGGCTGACGACATCTCCTATCAGATCTGCGAAGAGTTGGTCTACTTGAACAAGTTGTTGCTCCAAAACATCTTGTGCAACAATCTTATGATCAACAATACTTTGTGGTATCTGTTCAATGTCCATCAAGGCCTTAGTACTATCAGCATCTTGAACATCTTCAAGATGGATTTTACTCCCACTATTTCTTATAGAAATAAACTCTGTTTCTAGAAAAATATCATTTCTAGCGACAAACACATTGCCTAGCATGGGATTGTAGAAGTAATATCCCTTTGTTTCCTTAGATATCTTACAAAATAGCACTTATCAGATTTGGATCGTGTTTATCTGAGACTTGACGTCGAGCATAAACCTCACAACCCTAAATCTTTATAACAGACATCGTGGGACTCTTCCTAGTCCATATCATATATGGTGTCTTTATGACGGCCTTTGATGAAGCTTGGTTAAGTGTGAAAAGAGTCATCTCTAAAGCGAATCCCCAGAAGAAGTACGAGGATCTATCTAACTTATCATCGATCATACCATATCTAATAGAGTACGATTTCTCCTCTTGGACACACCATTCCACAATGGTTTTCCAGGTGGAGTGAGTTGGGATATGATCCCACACTGAGCTAGATGGTCACAAAACTCTTGGCTAAGGTATTTACCACCTTGATTTGATTGAAGCATCTTAATACTTTTGCCAAGTTGGTTTTGTACTTCATTCTTGAATTCTTTAAACATTTCAAAGGATCTGACTTATGTTTCATGAGATATACATAGTCGTATCTACTGACATCATCAATGAAAGTGATGAAGTACTGATAGCCTCCTCTAGCTATGACATTGAAAGGTCACATACATCAATAGGTATGAGTCCTAACAAGTCTGTCGCTCTTTCGCCGTGTCCACTAAATGGAGTCTTGGTCATCTTGCCTAGATGATAAGATTCACATGTCTCATATGATTCAAAATCAAATGAGTCCAATTATCATCCTTATGGAGTTGGGATATGCGACTCTCATTTATATGATCTAAGCGACAATGCCAGAGATATATTTGGTTTAAATTATTTAGTTTGAACTATTTTGTATTTATGTTATAGATTGGGTTCTCTAAATCTAGAACATAGAGTTCATTCATAAGTGGTGCACTACAATAGAACATGTCATTTAATATTATAGAACAGCATTTGCCCTTTATGATAAATGAAAGGTCTTTCTTGTCCAAACAAGATACAAAAATTATGTTCTTAGGTAGTGCATGGGTATATAAAAGCACTCCTCTAGTTCTAAGATAAGCTCAATGGGCAAAGATAAGGAATTTGTTCCTATAACTATAGCAGCAACTCTTGCGCCATTGCCTACTCATAGGTCCACTTAACTTTTGTCAATGCTCTAGTTCATCTTAGGCCTTGCACATTGGTACAAATGTGCGATGTGCAACCGATATATAATACCCATGAAGAAGAAATAGATAAATTATCTTCTATAACATATATACCTGAGACAGAAGTCATACCTCCTTTATTCTTAATTTCCTCTAGGTAGAGTTTATAATTCCTCTTCCAATGTCCAGTCTCACCACATTGGAAACAGGTTCCTTTCTTAGGCACCCCAAAGTGCTTGTGCTTTGCTTGCCCTTGATATAGTTGTTTAAGGTGCTCAACCATATCATGTGCATTCATGTTCTCATGTTGCTTTTGAAGCTCAGAGTTCATGGTGGCAAGCATAAGGCATGATACATCGAGTGCATCATCCTGATGCTTCTTGTTAGCATCTTTTTTCATGTGAGTGGCGGTAGTAGTGGGTGCTTCTGGAAGAGGTTGCTCTAGGACATATAGTTTTCATTCTTACTTGAGAAAGATCCTCAAGTTTCTATACCAGTCCAGAAAATTAGCTCCGTTGAGCTTGTCCTTCTCAAGGACAAATCACAGAGAGAGAGTATTTGACGTGTTAGATGACATGGTGATCTACAACAGTAAAATTTGTAAAAATAAGTATCATATCAAGATCATTTAATTAGGTATTTAATTAAATGATACTCCTACTGAATCGTAGAGCTTTGTTAGGGGCTAGTCATAGATGTAGGCAAACTCAATTTGCCGACACTACTAGCTTCAAACCAAATAGCCACTATATTCATGTGGAACAAGATCCATATTATACCTCATCTTGAGTTAGCTTTGGCTAATCACCCAAGACTTGGTATAATTAGGTAGGCAATATTTTACTAATTACATCTTATGCAACTCTTGGAAACAAAGGGTTAAGATCCACATTACACATCATCTTGAGTTAGCTTTGGCTAATCGTCCAAGACTTAATATAATTGTACTCTTATCCAATTTTCTCAACTTTTGGGATATGCTTCTAAGTTTCTCAATCTAATTGAGGTAACTTAGTTAAGTATCACCCAAAGTTCGATAGCAGGATATCACAATTGTCCTCTCACACTCTACAAAGATAAAATGTGTCGCTTTGCTTTGGCAAATCCAACAATAAATGATCGAGGTAGTTTATGAGTATCAAACTTTGGTAGGCATATCGAGTTAACTTAATTAAGATAAATGTTTATCTAATATGCATCACATACACACATTGCATATATCAATATATAAGCGATAAAACATGGCATGGTTATGGCCCGTATACTATGATCTTCTCAAGCCAATGAGAAAATCGATGGTCAACCTAGGGATAACATATTCTCTAAGTGCTTCCTTCGGTCGTCATGTGTCATCAAAATCCTTCTTGTAACTTCATCCTTTAATGAACATTCCACTCCTCATTTTGTACATTACAAATTAGAAAAACTCGAGTTACATTCGAGTCTAAATCTATTATACAACTAGAAAAATAGAGATAATGCACTACACGCAGGTCGTATTATGAATTACATTACAACATCCACACACACATACATCCAATCACATTGGGATTAAGGTCATAATCATGCTCATCAATCACACACAATAGATTTAGGATATCAATTTTATTATGATTGTAAAAATGGTCATGAGCCGAAACTATAGGTTATAAAATTTATTGGTACAATCGGACTATAACACACTTTCATATTTCATATGATGATGCGATGGACTTTTAGTTTGATCAACACAAACTTTTGTAACTCAACAAATGCTCATACATTATATAATCCATAACAAAATTATGTCCTACTTCTATATCACATATAAAAGTTTTTTAAACTTTGTACGATCATTCGCAAGTAGCTCTGATACCACTATTGGGATTTACAGGCATAAACATTTAAAAATCATAGCGAAAATAATAGATCCCATGAACGATCCATGCGAAAGAATACTCATACAAAGTGTTAGATCGTGACCATCAAGCTAGAGGGGGGTGAATAGCGTCTTTCGGTTTTCTTCCTACAATGTTAGCGTGCGCAAGCGAAAATAATAATAACACAAATAAACAACGCTAACACCAAACCTTTTACGTGGTTCGGAGATGACGCTCCTTGTTGGTGCAGACAGCACCCAAGTCGAACCAGTGTTTTGATAATGGCAAAGGATTCAAAAGTTAAGCTGTTATGTTTATCTAACATGCTCTTTAAGTGTGCAGATCAAAGACCTAGCGAAGGGCTGCTAGCCACCTAGCGAAGGGCTGCTAGGATACAAAGCCCTAGTGAAGGGCTGCTAGGCACCTGGCGAAGGAATGCCAGGATACAAAGCCCTAGCGAAGGACTGCTAGGCACCTGGTGAAGGAATGTCGGGATACAAAGCCCTAGCGAAGGAATGCTAGGCACCGGGCGAAGGACTGCTTGGTACCAAAGCCCTAGCGAAGGACTGCTAGACACCAGGCGAAGGACAACTTGGTACCTAAGCCCTAGCGAAGGACTGCTAGGCAAAAGTCCAACCGGAGGAGCCGTTGGCAACAGGAAAATTCTCCTGAGAGGAGTAGGTGAGGACGCATTCCCTGTCGAGGGAACAGTAGGCGTCGGTTCGACCTAGGGTTCCATTTAGGAGACCCAAAGTCAGAACCAAGACAGCTACGGCTGTAAAACTCACTAACATGCTTGCTTTGTTTTGTTTGGTACTAACCCTGAATGCAGGACCAAAGGAAAGAGTTTCTACAGCTCAGAACGCCCCAAAGGAGAGGGGCAGCAGCTGGGCAGGGCGCCCTGGAGGTCCCGGGCGCCCCCAAGGTGAAGGCAAGACAAGCTAAGCAAGTAATGCTTCGGAAGCTCACTGGGGAGGGCGCCCCGTGCTCCCGGGCGGCCCGGATGTCTCGAGCGCCCTGGGTCCAAGCCATCGAAGCAGATAGAGGTTAAGCCACCGAGAAGCCAGCTGACCGTGTCAACCGGGGCGCCCCCAGCATCCCGGGCGCCCCCACAGTCAACTCTCAGCCCTATTCAAGTAGGATAAGGACTGACCGAGACTTGTCTGAATCGACTGACACGTGGGGGGGCGCCCCAGGAGGCTATAAATAGCCCCTCGACCCCAAGGCTTCAGAACAACAACTTTCTAACACTTCTACGCTCTTCGACTCAAACGCGCTGCTCCAGAAACCTTCCATTTCGTGATTCCAAGCGCCGACGACGACCCTCCCCACCGAAGTACGATCCATACCGGGCGTCGATCACATAGAGTAAAACTGTTATATTTACTGTAATTTACTTATACAATTCCTATAAACCTTTTGCGCTTATATAGAATTGCCCGCAGTAAACGGTCAACGACCGTGGCCCTTGGAGTAGGAGCCGACCGCGACTCCGAACCAAGTAAAACCGCTTGAGTCTTTGTATTGTGTTTTGTTTATTCCGCTGCGTATTTGCTCTTTTGTCAATCCGAAACGATTTACGATATTCACCCCCCCTCTATCATTCTTCTCGATCCAACAAGTGATATCAGAGCGAGGAAGCTCAAATTTGGTGCAACCACCAATTTGAGAGTTTTGTTTTCGGATTTCTTTTTATTTTATTTTTTCTTCTCGAATATTTCATCGTTAATCGAGGTTAATACAAAACCCCTCGATAGATATTTTTCTTCTACATCCCGCATTACTAATCCAAGACCAAGTCTTGGGATATTTCTTTCTTTTTTTCTTATTTCAGATAAATAGCCATGCAAGAAGGATTCAGCACAACCAGACCACCGCTTTTCAGTGGGGAGGACTTCTCCTACTGGAAAAGTTGGATGGAGGTCCACCTGAAAACTCAGGTGGACATGTGGATAATCATCCAGTCTGGACTGGAGATTCCAAAGAATGCTGAAGGAGTGCCACAATCTTACATTGAGTGGGATACCGATCTGAAAAGAAAAATTGAAGCTGATGCCAAAGCAACCCAGACACTTCAATGCGGCCTGACCAAGGAAGAGTTGAATCGGGTAGGACCATTCAACAGTGCAAAGGAGCTGTGGGGTAAGCTGATCGAGCTGCACGAAGGAACTTCAGATACTCGAATCAGCAAGAGAGATCTTCTCCTGAACAAGTTGTACAGGATCAAGATGAACGACAACGAAACAGCAGCCCAGCTCCACGCCAGAATTCAGGAGTTAATGAACGGACTACACACAATCGGTCACAAGGTAGAAAACCGTGACCTGATAAGATACGCTCTTAACGCTTTCCCGAGAAACACCTTGTGGGCATCTATAGATGCATACAAGGTTTCAAGGGACCTTTCAAAAATTAAATTAGATGAACTGTTTTCAGAACTTGAGTTACACGAGCAGACTAACTGCACCCTGGCCGAGAAAGGCATTGCTTTTCTTACAGGAAAAATAGGAAAAATGGTCAAGCAAAAGCCTCAACCTGAACCCGAGTCTGACCCAGACTCAGACTCAGAAGACAGCAATGGATATCAATCCAAACTGGTTCGGCTAGCCCGGGAGTACTACAAGGAACTGAAAAACCAGACCAATAGAAGGAAAGCCAGCCGAAGAAAGGAAGAACCAGCTGATCCTTTAAACGACAAGAACAAACCAAACGTGACCTGCTATGAATGCAAAAAGAAGGGTCACTACAAAACGGAGTGTCCGAATTTAAAGGAGACAAAGAAGACAAGAAGGAAGAAAGCACTTCAAGCAACCTGGGACGAGTCATCCTCCGAAGAAGAAGAAGAGGCCCCCTGATGACCGCTAACTAGGTGTCACGAATGTGGGTCTCAAAATTTAGATATATGTAAGCTGGAAACCCTTTTTGCAATCAAGAATGAAAACGTAGTAAAGCGGCCACAGGTCGTATTTTTCCTAGGGCTAGTTGATGTTGTGTGATTCGAGCTTGAGTTTATGTGTCGTTGATATTTTTGGGGTTTTAAATAAAATGTGGGTTTGGATTGCAAATAAAAATGAAAATGCAATGAAAATAGAGGAAACTTAGCTAATAAGCTAAACAAGTGATGGCAATCAACAACTCAACCAATGGAAAACCTCATCAAGGCACTTACACAATTTTGGAAAAACAGATCTGATTTCAATTCCAAGAATACACTACAAACTGATTTAAACTTAAAGCATCACCACTCAAGCCGAAACTTAACTTGATACACTTCAAGCAATCAAAACACTTTGATACACATAAAGAAAAATGGTAGAGAACTATGTGCCGAAAGCTGGACTAGATTCAAATCTGTCAATTGATGTTAATCAATTGTTATAAAGCAAATGAATGAGAAACAATGAATAGAACGAAGACTTCTTGAGCAGATGCAAATGCAGAAACTGTGAGTGGCACGCAAGGAAGGGCTGATACGTAAATTTCAACCCAAATTCAGAGATTGATATCCATTGCTTTTGAATGCAACAAACTGCACGTGAGTTCAGAAGTTAGAACTAAGCTCAATGGACACCATTTCAGAAATAGGAAGCTGAGGATTGCAGTAATTAAAGCTGGATGGCAAAATTAGAAACTTGAATGGCAGGACTGGAATTCAGAAATGCAGAAACATTGACTGCAAAAATGAAACTTTGAACCAAAAGCAAAACAAACCAAGCAACTGAAAACGAATGCACACAACCAATGTTTGGAAAAGATTAAAGCTGCAGAAACTGTAATTGGATTTGCAGAGATGAAATCTGAATGAAGGCAGAAATCAGAACATGAATTGCAGGATTTTAGAAACCGAATGGGATACCAAACCAAACTAAGCAACTGAGATCGAATTTACCAAACTAGTATCAAAAACGATTTAGAAATAAACTAGACTACTGATATAAAATGCAGGAGCTGAAAACTGATACACCGAATGAAGAAAAACTGATACGCTACAAGCCAAGGGAAATGCAGAAAAGATACTTAGCTACAAAACAACTAAACGTGTTTCAATTTCTCACTAACAAACTACCTATCTAATGCTTGCAAACTTGAGAACTGAAACCTAATTACAACTGAACAATTCGAAAAATTGAAACTGAAATAGCTGATACGAAAGACAGTAACAGAACAGAATTCAGAAATCGAAATTACAGCTAATAACTGAAAATTCGCTAAGAAAACTACTCCTCAATCCTTCCCTAGCTCAAGAACTCCTTGTTCGTCACGCAAGGGCGAGCTTCGAACCCGTAAGCTCCACAAACCATCGAGAATCAGCCTCTGCGAATCGAATCCAAGCTCAACTCTGCTCAAACTGAAATTCCCATTCGACTTCTTCAATCCAGCTGCTTCCAAATGCGATGGTGATTCGGGGATGGTCAGAGCACTCTAGGGAACCCCTCCAGAAAGCTCCGGTGGATGGAAATGGAGCGCAACTGAGATCGAAGGCAGCAAATGGCAGAACCGAAGAAACCCTCTCTCGGCTCTGTTTCTTGGGCAATTGAGAGCTGGAAACTTCACTAAAACCTCCTCCCGATGATCCAGATCTTGTTCTAACCAAAGAATTGAGGGGTCGCGCCCCTTAGATGAAGAAAAACTGAAAGAAAATGAAGAACTATCGAAGACGAAAACTATTACGGCGAAGACGCGACAAGGGAAGAAGCTGGGAAATGTTTGATTAAATACATAGGAATGGACGGCTGAGATCGTTTTGAGAAAATCCAACGGCTGATCTTTATCTAATCCGAACCAAACTTTGATGATGTTGATCAGGGGTCAGGATCTGCCTCGGGGTAGCTCGGATCTTCTAGATTTGCAATGGATGGCCCAGATCAACCTGATCTTTGGATGGACAGTCTAGAGCCCTCTGAGCTTGATCCAACGGTTGAATAAGCTCTGATTGGGATGAAACCTTCAGATCTTGATCAGAGTGCTTGATCAGCCCTAACTCTAGCTCGGATCGCCTCAGATGGTCCCAGATGGCTCAGATCTAGCCGCTTTTGAATCGGACGGCCCAGATTAATCCGAAGCTTGATAACTCGATCCGGGTCCACTTCCGACTCAAGTTTGACCCAGTATGCCCTAGGTCCATGATCCTCTCATGCCTACAAAATAGATCAAAANGTTTAGGTACCCATGCCTGAATTTTACCTCTGGACTGATTCAGTACAGCAAAGTAAGATCTTTGCCGGGATTTGGTTCTATAGCCCAGTCCGGATCGATTTAGAACTGATTTCTGTTTTCCAAGGATCATGTCAAGAACCTTGGAACCAGATGTAAATCGTTCTAAAGCTGATCTAAGATCCTTAACCTGAGTTTTCAGGGAGGAGTTCTCCTTTTCAAGTTTTTCAACTTGAGTAGGAGTTCCTTCCTGAACCTTCTCGGTTAAGGGTTTAGAGTCAGCTCCCTCTTTTAGGAGTTTTACTTCCTGTCGGAGGGATTCGACTCGGAGTTTGACTTTTGCCAAATCTCAAGAAAGATATGAAATTAATTCACTTAATTGACATCTATTGAAACCACTTATCTTGATTTCGCCGTCTTATGAAAAGGTCAGCTTGCCTTCGTCCTGTTCTGATTCTGACTCAGTCTCGACTTTTTTCTGAGGCGGTCAGGGCTAGTAGGTTTGACTGGGGTGCTTCTTCTTCTTCTTTTGAGGAAGATTCGTCCCAGGTTGCTTGGAGCGCTTTCTTTCTTCTTGTCTTTTTGATTTCCTTTAAGTTTGGACATTCTGTCTTGTAGTGGCCCTTCTTCTAGCACTCGTAGCAGGTTACGTTGGGCTTGTTTTTGTCATTTGCGGGTTCAGCTGGTTCGTCCTTTCTTCGGCTGATTTTCCGTTTGTTGGTTCGGTTCTTCAGCTCCTTGTAGTAGCTTCAGGCTAGTCGGACCAGCTTAGTCTGATCTCCTTCTTCGTCTTCTGAGTTTGAGTCTGAGTTAGACTCGGGTTCAGGTTCAGGCTTCTTCTTTGTTGTCCTTCCAGTTTTACCTGCAACGAAAGCAATACCTTTCTCGACCATATTGGTGTTAGTTTGTTCGTGCAGTTCTAGTTCGGAAAACAATTCGTCTAATTTTATTTTTGACAGATCCCTTGAGACCTTGTATGCATCTACCATAGATACCCACAAGGTGTTTCTAGGGAAAGCGTTTAAGGCATACCTTATTAAGTCACGATTTTCAACCTTGTGACCTATAGTGTGAAGACCGTTCATTAACTCTTGGATTCGTGCGTGGAGCTGGGCTGCTGTTTCGTTGTCGGCCATCTTGATGGTGTAGAGTTTGTTCAGAAGCAGATCCCTCTTACTGATCCGAGTATCTGACGTTCCTTCGTGCAGCTCGATCAATTTTGCCCACAGCTCCTTGGCACTGTTGAAGGGGCCTACGCGGTTCAGCTCCTCTTTCGTCAATCCGCATTGAAGAGTCTGAGTCGCTTTAGCGTCGGCTTCGATTTTTCGTTTCAGAGCGGTGTCCCACTCTGTGTAGCTTTGAGGAAGTCCATCAGCATTTTTGGGTATCTCCAGTCCGGACTGGATGATGATCCACATGTCCACCTGAGTTTTCAGGTGGACCTCCATACGACTTTTCCAGTAGGAAAAGTCTTCTCCACTGAAGAGTGGAGGTCTGGCGGTGCTAAATCCCTCTTGCATGGCCATTTGATCTGGAAAAGAAAAACTAACAAAAATATCTAAGACTTGGTCTTGGATTAGTAGTGCGGGATAAGGATAATAAAAAAAATTTATTAAAAAAAAATTCGAATGAGAATAAGAAATAAAAATCCGAAAAATTTTCAAACTGGTGGTTGCACCAAGTTTGAACTTCCCCGCTCTGATACCACTTGTTGGATCGAGAGAACCGATAGAGGGGGGCTGAATATCGAAAATCGTTCGGATTAAAAAAAGGGAATGCGTAGCGGAAGATTAAAATTAAAAACACACAGACACAGTCGATTTTACTTGGTCCGGAGCCTGTGTCGACTCCTACTCCAAGGCCCACGGTCGTTGACCGTTTACTTTGGGCAATTCTATATACGGTGCAAACAGTTTACAAAATTTGATTAGAAAAATAAGTGCAGTAAACTTTTAACTCGCTCTTTTACCGACGTCCGGGGTAGATCGACTTTTTCGGAGCAGCGGGACGTCGTCGGCTCGAGTTGGAAGGATTCCGAGGTGAAGCGCGAGTGCAGAAGAGCGTAGAAGAGTTGATCAGGAGTTGTGTCTTGAAGCCTTGGTCGAGGGCCCTTTATATAGGGCCTGGGGGCGCCCGGGATGTCTGGGCGCCCCCCCCCCCCACGTGTCCTTCGATCCGGTTCAATCTCGGTTAGCGTCTGATCCCCTTATCTTTGGGATCCGCTTTGACCGGGGCGCCCGGAGCGTTCGGGGCGCCCGGAGCGTTCGGGGCGCCCGGATTGACCGGGTCAAAGTGTAATCTGCTTGGCTTCGAAGGCTTCTGGATCGAGGCTTGCGCATGGGGGCGCCCGGGACGCTGGGGGCGCCCGGGAGAAGCGGGGGCGCCCGGGAGCATGGGGGCGCCCGGGAGTTGTACTGTCGAAGCCACTTTGCATTTGTTGTGTTTGGTGTTCACCTTGGGGGCGCCCGGGACACTCCGGGCGCCCTGGTCAGCTATTGCCTCATTCCTTTGAGGCTCTCTGAGCTGCAGACACACGTTCTTTCGGTCCTGCATCCAGGGTTAGTCCAAAACACAATAAAGCAATAAAATATTTATTTATACAGCCTTAGCTGTCTTGGTTCTGACATTGGGCTTCCAAAATGGAGCCCTAGGTCGAACCGACGCCTACTGTTCCCTCGACGGGGAACGCGTCCTCACCTACTCCTCTCGGGAGAATGTACCTGATGCCAACCGCTCCTTTGGTTGGACTATTGCCTGACGGTCCTTTGCCAGGGCTTGAATACTGGCAGTCCTTCGCCAGGTTCCTAGCAGTCCTTCGCTAGGGCTTTGATACTGGCAGTCCTTCGCCAGTTGCCTAGCAGTCCTTCGCTAGGGCCTTGATACTGGCAGTCCTTCGCCAGTTGCCTAGCAGTCCTTCGCTAGGGCTTGGATACTGGCAGTCCTTCGCCAGGTGCCTAGCATTCCTTCGCCAGGACTTTGTCTCTGCACACTAGAGTAACTTGTTAGAAAAACAAGTAAGACTTAACTTTTGACCTCTGTTGCCATTATCAAAACACAGGTTTGACTTGAGTGCATTCTGCACCAACACAAAGTCCTAGCGAAGGACTGCTAGGCACCTGGCGAAGGAATGCCAGGACACAGAACCCTAGCGAAGGACTGCTAGGCACCTGGCGAAGGAATGCCAGGATACAAAGCCCTAGCGAAGGACTGCTAGGTGTTAGTGATATGAGAGAAGTGTCCTAAGGCAATCGCCTTATGATTGTAAACATTTATTTTAATAAATGATAATTCACTATTTGAGTATACATGTTAGTGTATTTGATTGGGATCTTAAACTCATCTACTGAATGTCCGCAATACAATTCACAGCATAAGAGAATTTGTGATGGGATCACAACTAGTGATTATCTCTACATGTGCAATTGTGAAGTATTGAAAATATCCCTAGTCGATGAATTGATAAAAACGGACACAATCAATTCTGTTGAGACTAGCATGGGTTATTCTCTAATCAGCTGATTCTCACTGGCTAGTGACATTGGGATGTCCGGAGATAAACATGGATGCTAGTTAAGGGAACTAGTTCATTGGAGTCACTGACTGTAAAACTTCACATGGTAGTCTATACATAGATAGGTCAGTGAAGTTCTTACTGCAGCTTAAGTGTGATGTTCCTTTGACTTGCGGTGTTCAAGTCATCTTGCTCATGGAGACTTATACTTTAACATCTTAAGCAAGCATCTCCAAGGAGGTGTGGACCCAGGATGATTGGGTATAAGCCGAAGTGCCCGAAGATGTTTGAACAGCCTACAAAGGATTCACCACTCCTTGCGAGGAGATGTATACCCAGGCCTATCGTCGGATTTTTACTCAAAGTCTCTGGCCAGAGCATATCATGTTTAGAGTATGAGTCTCTTAAATACATGAGAGTAATTAGAAATCCAAAGGACGAGAAAGACACTACTTGGGTTAGGTGTGACGTAGTCAGTCTAGTGGGGACTGACACAATCAGACCATGTCCTGAACCAAGTGGGTATAAGATGGTGAAGGGAATGGGGCACGATTCATTAGAGCTGCTGAAGGGTTTTCAAAATTACTTCTGAGGTCAACCGTTGATCTTTCGATTAATTGGGGGTCATGATGTACTACTAGGTGCCACTCATGATCGTTCTATAATTAGTTAATTATAGACGGCCAACATAAATCGAAAGCCTATTTAGTCACACGCACTACGAGTAATCCAAGGGATTTAAAACGAGTTGAAAATTAGATTTTCCGATCAAGAGAAATAAGTCGAATCTGAGTTAATCAGAGGCGCAACGGAAACTTAAAATGGCTAAGTCTTTTGAAGGCTTATTGGGCGAATTAAATGAGTTTAATTCGCGTTGGGTTCGGCTCGGTTTGGCTGTCCAAATAGGGTGCCAACCCCCTTTGGTTTGGTCGGCCACATCAATGGGGAGAAACCAATTTATTTGGTTTAATTAATAAAATAAATCTAGCACGATTTGTTTTATAAATTATGGATAAATAAATTTGTATAAAGAAATTTATAGAAATAAATTTATAGAAATTTATTCCCTTTTTATGGAAATTAAAATGATCCATGGAATGGTTTATTTTAATTTTATAAAATCAATTATGAATTGATTTTTCCATAATAAGAAAATTTATAAATTTCTTATAAAATTTATTCCATAATAAAAGGAGAGAAGGTATTTGTTTTATTATAAAGTTAGTTATAATAAAACTTGCCTTAAATGGAATAATTAATAAGAGAATTTATAGGATAAATTTATTATGAAAATTCCGTTAAGAGGGAGACTTGGCAAGGGAGAGGTTACTATATAAAGGAACCAAGGCTAGCCTTGAATTCCAATCAATAGAGTAATCAAGAGATTAATTCTCTCCCTCTTTCTCTATTATTCTCTTCCTCTCCTTCTCCTTCCCTTCTAGGGCCGGCGCCCCTCCTTCATCCTAGGGCCGGCGCCCCTAGTCCAACCTAGAGCCGGCGCACCCTCACCCTTCCAAGGGTTGGCGTGTGCAACCATCACCAAGAAGGAGCCAAACAAGAAGAAGAAGAAGCGGATCGCAACTCCTCTCTTCCCGGAATTTTGATTCCGTTTCTTGTTGGTTAGTTTCCATTCTTTTCTCTTGTTGTTCTAGTTGTGCCTTTAGAGAATCTAGTAGTTCTCGTCGGCACAAAACTCATGGCTTTGCGAAGTCATCCCGAAGAGAACTCGGCGTGGACGCGAATAGAGGCGGAGCTTCCAAGGGACGCTACGGTTGGATCTCGTCCCTTTCTTCGAGTTATGCGAGGTACAAAGTAAATTAGTTTACTTTTTCACAAAATTTTAATTTATGATCATGTCCACACATCATAAGGTCGCATGCTAGATACGTGGTTAAAATAATTTAAGAAATTATTTTATGCTAATTCTTCCGCTGCACGTAAATATTTTTAAATTTACGAACCCGTATCCTTGTCAACATGCACCCGGACCCAACACTAGGCACATGGCGAAGGAATGCCAGGATACAAAGCCCTAGCGAAGGACTGCTGGGCACCAGACGAAGGACTGCTTAGTACTGAAGACCTGGCGAAGGACAGCTAGGCACCTGACGAAGGACTGCTGGGCAAAAGTCCAACCGGAGGAGCCGGTTGGCATCAGGTAAATTCTCCTGAGAGGAGTAGGTAAGGACGTGTTCCCCGTCGAGGGAACAGTAGGCGTCGGTTCGACCTAGGGCTCCATTTTGGAGACCCAAAGTCAGAACCAAGACAGCTACGGCTGTAAGACTCACTAATATATTTGCTCTATCTTGTTTGGTACTAACCCTGGATGCAGGACCGAAGGAACGAGTGTCTGCAGCTCAGAAAGCCTCAAAGGAGTGAGGCAGCAGTTGGGTTAGGCGCCCGGAAGGACCCGGGCGCCCTAAGTACAAGCCAAATATGAGTTCAGCAAAAGCATGCTTCGGAAGCTCACTGGGCGGGGCGCACCATGCTCCTAGGCGCCCCGTGCTCCCGGTCGCCCCGGACGGCCCAAGCGTCCCGTGTTCAAGCCAACGAAGCGGATAGAGTCAAGCCAGCGAGAAGCCCGCGGATTGAGTCAACCCGGGCGCCCCCACAGTCAACCCTCAGCCCTATTCGAGTGGGATAAGGGCTAACCGAGAGTTGCTCGGATCGGCTGGCACGTGGGGGGGGGGGGGTGCCCCCAACGTTCAGGGCGCCTCGGGAGGCTATAAAAAGCCCCTCGACCCCAAGGCTTCGAAGAACAAGTTTTCCAACGCACATACGCTCTTCAACTCATGCACTCTGCTCCAGAAATCCTTCATCTCGAGATTCTAGCGCCGGCGACGACCCTATGCACCGAAGAACGATCTACATCGGGCGTCGGTAACGAAGAGTCAATTTTAATTGTATTCTTAATGCACTTACTACTGTACAACTGTTTGTAAGATTTTGCGCACATATAGAATTGCCCCCAGTAAACGGTCAACGGCCGTGGGCCTTGGCGTAGGAGCCGACCGCGACTCCGAACCAAGTAAAATCTTGGTGTTTGTGTGTTGTTTAATTTTAATTTTGTCCGCTGCGTATTCTTTTTTTTTAATCCGAAACGTCTAACGATATTCACCCCTCTCTATCGTTTTCTCTCAATCCAACAGTATTTGCATCCATTGTCCATTTTTCGCATAGTGTCAATACGAAGATCTACATGCTTTTCGGTCATGTTTTGACCGAATTCTTTGAGTCTAGAGGTGTATTTGCACTACTAGGTGTCAGGTGCATCGTCTGTCCAAGGACTACGATCAGATTAGTTCACGACAACTGTCCTTGGCTGGGATTGAGTGCCAGCATGAGGTGATGGTCTGGAGACGTCATCCTGGTTCCTCCAGTTCAGATGATGAGGAGGCTGCACCTGCGTCTGTTGCTGCTGGGGTTACACAGGAGTAGTTCTCCCTACTACAGTCAAAGGTACATAATCTTAGGGAGGACTATCAGACGTTTCAGCAGCACCAGGAGGGTCTCAGAGGCAACTTTCAGAGGTTCCAGCAGCGCCAGAATGAGATGTATGTGATGTCGCAGCAGTGGAACCTCATGTATCAGACCCCTCCTCCTCCTCCTCCAGGCGATGAGATGTAGATTCAGCATGATTTGTTGGTGATAGTGTTGAGAGTGTATAGCTTGTTGTTATATTTTATCTCTCAAACACTTAATTTGATATTGTAATATTTGAAAACTTCGGAGCTATGACCCTTGTGACACTTTTTATGCTTTAGTATGGGGTTATATGAGTTTTCAATTCATAACTTAATATTGTTCATATGGAATGATGCTTTCTTGCTATTATGGGCATAGAAAAATTTTCATAAATGTATATCTATCTAGAGATAAGAGATGAAAAGGGGGAGGTTTCATCATATGATTTATCTTGAAAAATTATATGGAAAAGGGGGGGGAGATTTGAAAACAATTCTATGGTTCAAATGGTATAGGATAGGCTTGGCAAACACATAGATTCAAAGTTAAGATAGAAAGTTGATAAAAAAAGAAGCATTTTCAAAGAATTGGAGTTTTTGTCAAAAGTCAAGCATATTTAGTATTTTTCATGAAACTTTATTTTTCTAGGGTAGAATATATCTTAACAAATATGATTGCAAAGTTTCAGAATTTTTTGAATTTTATGGAATTTTCTAGAGGTTTCTGAATTTCGACTGGGAAATTCAGTTTGGAGTGTATCAGTCGACTGCCACTGGGGCAGTCGACTGATCATTCTATGGGTTTGTGATTTGCAGGGACCAGTCGACTGATACAGGTGCAGTCGACTGGTACTACTGTGTTATGATTTCTGGGATTTTTCAGAAAGGTGTTCTCATTGACACTAGGGTTAGGATTGCTTGAGGCAATCTTTTTTATGATGTCAAAGGGGGAGAACTTGTGGTTTTAAGTTAGGTTTAACTTAACTTGGTGTTGTGGAAAATTAAAAATTATGTGGAGGACATAGGTTAAGGGGGAGGGCATGTTTATGTCTCTTAATGTGCTATGTCTTTAATTTTTTAATTGTTATTGTTGTTTTTGCACCTAACATAAACATATTGCCATGCATGAAAAAGGGAGTGATTGTTGGGGCAATCGACCCAAGTATGATCGGGAGGATCATGGGTTTTGATGTGTGTATCAATATGATTAAGTTAGAGATTCATGTTGATCTAATATGTGTATATGAGTATGCAGGTTTGCAAGATACACATAGACTTGGTTGGACGTCTTCAGGTACGGTGAAGGGTAGCATGGAGGCAAGCCGTGGGCTTGTGTGCGTATCTGAGGTACCATGGACAAAGCAGGGACGATGAGCCGTGGGAAGCGGACTTCGAGGCGTAAGTGAAGGATGGCATGGAGGCAAGCCGAGGGTTTGTGTGCGCATTTGAGGGACGAGAGCCAAAGTCGAAGAGGGCTTGAAGGCAACAGGTCGAGGCTGCTGGAGCAGGAACGATAAGATGAGGGAAGCAAACTTCGAGGAATGCGTGAAGGATGACATGGAGGCAAGTAGAGGGCTTGTGTGCGCATCTGAGGGACAGGAACCAAAGACGAAGAGGGATTGAAGGCATCAGATCGAGGCTGCTGGATGAAGAGTCAACTAGGTCGTGAGGTTTCAAATGCTGAGGGAATTATACTCGGGGGCTAAGTCGTGAGGGTTTGTGTGCTGAGAGAAATGTACTCAGGAAGGGTAACCCAAGACTTAGGGAGTGGACCAGTCGACGGGTGAGGGACCAGTCGACTGATAGGGTCCACAGAAAGATCAGTCGACTGGTCCAGAACCAGTCAACTGGTCCGGGACCAATCGACTAATGGTGACCAACATTTGAATTGCAATTCGAATTCGACCAGTCGACTAGTAATGGAACAGTCAACTGGTAACGATCATATCAGCCTCGAGCTCTATTTAAGGGAGCTCATTTATGGTTGTTTCTTCTTGACGAAACTAGCTTGGTTAGGCTTATTAGTAGCCTAGTATTGCTCAGGAATTGTCCAAAGTTTGTGGCGAGGTTTATCCACCCACAATGAGCGACAAGAGCTAGCCGGAGATGCTTCGGGGAATCACCCACCGAAGGATCGGGATCATCCACCTTACGGACAGTCGTGGAGTAGGCGTTTCATCTCTGAACCACGTAAATCGGTGTGTTCATCGTGTTTGTTAGTTTTAGTTTTTATTATTCCGCTTATGCACTAACATTTGTAGGAAGAAAAATCAGAAACTTGCTATTCACCCCCTTTAGCAAACGGTAAGATCCTAACATAACCCACTTGGACTTTCCGTATCTTGTCAAGTATCTAATAAATCTTGACCAATTTGACTCTTCGCTCAACCAAATTAACATATATCAAAATCCCAACTCGATCGTGGTCAACTTGCTCAATCTTGACCAGAGATCGATTGCATCAACAATCACCCCCTTTTGATTTTTGACAATATATTTAAGTTAGGCAAACTTTTAGCCCAACAATCCTACTTCATTCCTCTCCTCATGCCAAAACATAAATGAGAATTTCTTAACTTAAACCTTATATTCAAAAATCATTTCTCAACTCTTTTTCATCTTATCCATTCCTCACAAATGAAGGTTGCATATCTTCCACTTTATCCAATGCTCTACCTATAACACACAATCTTTAAATTCTTAAATCTCACCCTTTCACATCAAACTCATGCCAACCAATATCATATTGTCCTTAATTAAATTGAATTGAAATAATGTATGTAAATGAGTATGACATACAATACATATCTTTTAAAAAGAAATCTAAATCTATCATAACTTAAATAATGTATGTATTGTTGATGTAGGATGCACCACAGTAGAACTCGTATTTTGATGTTAGCAAAGGTTCAAGTTAAGTCCTGTTGTTATCCGATGAAGCCAATAAGTGTGTGGAAGATTACCTCTGTGAAACCCTAATTACGGCTAGGCAGAAGTCTTGGCAGGTCACGAAAACCTGGCCTAGGAAGCCTAGATGGGTTGACATCTGGCAAGAAGTCTCGGTAGGTCTAGAGGACCCATTACCGAGCAAGTGGAAGCCCTGGCAAGTCGATCCTATGCCAAGCAGTAAAGTCCAAATAGGTCGGGGAGACTCGATGTTTGATTTGAGTTGAGGTAAGCACCTAGAGGAGCGTGCAGTGAGGTCGTATCCCGATGGGACAACCTTAGGCACTAATCCAACTAAAGAAGCCTATGGATGTTTCTAAGTTTAGATCAAGATAGATCTTACTGTCTTTTACGCATGCATGATTATTGTGCTAAGTCTATTTTGCAGAGATAATTTTCATATATTGGGAAACTCAAAAGTTCAGCTTCTTCTAGCTTATGTTTCTACTGGCAGTTAGTCCGATGAAAAGCAGCTTTGCTCTGATACCATTTATTAGGATATGTGCGAGCTAAGGGGTGAATAGGTCAGATCAATTTTCATCTTATCTTGTGTTCATCGTTTGAATGTGCAATGAAAAATAGAATCAATATCGTTGCTACATGCACAACTTCTAAATTCACTTGGTATCCATCTCTCACATGACTAATCCAATGCTTACTTCCAGTGATCTCTCTCTACTATAAATTTCTCCTTTTTAGATACCTTTCAAAAGCAGAGAAGCCTCTTAGAACATGTTCTTAGAAGAACCCAATAAGAAAATGAATTTTAAGACAAATTAAATCAAAAATAACTTTACCATGAGAAATTTGCTTTGGATGCTTTTTTGTTGCTTGAAAATATCTTTTGTTGATTCGGAAATGCGCCAACACTTCACCTTAGAATTTCCAAGAATCAACACGTTCAGATCTTCACAAAACCCTCTTTTTATAAGGTTGCATTCGGACTGATTTCTACCTACCAATCGATTGTCACATTGAATCAACTTTAAAACTTGCAGAATGACTATTTTTTACCTTACCAATCAATTGATGAGACTCACTAATCAATTGGTTGCTTCCAGTTGTTCTGGCCAATCGATTCTATAACATTTTGTTCACTGCTATGGTGCCAACAATCGATTGCACCAGCCAATCGATTGATTGACTATAGTAGTAAAACCCTAAACTAGGTTATTGTAGCAACCCTAAAGCCATTGTACCAACTAAGGATGATAATTTTCGCCACAGGTTGGGGGTGTCATGGGGAAAACTCAAAACAGAGATAGGTTTGGGGAGTAATTCGCGTATGGGTTTGAGTTCGGAGATTGTTCAAATCTCCACATTTAAACGAGGACGGGTATGGGAATGCTATCCCCATCCCCGAACTTGCTCCGATACGACATGATGGGAGACGGAGATGGAGACAAGAAAAAGGATGAGGATAGAGACGGGGATGGGGATCCCCCAATTAGTTTGATAAATATTAGATGAGAAGCGGGGATAATTATCTTTTAAGTTTATTCTTAGGGATGGGAAGCGAGGATAGGGATAGGGATGAGGATTTACTCCTCATGGGATTGGGGATGGATATTCCCCGATTATACATAACCGGGGATGGAGGCGGGGATGATGGGATGGGGATGGCAAATCCACCCCTACCCCATTGCCATCACTGGTAGCAACCACTAAAGTCACTATAGCAACCCTTAAAGGTACTGTAGTACCATCTAAAATAACTATAGCAACTCTATTTTATTAGGGTTCGGGGGTTACTGTAGCAAATCTTAATAACACCTCAAAACCTCAATTTCAAGATTTAAAGTCCATTGATCGATTGATGTATCCTATCAGTCGACTAATACTTGGTCAACCTTAACTTGCCGAGAACTCATTATTACTTAGTATTTGACCACCCTTGACTTTTTAGGACTTTCATCATCACCAAGTGTTCAGTCTTCCATAACTCATTTAGACTTTCTGTCTCATACTAACTCTATGATAGATTTTCATGATCCATTTCAAGGGCGTATCTAGGATTTTATATTGGAGTAATGATAGGGACAGTGAATTTGAGACAGTGAATGGGACTGTGAATGACGTGGTAATTATTGTGTACACGTTCGATCGTCGATCGGACACTATCGGCGGCCTTCGGCCGCCGCTCCGAACCAAACTATACCCTGGGGGGCACGGTGAACCCGTCGGGGATCGCCGCAATTGCGATCTCGCATCATTGACCGTCGATTTCGATAGGTTCACCGTTGTCGGCGATCCTGACGAGTTCATCGTCCTCCGAAGGTACAGTTTGATTCAGGACGATAATCAGAGGCCATCGGTGGTGTCCGATCGGCGATCGGACGTGTACACATTAATTGCACGTCATTCACTGTCCCATTCACTGTCCCAAATTCACTGTCCCAATCATTACTCTTTATATTGGGGGGGGGCCGAATACTCCAAGAAAAAGCACAACTAGCGATCAAAATTATTGATCATAATTTTTGGGATCGCTAAGGCATTCAACGAATATGATGCAACAATAATAATTATGATGCAATAAAAAATATAATGGTAACCAAAAGCATCATAGGCAGTATTGTGATCAAACATGGTTCAAAAACATAAAGTTAATGTGCATGTAATTAAGTATCAAATACAATTCTCTAACTAAAAGGAATTTGACGTTCTTTTAAATTTTTGAAGTCTTAAATGATGGCTTCTATGCTCACATTTCTAGCAATTTCTCTCTAAATATATACCATTAACGCGTCTGAGAGAAAAGCATCCTCCATTTTGCTCCGAAGCTTTGTTTTCCAATATTCATTGTAGAAAATGATCGTTCTGAAGTAGCAGTGGAAACAGGAAGAGTAAGCACAAGTACGGTCACTTTAAAAATGAGGTTGTATGTAACAGATTTGTTAGTCTTTACTAACTATTGACATAATTCAGAAATGGTTGAAAGATTTTTATAGTCAGGCCCTTTGACTACATTATACTCGTAATGCTTCAATTGCATCTCCAATTGCTCTTTTTCATCTCTTGTAAAATCTTGGGCATAAAACTTTTCAACTAATTTACATATATCCACAACACTGAAAGACTCCGCAGCATTTTGAGGATTTAAGGCATTACTAAGAATGAGCAATTCCATAGCATCAGCACTAAAGCGACCATTAATTTCTTGCAACTGTGAATCTATTGAAGCATAAAAGAGGTCTATCCGATAATGATGCTCAATTGTGAAATTGTCTTGACGAGCACGGGCTCGACCTCGTCTATTAATATACTGAGCATTAAAATCAGGAAGGTCAATGTTTCGAAGTTCACAAAAAGATTTCACTTTTACAAGTAAATCATCCCACTTGTTATCTCTCATCTGTTGAAGTAAATGTTTAGTAGATAATACAAGCTCCATTGCATTTATAATATCCTGAGACTTACTTTGTAAACTCTGGCAAAGGATACCTGTGATCCCCATAATCTCTTTCATAAGATGCAAGATGAATACAAAATCGAAGGAAGTCATTTCATCATAAACTGATGTTGCATTTGCTCGTTGAGAAGGAAGTCCATCATCCATAACCTTGAGTAATACCGTACACGATGCACTAATCATCTTAATTAAGCCTTTCAATGATCTCAAATGAGAACTCCAGCATGTATCAGCAGTTCATTGTAAAGTACCTATCTGATTAATTAAGTCCACGCCCTGTCTCGAGTTCATTAATAGCAATCAAATGTGCAATATCATCCATATGAGCATTCTTCAATTCATCATTACGCTTATATGAAGAACCAACAATATTAACTATAAAAGTTAATCTATCAAAAAATTGATGAATAGGTATCACATTTTTTGATACTGCTACTAAAGCCAATTATAATCAATGAGCAAAACAATGAACATAATAAGCACTTTCACATTCTTTTATAATCAAAGCTTGCAATCCATTAAACTCGTCCCTCATGTTACTAGCACCATCATAGCCTTGACCTCTAATATTTTGAACATCCAAATTGTAGTGAGCCAAAGCAGAATATATAGCATTCTTTAAAGTCAAAGCTGTAGTATCAGATACATGAATAAACCCAAAAAAACGTTCTTGAATGAATCCAAGAGTATCAGCAAACCTCAATACTATAGACATTTGCTCTCTTTTTGACTCATCTCGGGCTTCATCAATAATTATGCAATACTTGGCAACTCCAATTTCTTCACGAATTGCATTTTTCACTCTCACCGAAAGCACATGAAGTATTTATTTTTGAATATCGTGACTTGTATACTTGGCATTTTTTGGAGCTTTCGCAATTGTCTTTGAAAGTTCATCATTGTACATGATCAGCACATCCAAAAATTCAAGAAAATTGCCACGATTAGATGAACTAGATTTCTCATCATGTCCTCTAAACGGAATTCCTTGAAGTGCAAGCAACAACACCACATGTATGTGAGCCTTTAATCGAAGACGATTAGTTGCGACATGTTCGTCATTAAAATTGTCGAATCGCCTTGATATATGTTGTGTTTGGTTTATCAAATCCTCACATGCCTTTTCAGCATTACGATGGGGCGAAGATACATTATCTTTTCCTATATGACCTAGGAAAGCACAAGCTTTTCTATTTCGAACTTTCTTCCACTTATCAAATCCATCAATAGTAAATGCAGTTTAATTTAAGCATCCTGATGGCTTATTGAAGATAAAACATGGAAAGCAATATGTTTTATCTTTAGATGGTGAATACTCTAACCAAGAAAATTGTTCATACCAAGTAGACTGAAATCTTCGAGGATGCTTAATATTTTTATTTAATGGATATTGTAGAAGAATTGGCTGATATGCTTTCAGATTCAAATAAGCTCGACGAATTTCCTCTTGTTGGTTAGGATGATATTCCCAAATTTGTCGACGCAATCCTGGATCACGCTCTATAGAATTGAGATCAACCTCTTCAGTTTCTGTATTTTTAAATCTTTTAGGAGGAATTTTATATGGAAGATCATTGTCATTTGAGCTTGTCAAAGAAGTTACAGCAGTAGCTGAATCAAATTCATTTGCTCTCTTCTTTTGAAAAAATCTATCAATCGTAATAGATTTTCTCATTGGAAGTATATGAAACCTTTAACAATGGAAAACTTGAATCATTTCAAATAAGTAAATAATATTTAATAAAACAATATTAACCAAACATTAAGTCACTTATAAAAGATTGAAAGGATTAACAAACTTGTACAGTTGCAAAATTGATGTAAATTTTATACAAATTTTATTTAGTCTCACAAACATTTATAAGAAAAATATGCATGCATCTAACTTAGCTCAAGAATTCATGGCAATTCATCTTGTTATACATATAAGGGAAGTAAATTTCTAAAGAAGCATAGATAAAAAGGCAAAAAAATATTTCTAATGATTTTCCAAATAATTCCTAAAGAAGCAAATTTCTAAAGAAAAACTTAGAAGGATATCATGAAAATTGAAAATGAACATGAAAAGGAAGAGGATAAAGAAACGAACATGATTACATGAAAACACCCCAAAAAAATATATTTCCCCTTCTTTCCTTGATTAGTTTTAGGGGTTTCACAAATCAAAACCCTAAGGCCTAAGGAGTCCTATAAGGATATTATCAGAACTCAGAATTATGTAGAGCAAGCTTAGAAAAGGAGGTGGACCTAAGTTTTTTTTTCCTTTTTTTTGTTTGTAGACAAAAACAACAATTGAGCTAGAAGTCATCAAATTCTCCGATCCTGAAGAAAAAGAATGGATAAACTAGAGTAACTCTTAACATCTTAGTAGTTCGCTTATTCCTTTCTGAAAACCAAAACAAACAAAAAAACCGTATCAAAATAAGCACAGACTTTAAGAAGCAAGCTCATGAATTGATTGATCGATCGAGCGAGCTTAACAGCGTGCCTGGTCAATCCGGAGAATGATTCCCTAACCACAATGAACCCTAGATGCCTAGATTCCAGAGGGAGAAAATTTTGCTAAGATAAGGCATAAGGAGAAGAGAAATTGTACCTTTCTCTCGAATCGGAGTTGAGAATTTTGTAGTTTTGCACAAGACCTCCACACGAACCACCGGAGTTGTGAAGCGAGTAATCCCAGCATCGTCGCCGACTTTCGCAATTCGCATCGTTGCACACTTGCACACCCAAATAGTTTAGGTGTTTCCTTTCTTAAATAATTAATTTATTATTTATAAATAATAATAATATTAGTATTATTAATAAAATTTACATGTGGGCTGGGGGGCCATGGCCCCCCATGTATAAATCCGCCCCAAATTCATTTGGACTTTATATATTTTATCAATTTTCTATTCAACCTCGCCTATTAATTAACTCTTTGCTTAACAAATTTAAGATATCGATGAAACATTGAAAAGTTGATGAATCTTAATGTCTGATGGAACAAAATACATACTATCCATATAATAATTTTATATCAAATTTTTATAACAATTCAATTAAAATTATTTTGAACATGATCATAATTATTTTTAAAAATTAAAATTATTATGACATTATTATAACACTCATCTAGTGGTTATTACAACAATATTACATTAATCTAATTAATGTCTGCTACATTTGTTTTAGCATCTAATTAATGAGTGCTATAGAAATTTTTCGATGCTTTTAATATCATTAAGTGATTTTTCTATGTTTAAAAAATTTTAGTTAACTTGATAAAATATTTTTTAATTTAGAAGTATTTTATGTGTATTTTTGACCAAATTGAACTGCCAAAAAAAACATAATTTTGACAGCTATGTTACACCGGTTTTTTATCAAAAGACGCATCTGAAAATTGATATTTATTAAAAGGTATATCAGAGTTTCATTTTTACCAAAGGGCACAGCGATTTTAGTGATCATCCTCTTATACCCCTCCCACCAACAAATGTCGAATCTCTTTCTCAGTTAGAATTCCGAGACATCTGAACTAGCCGCTTTTTTAGACTTTTTAAATTTAAAATAATATATTCTGGGAGTTGACTACAAAAGCGTAAGGTAAACCCTATCACAGCACATAATTTCATGTCCACGTTGAGCCTGAAATCAGATGATTTCAAGTCCAGCGTGGGCCTGAAATCTTTTCATTTCAGGCCTAACATGAAGTAGTTTGATCAGTTTCACTCTCTTTCGTCAACTTTTCTTTTGATCCATGTATTCCAACTAAATTGTATAATAATAATAATTTTATTATTATTATATAATGCTTTTTTTGTTATATGCTAATTATTATTCCTTGTCTATTTTTAGGTAAATATTAAAGATATTTTCTTATTAAGTGAATTAAAAATAGTTTGCATTGCATACAAATTCTATCTAAAATTTTATTGAATTCCTTCATTTAATTTGTTTTGTTCATATATCTTTACAAACATTGATTATTGTTTCTTGTTTGAAATTGTAGACATTTCTGATGTCGTTGATTGTTGTTCGTACAATCGACACTGGGGTGATGCAGGTAAAGAACGAACAAGTTGTCGTGATTCTGTAGCCACTATGGAATGCAACACTTAGTGTTCTAAATTAATCATCATGTAAAGGAGGAGCATGTCTAAGGCATAATTGGCGTACAATCGGCACTGGGCCTGAAATCAAAAGATTTCAGGCCCACATTGGGCCTGAAATTAGATAACTTCAGGCTCGACATGGACTCAAATTTTTTTTTTTCATTTTAAAAATACTTTTTATAATATTTAATCATGATTTATTAAATTAATTATTTATATGGTAATCTTTTATGTTGCAAACTTATAATGATTATAAATTATGTTGCAATAGGAGTTTTTTAGATCTATAAGTGAGTTTTCATCAAAATCCACTGATGGACCTATGATACTTAGATTTCTCAAAATCCAATATCAATAGATAGAGTTGAGCTAGGAGATGATATTTTTGGTGTCCAAACTTCTAATGATTATAAATTATGTTGCAATAAGAGTTTTTTAGGTCTATCAGTGGGTTTTCACTAAAACCCACTGATATCCTTAGGATATTTAGATTTCTCAAAACTGAATATCAATAGTTAGATTTGAGCAAGGAGATGGTATTTTTGGTGTCCAAACTTCTAATAATTATAAATTATGTTGCAATAGGAGTTTTCTAGGATGAATCAGTGGGTTTTGGTGAAGAGATGATTTTTTTATATTTGATTAATATAAATTAATATATTAAATAATATTTAATAAATATATTAATATATAAAAAAACCTATCAAAATACGTAATTTCAGATTCAAACGCAGAGCCTGAAGTCACCCTAGGAGGGCCTAAAGTCATTTACCTTTAGAGGAAGATCACTAAAATCGCTGCACCCTTTGGTAAAATTGAAACCCTGGTATACGTTTTGGTAAATACCAATTCTCAGATGCGCTCTTTGATAAAGAGCCGATGTTACAATTGTTGCACGTTCTAGCAATTGCTCTTAACTACTACACTAACGCGGGAACAAAATTACTTTTGATATGAGAAATATGATAAAGTGATATTTAGGTGATTCAGATTTTCAAGAGTGCTTTTGTATACCTTAGACACTCATTCGGATGGTTCGTTCGCTCCTCTGTCTTCATTAATCTGTCTCATATAATCAATACAGAAGAAAAGTAAATTATAAAAATTACTAATCTAAATATTATAGTTAACACGCGAGGAGAATAAACATACAAATTTTGCCAAGCTTTAATTCTCATATCTCATGAGAATAATACCGTACGTATTAGATATTAATCTATCATGTGGAGACTATTATATACTCATCAATAGTTTACAAGATCATGATCATACACATGTTTGATTTGGGGTTAGAATCTGATTTGTTGTGATCAGATCGTAGAATAGTATGATTCTATCAAAAAAACTTTTAAATTTATTGTAATGTTTGATAGATGATAAAATTGATTTATTAAAATTAAATGAATTTGATGTTTGATTAAAAAATTTAGAATAAATTTAATTAAATTAAAAATAATAATATTAATGTTATTAATGATAATAATGTGTTGAAAATATATATAATAAATAAATATAATTTATTTATAATTTTTTAAATTTAATATATATATATATATATATTAATTGGATAATTCGATTAGGATTAAAAAAATTTCTTTAAATTATCTTATTTAACTTAAGAATGATTTGAAATAATTAAATAAAATTCAATTAAAAATCGATATTACTGTGCCGTCTTTTATCTTCTCACCCGCACGAGAGAAAGGCCTGAGCCATGGTCGCCGCTCGCCGATCACCTCTTGCCGCCGCTACGCCCCTCATGGCTTCACCCACGGGCTCGCGATGTCGCTGTCACTTCCTGTCGTCGATCTATCTTCTCCTCTTCGTCCGAGCACTCGCGCTGTTGTTCCTCCTCACGGTCTCACCCGCGACGCTCGCACATTCAAGTGGCTGCCGCTATCAGTCGTTGGCCTGCGCCTTCTCCTTTTCATCCCCCTCCGCAAGCCGTCGGAGGCGTGTCCCCTCCGCTGTCGCTGCTCGCCAAAACGCCCGTTCTGGTGCCTCATCTTGGATCGTTTGTAGCACAAGATCGTGTTGATTCCACCAACATTGTGTGATTTCGGTGATTCCATTTCGATTCCGCTGCGAAACCGATCCTTTATCTATCCAGATAGATTTCCTACTTCCAGATCGCACGATCGTACGTACGATCCTACAATCCGAATCACGATCTTACAAACCATGCACTCATCTGTGAGCAATCCATAAGCCTTTAGTGTTAAAATCATAATCTTAAAAAAAAAAAAGGGAAAGGTTGACTCTAGAGTCTAGATGCTTAGATATGCAAGGCAATATTTCATACATAGGAATATTATTCTACTTGTCTCGAGATACTCACCTAGTGGACACCGACTAATTTTTTTTTTAATTTCTTTAATTTAAATAATATAATTCAAACTCTTAAAAATAACATTAAATTTTAAACCCCTAAATTTTAAAAATAATTATATTTGATGCTCATGAAGTCAGCACATCAAGTTTATATATATATATATATATATATATATATATATAGCCCGGGACAAATTCGGAGATGAAGAAGCTGCGTGGTGCGGCACAGCGGATCGAAGCGACCCAGGCCTCGGGACCCCCCTTTTTTGGGGATGCGCCTGGGAGGTCAGCTAGAAGGCTCCCTGGGATCACCCGAGGGGTGGGGCCCCGAGAGCACCTCGGGACTTGCAGCGCTGGCACACACCCGAGCCAAAAGATGTCGAGATCACCTCGGGAGGCAGAGCCCCAGTGACGACTGACCTCAAGTACTGACCCCTCCTTGTTTACGAATAAGCATCCCCGGTATAAGGAGTCATCACAACCCTTAATTATCGCAACGGGGTGAGGAATAATAACGGCGCAGACCTTTTCAAAAGCTATCCCGTAACTGCCAAAAGAGGGGGCCAACGTGGCTCAAATCGTGGAGACGTAGCACAGATTAAGGGAGCAGGCCTAGTCTACCTCCATCGGTATAAAAAGTAGCTCAACCTCCCCTCCCGGTAAGGGGGGTTACGCACTATCCTTACTTAGTACTTTTTTCCTTCCTCGTTGCCTTCATTCTCTATTAAGATCCTGACTTGAGGGCGTAGAGTTCAACCACTTTACAACAACTTCCACGTGCAGACCTCCGGTGATTGGCCATCGCAGTCGATTACTTCCGGAACAAATTTGGTGCAGTCTGTGGGAATATACTAGCAAAGCACCTAAAGGAGCACCGATGGCAGGAACGGAGGGACAATCCCTTGTCCTAACAAGAGAGGAACTCGATCGCCTGGTAGCCAACGCCGTTAAAGAGGGGTTGGAACAACACCAAGTCAAACAGGTTGCCTCGCAACAAGGGGATCCTGCAAGGGAGGAGATCCCCAGAGTCTCCGTCTCGCATTCACGGAGATCCTTCACCCCGGTGGGGCGACGGGATGGAGTGGACCCGGGCCCCCAAAGAAAGTCTCTCGGAGACAATGAGAAGGCCCACTCGGTGGCCTCTAGTGCCCAGAGGCACAGAGTAGGACAAGGGAAGAGGGATGAACTCAAGGCCTCACATAAGGTCCCCTCTACACCTTTCTCGTCCGAGATTGTCGAAGACCCCATGCCAAAGCAGTTCCGTGGGCCGGGGATCCCTGATTATGATGGGAAGATGGATCCAGAAGATTACGTTTGCAAATTCGAGAATGCTGCACTCCTACACCAGTATACTGACATTATGAAGTGTCGGGTGTTCTTAAACACCCTGTTCGGAGCAGCTCAGTGGTGGTTCCAGAGGCTGCCGCAAGGTTCCATCAACTCCTTCGCGGAGTTCAAGACAACCTTCCTTCACCATTTCGCGAGCAGCCGTCGCTACTAGAAGACGACACTTAACGTATTCACCCTCAAGTAGAAGCCTAAGGGACCACTCAAGGAGTATATCGAGAGGTTCAACCGGGTGGCGCAGGATGTGCCTAGTGAAACATCAGAGATACTCGTCAGTGCTTGCACCCAAGGGCTCGCTGAAGGGGACTTCTTCCGATCCTTGGTAAGGAAGCCCCCCGCCAATTTCGATGATTTGCTGGGACGCTCCGTCAAGCATGTCAATGTGGAAGAAGTACAGTACGACCGTCGTAAAGATCCAGTCGGAGCCCCTCCTCCGGCGGCTCCCAGATCAGACAGGAGGGAGCCCCCGCCCCCGACTCGGGCAAAAGACCTCCCCCCTAGGAAGGACCTGTGGGCTGGTAGGCGCCGGTTGGTTGAGACGGTAGACACCGAGCAGCCGGAGCCACCACCGAGGTACTATAGCTACCATGGCAGCTCGACATATTTCATGGAGGAGTGTCACGCCTTGAAGAAGAAATTCGGCGAGGAGGCAGACACCGAACCTCGAAAAAAGTGGAATAAGTTGGGGTATCGTAGAAGGTCACCAAGGCGAGGTTTTTCCCCTCGGCGACAGCAGGCTAGGGAAAACGAGGCCCGACATCGGTCTCGGTCACGATCGCAAGGTAGGAGTCGGGGACCCGCACCTCGAAGATCTCTCTCCTTAGAAAGAGACCCCCAGAAGGGTAAGGCCCCATGCGCGGTCCGCCCTCGGACCATGTGGGAGTCATCTCCGGAGGACCTACTGGCCGGGACTCCAACCGGGTCAGGAAGTCTTATACTCGGCGATTGGAAAACTACTCTGTTGAGGCAATCGACCCTTAAATGATTGGAAGATCATGGTTTTGATGTGTGTGGGTAAATATGTTTAAAGTTAGAGTGTTATATTGTATTTGATGTGTGTGATTGAGTTTGCATGACTTGGAGAATCACACATGGTGAATGTATCCGAGGGACGAGAGCCGAGGGAGGAGAGCTCCAAGGGCAAGCCGGGAAGTGGACTTCAAGGGCACACATGAAGGGTGGCATGGAGGCAAGCCAAGGGAAGGCTTGCGTGCGCATTTGAGGTGTGATAGCCAGAGGAAGAGGACTTCAAGAGGCAAGCTAAGGGAACAGACCTGAAGGCACACGTGAAGGAGAAGGTCTGGAGTGGCTGGAACTAGGCTGAGAGGCAGGGTCAGTCGACTGCCAAAACTCACAGAAAGTTTTCGGCCTCGGACCAGTCGACTGGCCCCAAGGCAGTCGACTGGTATACCCCGAAAACTAGCCGTTGGCTAGCAATTAATGCTAGGCCAGCCGACTGCCTCAGGGGCAGTCAACTGGTTCGGGGTTGGACAGACTGCGAGTCTGTCCTGTTCACCTATAAAAGGAGCATCTTTTTGCACGTGTACGATACGATTCCGTACAGTGTCGAAGTGTTGCACGTCTGAAGAGTGATTCATACTTCCTCTCTCACATTTCTTGATTCTGTAAAGAGGAAGATCGACTATAAAGGTTTCTCCATCTCAAGGAGAGTTTTCGATAGTGAAAGTGGTGCTCGCGGCGTAGATCCTTGGACTAGTCACCCATCTGGGTGGATACCATGTAAACAATTATTGTTAGCATTGTATTTCTCCTTTGCATATTATTTTCCGCTGCGTTAACAATTTGTAGAGAAACGAAAATGAGCTATTCACCCCCCCCTCTAGCACGCCTTAAACGATCCATCATACTCCATTGGTACGAGCCGAAGCCAGGAGTCATGCCCTATAATATCTTTTGGCCCAACAGACCTTGAAGAAGTGGAAGCTCCCCATGAAGTCGCCATAGTGATCGCAACCCGTATTGCTAACTACAAGGTTAAGCTCATCTTTGTGGACACAGGGAGATCCGTGAACATCCTGTATAAAGCGGCTTTCGTACAGATGCAGATTGATGAAGATAAACTGCTCCCGGTCTCAATCCCACTATTTGGCTTTACGGGTTATCGGGTACAACGGATAGGACAGATTACCCTGTCGCTCTCCTTGGGAAGTGACGCACTGGAGAAGACCAAAAGGACTCCCTTCTTGATCTTGGATGCACCCTCCTCCTACAATGCCATCTTGGGTGGACCAGCGCTCAGCACTTTCCAGGTAGTGGTCTCTGTGTACCACCAGAAGACAGGTAAGCGACCGGGTGGTGGAAGTCCGAGGAGGCCAGCTAGTGTCTCGGTGGTGCTATAGTGGAGAGGTCAGAACAGAATCTCGGAAGAACCCGAGGGGCCTGGAAGACTAGCTGTAGGAGAAGGACAAAAACTCCGGAGGTCTTGGACCAGCAGCGGTCTTGGATCCTTCTGGTCTCGGTAAGATTTGCGTTTTATTTAGAGTACCTGTATGTGTATCTCTGTGCCCTCGCAGCAAATCAAGTAATAAAGGGAGATGTTTTCCTCAAAAAGACAACGTACAATCGAGGAATTAAAAACCATAATACCTCACGGTGCAGCTGATGCCTGGGGTAATTAGGCTTGGTCTAGGACGTACATACCCGACCAAGTATCCAAAACCCTAATACCTCGCGGTGCAGCCAATGCCCGAGGTACTTAGGCTTGGTCTGGGACGTACGTGCCTGACCAAGTATCCAAAACCCTAATACCTCGCGGTGCAGCCGATGCCCGGGGTACTTAGGCTTGGTCTGGGACGTACGCGCCCGACCAAGTATCTAAAACTCTAATACCTTGCGGTGCAACCGATGCCCGAGGTAATTAGGCTTGGTCTGGGACGTACGTGCCCGACCAAGTATCCAAAACCCTAACACCTCACGGTGCAGCCGATGCCCGGGGTACTTAGGCTTGGTTTGGGACGTACGCGCCCGACTAAGTATCCAAAACCCTAATACCTCGTGGTGAAGCCGATGCCCAAGGTAATTAGGCTTGGTCTGGGACATACACGCCTGACAAAGTATCCAAAACCCTAATACCTCGTGGTGCAGCCGATGCCCGAGGTAATTAGGTTTGGTCGGGGACGTACACGCCCGACCAAGTATCCAAAACCCTAATACCTTGCGGTGCAGTCGATGCCTAAGGTACTTAGACTTGGTCTGGGACGTACGAGCCCGACCAAGTATCCAAAACCCTAATACTTCGCGGTGCAGTCGAATGCCCGAGGTAATTAGGCTTGGTCTGGGACGTACGTGCCCGACCAAGTATCCCAAACCCTAAGACCTCGCGATCTAGCCTGCACCTGGGGTACTTAGGCCTGGTCCGAGGTGTTCCAAACTCCCCACCAAGGACGTAAATTAGGGTGTCTCATAATATCCTGAGCGCCCCGGACAAGTGGGTGCTGCGGAAGCGATGGTAAAGTAGCATGCCCGATCAGGGGAACATAAGCAAAACATCCTAAGGAACAATCCAAGCATACACATACACATGGTAACAAAAATATTACTTTATTTATATGAAAAATATAGGAAGATCAGCATCTCAGAGAATTATCAAGATACAATTGGATGTGAGGAAGCACTCTTCTACTTGGGGCTTTTCTCCTCAACAGATCCATTCTTAAAGGGTCGCTAGGCTCGGAACCACCTTCTAAATGCGCAGCACGCGGAAACCCATTGGCAGGGTCCATGGAGTTTTTTTCACCTTCTGGGTACTCCATCCGAGTAGTCAGTGACGGATAAGGATGCCTGAGGTAACACATGGGTAGCTCGACCTCATTCTGAGACCCTCCTTTCCGTAAAGATGAGGCTGAGTACAACATTCAAAAGGCAGAAGAAGGGAAGCAGCGGATGCAATTTCTCTCCGGAGCATGTAAAGACGCAACGAAGAATTACCTTAACAGGAGAGGAGGGGCAGCTGCGGCAATTTCTCTTCAGATATGGGATCAACAAAAAGAAGAAAGAGAAAGAGAAGGGCCAGCGATTGTAGCGCCCCCCCCCCCGCTCTTGGTGACGACGAGCCCCATAAACACCATCCTCCGCTCAAAACATGGGGAAAAGGATGGCGCTTGCTGGCGCACCACCACGGGCCGACTAGGAGGGGAAACCATCAGGATATGTCATCTCCTCCATGCCCCCTGGCGGACCATGTAATATCTTTTCTAAACTCCTCAGATAACCCGAGAGTCCCACATCTGCCAAGATCTTCAGCGAGACCTCGGACATCACCTTCACCATGCTCCCCAAAAAAAATTGTGAAACAAAGGCTTCCCCATTCACGAGGCTCTTCGTCTAGGAATACTCCCCCAGCTTCGGCATCGATAACTGCGGCCACAGGGGGCAAGAATAGCGCTGGCATCATGCCAGGAAGAAGGAAGTCAGTAGAAGGAAGGGTTGAAGGAGACGACGCACTGATGAGCCCGAACTAGGTGTCACGAATGTGGGTCTCAAAATTTGGATATGTGTAAAGCTGGAAACCCTTTTTGCTATCAAAGAATGAAAACGTAGTAAAGGGGCCACAGGTCGTATTTTTCCTAGGGCTAGTTGAGGTTGCTTGATTCGAGCTCGAGTTTATGTGTCGTCGAATATTTTTGGGTTTCAAATATGATTTGGGTTTGGATTGCAATTAGAAATGAAAATAAAATGAAAAGAAAAGAACTTTAACTAAATGAACTAAACAAGTGATGACAACTAAGGAACTTAGCCAATAGAAAGCTTAATCTACCAAGGCAGCTAAACCTGAATTTGAAAGAAAGACAAAAGTGATATCAATTGCAAATCAAAATGCTAAGCAAATGAATAAAATAGTGCTGATGCTGCGCTTGATACAATCTGCAGAAATTCAACAAGCTTGATACGCAAGGATGAAGGAAAACTTTGTGCCGAAAAACTAACACTAATTTCAGAAATGGTAAACTGACAACTCAGAAATTTAAACTGATCAATTCAATTTGGAAACCAGGCTATTAGGGAAGAAATATACAAGACTAAGTGAAGGAATTAAGAGCCAAACACTGATCCATTCAGAAACACACGAAAAGCAGAGATGATGTGCCGAACTTAAGAAATTGAATGCATGACTGCAGTAACAAAATTGAGTGCTGAAAACTAACAAATGCAAGCTAAACTCGAGTCACTACTCTAAGGTTCAGATCAAATTTAGCAGAGCAAACTTTCACTCGATTCAAACTTCAGCAACTAATAACCGAATATGCAGAAATGACTGAACGGCAGAAACCTAAGCTGAATGGCAGAAACTGAATTCGACACAAGACAAGCTGATCCAAAATGCAGAGATTGCTACTAAACTCTTTGTAATTGAAACCAGCTACAATGTAAAAAAAAATGCAGAAGAAGATCTAACACTTGCTTAAGACAAAATTCAACTACTGAAAGGAAGAACTGATACGCAAACAATGAAAGTGATACGCAACAGGAAAACAATTCAGAAATGATCCGAATGAACTAAATTAAGAAACGAATTGAATTCAAATACAATTGTTCACTAACAAACAAACTAGCTAATAACAATTCAGAATTAAAACACCAATGAATGCAGAAATGATCCAAACAAAACTGATACAGAAATTCAGAACTGAAAAATGAATTGCAGAAATGAAATTACAGCTACAAATTGAAAATTCGCTAAGTAAACTAAGTCTCAATCACTCCCTTAGCTCAAGTACTCCTTGCTCGTCACACAAGGGTGAGCATCGAACCCCTAAGCTCAACAAATCAATGGAAAAGGAGTCTTTACGAATCAATCCAGCTCACACTCTGATCCAAGCTGAAAACCGATTCGATCTCCTTAATCTAGCCTTGTCTACTTGCGCTGATAGGTTGGGGATGAACCGAGCACTCCAGAGAACCCCTCCAGATAGCTCAGATGGATGACGGATGGAACAAAACTGAGATTAAGGCAATCAATGGCAGAAATGAGGAAACCCTCACTCGGCTCTGTTTTTGGCCAATTCGGAGCTGGAATCTTCACGGCAACAGCTTCCCAAGGATCTAGAACTCGATCTACTGAAGGAATTGAGGTGGTCGCGCCCTTGGATTGAAGAAACATGAAGAAAAACTCGAAGAAAAATCGAAGACGAAGGCTTGCGGCGAAGACGCAATGAGCTGCAATGGGGAGAAAATTTTGATTAAATACTTTGAAATGAACGGCCCAGATTGTTCAGGTCAAATCCATCAGTTGATCTTTGTCCGATCTGAACCAAACTTTGATGATGTTGATCAAGGGTCAGGATCTGCATCCTAGTAGCTCGGAACCTCCAGATTTGCAACGGATGGCTCAGATCAACCTGATCTTTGAATGGACAGTCTAGAGCCCTCTGAGCTCGATCCAATGGTTGAATGACCTCTGATTAGGATGAAAATCTCAGATCTTGACCAGAGTGCTTGATCAGCCTTAACCCTAGCTCGGATCGCCTCATAGGTTCCTAGATGGCTCAGATCTAGTCGTTTTTGAATCTGACGGCCCAGGTTTGTCTGAAACTTGATCACTCGAACCGGGTCTACTTCCGACTCAAGTTTGACCCAGCATGCCCTAGGTCCATGATCCTTTCATGCCTACAAAAATAGATGAAAAATTTAGAGGCAAAATAATTCAAATGTATCGAGATTTACAATTAAGTCCAAAATAGCAGTAATTTCTAGAACCTAGAATAAATGCAAGATTAAGCAAGTAAAATATGTGTCAAACATGGATTTTAGCAACTAAAATGATCAACAAAATGATACCTATCAACTTCCCCACACTTAAACTTGAGCGTCTCGCGAAACTACTAAGTATGTATCCCTTAGACTCTTTCCAAGCATAATTAGAAACAAATGAAAAGAAATTACCTAAGGTTGTCAATTCTCAAAAATCTAAGCTCTATGGATTAGTATCTCGTCCTTAAATCAACAATTTAGCTTTTTCATCTTTCATGATTCAATTAGATGAATTTAACTCACTAACCCTTTCAAGGGAAGTTTTTTGGTGGCTCTCTTCTTGAGTTCTAAATTCATGATGAAAGTGGAGCTCACTCAAACACACATGCTTTTTGCACTACCATAGGCTTGCTTGTTATCTACTCTACACTATTATTCATGATTAGGATTCACATCTACAAAAACAAGTGAAAGACATAGAAAATGGTAAGAATAAAATGAAAACTAAGAAAATAGGGAAATTGATGAAAGGGGAACTTGGTTGCTCAAGAATGTTTCCAATGTACTTTGCTTCTCTTTACAGTCCTCTAATGAAGTCAAAAGTGTGGTGAAGTCAAACGTGAACAATGCCTTTGATTTGGATGAAGAAAACCCTATTCGTCTCAATGTGCCAATTTTTGCCTTTTGCGTGCCAACCTTGTTTCCTTTCCCTCTTTTCATCATATTTTTTTTCTCTTCTTTCTTTCTCTCTTGAAAAATCAGAATGTTAGTGATTAAGGTTGTAATTCGGACGAGAGAAATTCCACTGACTTCATGGTGCCAACATTCTAATTTTTGTATCAACTTGTTTCTCTCTTTTTTTTTTCTTCTTCAAACTGTTCCCTTCTCTTTTTTTTCACTCTGAATTCTTCTAATGGAGCACATTCGGGTCAGATTTTTCATTAGAGAACTTAAGACATCAAACAATAATTGGGGAATTAGATGCTCCACATGTGTCCTTCACTAATCAACTATTTCAACTCCCTCTTGATACATATCCTTCCAAGTTGGCACACTTCTATCTTTTTTTTTCATTGCACTTCTCTGATTTCTTAATCATCAGTTAGCATCTAGGAGTAGTTTAGCACTTAATGTGTTCCACTCAAAAATTCTGATCAACAATTTTAACTTCAGCCACTGAGCTGCAGATTTTTTTTTCATATCAGCCTTTCTTCAAATTCGGTTTAAATTCCAGAAGTTTAGATTCCAACCATGGCACGATTGTCTTCAAGTTGATACACTGCATTGCATTTATCCTTGACTGGTTTCATCCATTTGCCTTAATAGCAATTTTATCTCACTTGTGATACTCCTCTCAGCAGCCATACAATCCCAATAGTTAGAAATCAGCTGTGCCAACCACTGCTGCTTTCATTCAGCAGTTTGAAATCTGCTTCCAAGAAGTTTAGTTCAATTGAAAACCAGTTGGCAAGCTCGGTTTGAAGTCAGCAAGATATTGTTAGCTAAGCGTGAACTAGGGTTGCCTACAGTGGTTGGCTCGATCAATATAGGATTGACATACCCTGGTTGAAGGAGTTTCAGACCTTTGGGTTGCTTGTGCCTGGTTAGGTGACCTTGTAACGACCCACCTTCTGGTACTAAGCTTTAAGGCGGATCGCTACTACTAACTGACTAACTAACTGACTAATTACTGATTTCTAATAATGCTAAACCAACTGGGAGAATTTCGAAAATTCTTATTTCGCTATTTACTGAACTAGAAATTCATAAATATGCTGAAAGTACTAATTTGCCCAAAATAAAGCAAAACTTTTATTTTATTATCTTGGCAGGATTCGATCGAGCCTACAGTGGTTGGCTCGATCAGTATAGGATTGACATACCCTGGTTGAAGGAGTTTCAGACCTTTGGGTTGCTTGTGCCTGGTTAGGTGACCTTGTAACGACCCACCTTCTGGTACTAAGCTTTAAGGCGGATCGCTACTACTAACAGACTAACTGACTAACTAATTACTGATTTCTAATAATGCTAAACCAACTGGGAGAATTTCAAAAATTCTTATTTCGCTATTTACTGAACTAGAAATTCATAAACATGCTGAAAGTACTAATTTGCCCAAAATAAAGCAAAACTTTTAATTTGCCCAAAATAAAGCAAAACTTTAATTTTATTATCTTGGCAGGATTCGATCCCCCAACCTCTGGGTTGCATGGATAAAGCACTAACCAGCTGCTCTACACCACCTTTGTTTTACATAGTACCAGTCAACTGTTATATGCCAGTCGACTGGTCGGGCCACAGAATGGTTCTGTACCCGATACCAGTTGACTGGTGTTTTCCCAGTTGACTGGTAGTTCTGAAATTTCAGTTTTCAAATTTCTAGAATGTATCAACCTTGAGCCACAATGTACCAAAATCATATCTAACAAACATAATGGCATAAATAAAGTTCCACGACTATTCTAAGGCATTTATTACATGTTTTTGGAGGGTTTCTAGCATGTATAGCAACTTAGAAATCATAAAAATGACATGTAGAAGCCTAAACATGAATGTGCCAAGTTCGTATCAACTTCTTATTGAAACCATTCATTATTCATATCTAAGGGCATTCTTAGCTACTACATGTCATTCTATATGGTGCATATATCTTAAAACAAGCATATCCTATGTATTTAGCATGTAAATCAAAAGTATCAAGTTCTTATCTCTAAAGCTTAAGCATGGATCTAAATTACCATATTGCAAGTAGTAACTCATATCATTCAACATTCGCTAAGCAAGTATTAACACAGGTAAATAAACTACTTTAATATACTAGGCACCACAAATAACGAGTCTAATTAAGTTCATACATGGTTCACATAACATATTGCGGAAAAACTAAAAGAAACATAATAAAGACTATTTCTAAGCTTTACAAGTTCCGAAGACTTTTATTCCAACTCCACAATCACACACACTTTGCATCAAGCCCGCTGCCTCCGCTACTAGTGCTTTCCTTTACCTGTATCTGCAGTATAAGGAAATGCAAACTAATAAGCATAAAGCTTAGTAAGTAACATCTAGCCTCACAAAACTATGAAACTCAAATTATGCTTTTGTAAAACATGCTATGCACATACATGCTCATATCCATAAGAAATCATGCAAGGCTAATGCTAAAATACATATCATAGAATGTCATGGCATATAACTGAGACATGGCACATACTGAACTAGAACTGAAAAGTAAGCTATAGCATGACATACATATCTGAACTGGAACTGAAACTAACTAACATAAAACTAATTATTAAATTCACCACATGCTAATATGAATTTCTGAAAACTAAATACATATAGTAGGTGAAAGTAATAATCAACTGCTGTGGGTCCGGCAATGTACCAACTGTCCGCGCATCCCTAATAAACCCGAGGTAGCAAATCCCGAATCCATTAGGGTTCTACTAGGTTATCTAAACCTAGGGGCAACTAGGAGCCCATCCCATACTAGGTTATCTAAACTTAGAGGCAACTTGGAGCCTATCCCTGGACCGAAGTCCGGTACAATGCCAACTGAAAATAAAATAGTCTTTTATACTTTTCTTTCCTCTTCTGATTCTTGCTTTTACTAAGGTTATCTAAACCTAGGGGCAACTAGGAGCCCATCCCGTTAGACCTTGGTCCCAATCATAAACTGGAGCAAGAATTTCTATTTTTTAATGCTTTCTATAGCATTAACTGAACTGAACATTTTAACAAACACCTAATGTGCGTGCTTGTTCATAATTTACGATTTCTAATCGTAAAGCATAAATACAAGGCAATAAAGCATATGAAAAATCAACCAAAACTACTTATACTGCAGGTGAGGGATACTTGCATCCTGCGCTTGTTCTTACGACTCTAAAGCGTAGGTTTTTGGAAAAAGGAACGATCCTTAGTGTTTCGGAGAGCTTCTAACGGAGAATTCTTCCTCGGAGAGATTCCCTAACGTAGCCTCCTTCTTAAATCCTCTGGATCTTCCCTTGGTTCGCGCGCACGGGAGAGAGGGTGAGAGGAGAGGTCGCGGGCGTGAGGGAGGGCGTCAGCGTCGCTGTGTTGGGAGAAAATTAACCTAAAACTCGTAACTCCCTGGTTTATACTTATGGGGCGAATTTAACTAATTCTAGCTTATCTATTGTTTCTCTTAATCTATTACAACAAAACCAAATTGCTCTCTTGGTAAGTCCACTCCTCTCTCAAAATGTAGGTTTAGGGATCAAATCTCACTTACGCGTTTTTTCCTTTTTATCCGTTTTTGCCACTTTCGTTTATGGAAAAATTCTATAAAAATATCCATAAATTCGGAATAAATTCTAAGATATTTCTAAAATTAGATTCGAGAATTTTTGGGCGTTACAATCCCCCATACCTTATAAAAAGTTCGTCCTCGAACTTAAAACAACTCTGGGTATTTCTGCCTCATGCTGTCCTCTGGTTCCCATGTTGCCTCTTCTACTCTGTAATTTTGCCATATGACTTTCACTAATGGTACCTCCTTGTTTCGCAATTTCTTAACTGCTCGGTCTATTATCTGAATAGGCCGACTATCATAACTGAGATCTTCGCGAATTTGTACCGTCTATGGCTCTATCACCTGGGTGGCATCTGGGATATGCTTCTTCAGCATGGAAACATGAAATACATTATGGATAGCTGACATCTCCTGAGGTAGCTCTAACTCATAAGCTACTTTGCCAACTCTTCTAGTGATGGGGTATGGTCCTACATATCTGGGACTTAGCTTGCCCTTCTTCCCAAAACGCATTACTCCCTTCATGGGAGCCACTCTGAGGAACACTGAATCCCCAACTTCAAACTCTAATGGTCTGCGCCGTGTATCAGCATAGCTCTTCTGGCGGCTTTGAGCTGTTTCTATTTTCTGGCGGATCTGCTGTATGGCTACGGTGGTATCATCTATAAGATCTGTCTGTAGGCCTAACTCTTGCCTCTCACCACCCTCGTACCAGCAGATAGGAGATCTACACCTCCGCCCATATAAAGCCTCATAGGGTGCCATGCCGATAGTGGCCTAATAACTATTGTTGTAAGCGAATTCCGCTAAGCACAAGTATCTGCACCAACTGCCCTTGAAATCTAAAGCACAAGCTCTGAGCATATCTTCTAGTACTTGATTAACTCTCTCTGTCTGACCATCTGTCTGAGGATGGAAAGCTGTGATAAACTTCAGTTTGGTGCCTAGTGCTGTCTGTACGCACTCCCAGAAGTGCGAAGGGAACCTACTGTCCCTATCTGAAATGATAGTCCTAGGGACTCCATGTAGTCTGACGATCACCTTGAGGTATAACTGAGCTAGCTGTTCCATGGAATAGGAGATCCTGATAGCTAGGAAGTGGGCAGACTTAGTCAATTTGTCTACTATTACCCAGATTGCATCGTATCCATTCGTTGTTCCGGGTAGTCCCACTATAAAATCCATGAAAATATCTTCCCATTTCCATTTTGGAATCTGAATAGGCTGCAGAACTCCACCTGGTCTCTGATGTTCTGCCTTGACTCTTTGGCATGTCAGACAGGTACTGACATATCTGGCGATGTCTCTCTTCATCCCAGGCCACCAAAAACGTCCCCTGAGGTCTTGGTACATTTTGGTGGAACCAGGATGCATTGCATAAGGAGATCTATGTGCTTCCTCCAGGATCTTCCTTCGGAGCTCTTCTTGGTTCAGAACACATAAGCGGTCACCGTAGTACAGTGTCCCATTATCTGATAGGCGAAATTCCCCATTTTCTGATTCTGCTATTCCCTGCTTGATTTTCTGAAGGTCAGGATCCTGATCCTGTGCTGTCTGGATGTCTTCAAGTAGGGTTGACAATAATGTCAAAGTGGAGAGCTACCCAACTAAAATTTCCAGTCTGAACTCTGATAACTCTTTCCGAAGGGGCTGTGACATCGTGGACAAAGCTAGTAGGGTGGCACTAGATTTTCTGCTAAGTGCATCTGCCACCTTATTAGCTTTACCTCGATGGTAGAGGATGTCAATGTCATAATCCTTGACTAGCTCAAGCCACCTGCATTGTCTCATGTTCATATCCTTCTGAGTAAAGAAATACTTTAGACTCTGATGGTCTGTGAAAATCCTACACTGAGCTCCGTATAAGTAATGCCTCCAAATCTTGAGAGCGAACACTACTGCAGCTAGCTCAAGGTCATGGGTAAGGTAATTCTTCTCATAGTCCTTGAGTTGTCTAGAGGCATAGGCAATAACCTTGCCATTCTGCATCAGCACTGCTCCAAGTCCTAATTTAGACGCATCACTATATATGTCAAAGCTGTCAGTGGTCTCTGGAAGAGTCAGCATGGGAGCACTAGTCAATCATCTCTTTAATTCTGTAAAACTGTTCTCGTAGTCCTCTGTCCACTGAAACTTCCTGTTCTTTCTGGTAAGAGCTGTCAGTGGGGAGGCTATTCTGGAGAAATTCTCTACGAACTTTCTGTAGTAACCGGCTAGACCCAGAAAACTTCTAATCTCACTGGCATTCTTCGGTCTAACCCAGTTACTTACTGCTTCTATTTTGCTGGGGTCTACCATCACACCATCCTTAGAGATGATGTGACCCAGAAAAGACACCTGATCAAGCCAAAACTCACATTTTGAGAATTTTGTATACAGTTGGCTCTGCTGAAGAATCTGCAATACTGTCCTGAGATGTTCAGCATGTTCCTCCTGAGTTCCTGAGTAGATAAGAATGTCATCAATGAAGACGATGACAAACTTATCTAAGTATTCCCGGAATACTCTGTTCATGAGGTCCATGAATGTCGCTGGAGCATTTGTGACCCCAAAAGGCATGACTACAAACTCGTAGTGCCCATATCTGGTTCTGAAAGCTGTCTTTGGAATATCACCCTCTCTGACTTTGACCTGGTGATAGCTGGATCTCAAATCTATCTTTGAGAAGACTGTGGATCCCTTTAGCTGGTCGAACAAATCATCGATCCTGGGTAGAGGGTACCGGTTCTTGATGGTGACTTGATTCAGAGCCCGGTAATCTATACACAGGCGCATGGACCCGTCTTTCTTCTTCACGAACAACACTAGAGCTCCCCAAGGTGAATGACTAGGGCGTATGAAGCCCTTGTTGAGTAGCTCCTGTAATTGCTCCCAAAGTTCTCTTAATTCTGCTGGAGCCATACGGTATGGTGCTTTTGAAATGGGGTTGGTACCTAGAATGAGATCTATCCCAAACTCTACCTCCCTGTCTGGTGCTAAGCCTGGTAGCTCGTCAGGGAAGACTGCTGGGTAGTCACATACCACTAGGACCTCTTCTATCTATTGGTCCTTGACTTGTTCGGCATGGACTACATGTGCTAGAAATCCAGCACATCCTGTACTCAGTAGTTTCCGTGCTTTCATGGCGGAGAGAAATTTCTTGGCCTTCTTTTTCGGTTCTCCGATGCATTCAAACTGCTCTCCTGTCTCTGGTTGGAATACGACTTTCCTTTTTCGGCACTCTATAGAAGCGCCGTATTTGCTCAGGAAGTCCATCCCAAAAATGACATCATAGTCGGACATATTCAGTATTACCAAATCACAGTAAAGCTCTCTGTCTGAAATGCTGACTGGTATGGCACGGAGCTAGTGCGTAGATGCCATGATGTCTCCGGAGGGCAGAGTAGTCAGGAACTGACCACTAAGTACATCTGGAGGTACTGCTAGTTTTCCGGCGAATGTCCTGAATACATATGAATGGGTTGCCCCAGTATCAAAAAGTACAGATGCATGCAGGTTTAAAATACTAATCTGACCTGTAACAACTATAGAGGCGGTGGCTACATCCTCTCTGGTCAGTGAGAAAACCCGTGCATTGGTGGTAGCTGGTGGAGCTTCTAATCTGCCTTGACTGATCTGAGGACCCTCTAGTGCAGTCTGTGTTGGGTCCGGGTGCATGTTGACAAGGATACGGGTTCGTAAAATTCTAAATTTTTACGTGCAGCGGAAGAATTAGGATAAAATAATTTCTCAAATTATTCTAACCACGTATCTAGCATGCAACCTTATGGTGTATGGACATGATCATAAAATAAAACTTTGCGGAAAAGTAAACTAATTTACCAAGTACCTCGCGTAACTAAAAGTAAGGGACGAGATCCAACCGTAGCGTCCCTTGGAAGCTTCGCCTCTATTCGCGTCCACGCCGAGTTCTCTTCGGGATGACTTCGCAAAGTCACGAGTTTTGTGCCGACGAGAACTACTAGATTCTCTAAAGGCACAACTAGAAGAACAAGAGAAAAGATAGGAAGCTAACCACCAAGAGTCGGAATCTAAATTCCGGGAAGGAAGGAGATGTGATCCGCTTCTTCTTCTTCTTAGTTGGCTTCTCCTTGGTAATGCTTTGCTCACGGCAACTCCTTGTGGAAGAGTGGGGTGCGCCGGCCCTAGGTGGAGCAATGGGCGCCGGCCCTAAGGTGAATAAAGGGGCGCCGGCCCTAAGGGAGGGAGAAGGAGAGGAAGAGAATAAGAGAGAGAGAGGGAGAGAGTTAATCTCTTGATTACTCAATTGGAATTAAGGGCTTGCCTTTGGTTCCTTTATATAGTAGTATCTCCCTTGCCAAGTCTCCCTCTTAACAGAATTAACGGAATTAGTTATCATAAGAAATTTATCTTATAAATTCTCTTATGAATTATTTCGTTTAAACCAAGTTTTATTATAACTAACTTTATAATAAAACAAATACTTCTTCTCCTTTTATTATGGAATAAATTTTATAAGAAATTTATAAACTTTCTTATTATGGAAAAATCAATTCATAATTGATTTTATAAAATTAAAATAAACCATTTCATGGATCATTTTAATTTCCATAAAAGAATAAATTTCTATAAATTTATTTATATAAATTTCTTTATACAAATTTATTTATCCATAATTTATAAAACAAATCGCGCTAGATTTATTTTATTAATTAAACCAAATAAATTGGTTTTATCCCCCTTTAATGGCCGGCCAAACCAAAGATTGTAGGCACCCTCTTTGGCCGGCCAAACCGAGCCGAACCAACGCGAATTAAACTCATTTAATTCGCCCAATAAGCCTTCAAAAGACTTAGCCAATTTAAGCATCCGTTGCGCCTCTGATTAACTCAGATTTGACTTATTTCTCTTGATCGGAAAATCCAATTTTCAACTCGTTTTAAATCCCTCGGATTACTGGTAGTGCGTGTGACTAAATAGGCTTTCGATTTATATTGACCGTCTATAATCGACTAATTATAGAACGATCATGAGTGACACCTAGTAGTACATCATGACCCCCAATTAATCGAAAGATCAACGGTTTGACCTCAGAAGTAATTCCGAAACCCTTCAGCAGCTCTAATGAATCGTGCCCCATTCCCTTCACCATCTTATACCCACTTGGTTCAGGACACGGTCTATTTGTGTCAGTCCCCACTAGGCTGACTACGTCACACCTAGCCCAAGTAATGTCTTTCTCGTCCTTTGGATTTCTAATTACTCTCATGTATTTTAGAGACTCGCACTCCAAACATGATATGCTCTGGCCAGAGGCTTTGAGTAACAATCCGACGATAGGCCTGGGTATACATCTTCTCGCAAGGAGTGGTGAATCCTTTGTAGGCTGTTCAAACATCTTCGGGCATTTCGGCTTATACCCAATCATCCTGGGTCCACACCTCCTTGGAGATGCTTGCTTAAGATGTTAAAGTATAAGTCTCCATGACCAAGATGACTTGAACACCGCAAGTCAAAGGAACATCGCACTTAAGCCGCAGTAAGAACTTCATTGACATATCTATATAGATACCATATGAAGTCTTACAGCTAGTCACTCCAATGAACTAGTTCCCTTAACTAGCATCCATGTTTATCTCCGGACATCCCAATGTCACCAGCCAGTGAGAATCAGCTGATTAGAGAATAACCCATGCTAGTCTCAACAGAATTGATAGTGTCCATATTTATCAATTCATCGACTAGGGATATTTTCAATACTTCACATTTGCACATGTAGAGATAATCACTAGTTGTGATCCCATCACAAATTCTCTTATGCTGTGAATTGTATTGCGGACATTCAGTAGATGAGTTTAAGATCTCAATCAAATACACAAATATGTATACTCAAATAGTGAATTTTCATTTATTAAAATAAATATTTACAATCATAAGGCGATTGCCTTAGGACACTTCTCTCATATCACTAACAAATGAACCGAGCACTCCAGAGAATCCCTCCAGATAGCTCAGATGGATGACGGATGGAACAAAACTGAGATTAAGGCAATCAATGGCAGAAATGAGGAAACCCTCACTTGGCTCTGTTTTTGGCCAATTCGGAGCTGGAATCTTCACGGCAACAGCTTCCCAAGGATCTAGAACTCGATCTACTGAAGGAATTGAGGTGGTCGCGCCCTTGGATTGAAGAAACTTGAAGAAAAACTCGAAGAAAAATCAAAGACGAAGGCTTGCGGCGAAGACGCGACGAGCTACAATGGGGAGAAAATTTTGATTAAATACTTTAAAATGAACGGCCCAGATTGTTCAGGTCAAATCCAACAGTTGATCTTTGTCTGATCTGAACCAAACTTTGATGATGTTGCATATTCAAATACAATGAAATGCATGGTCTGATCTGATCTGAACCTTGATCGAGTAGGACTACTAAAACGTATGGTCATGCTCAAATGAGTCAATATGAGCTATTGAGCTCGTTTGTTTGAGTGAGTCAACTCGGGGATCAAGAAACACAAGATTGATTGAGGATGACACGGTCTATGCCTCATTGGTCGATCTAGATATCATGGATAGAAGGACAAGGTTATACATTATCATAGTCATAGAGGTTTAGTCAGATCTCGACTTTTCTTGTTACTTGGGTAGCAATGATGCATTGCTAGATGTCGCTCATTGCTTATGTGTCTAAAGGGTTTAGGCAAATTGCCAACGTCGCGAGAACCTATTGGGTCACACACTAAGGGCATGATGCTTCGGGAAATCCGAGTTGGGAACTCGGGAGATCTGAGCCCGAGTTAGGAACTCGGGAGGTCAGTTCGGGAGCTCGAGTTGGGAACTCGGGAGCGCGGGTCGTGAGCTCGGCACTCGGCAGACTGAGCTGGGAGCTCGGCAGACTGAGTCGGGAGCTCGACACTCGGTAGACTGAGTCAGGAGCTCGGCACTCGGCAGACTGAGCTGGGAGCTCGGCAGACTGAGTCGGGAGCTCGGCATTCGACGGACTGAGCTGGGAGCTCGGCAAACAGAGTCAGGAGCTCGGCACTCGACAGACTGGGCTGGGAGCTCGGCAGACTGGGTCGGAGCTCGGCAGACTGGGTCGGCGCTCGACGGACTAGGTCGGCGCTCGACAGACTGGGTCGGAGCTCGACAGACTGGGTCGGAGCTCGACAGACTGGGTCGGAGCTCGACAGACTGGGTCGGGAGCTCGACACTCGGGAGACTTGGTCGGGAGACCTAGTCGGAAGCCCGAGTGGCCCAATCGGGATTAAAGGGAAATTCATTAAAGTATTTAATTAAGGGAAAAGAAAAGATTCTTTTCTTGCATGGGAAATGATATAGAGTCACTTGAAAAGATGTGCTCTTTATTGGTATTAATGAAGGAAGCCAAAGAGACACAAACCTCTTCATATTCATGGGATGAGTATAAAAGAGGGTCTTGTGACTTTGGATGGGGGCTTCTTCCTCTCCTTCTTCCCTTTCTTCTTCCCTCCCTCATCTTCCTCCTTTGGCCGAAACCCTACTGTAGGATTCTTGGTGTTCTACGAGCTACCTCAAGTTGCTAGCACAACTAAGGTAGTTCTCCCAAAGTTGAGAGATTGTGTCCGTGTGGATACGAATAGAGGCACGGACACTTGAACATGCAAGAGATCCGGTGTACCTTGGACGATCAGGATAAGCAAAGGGCACTCTCCAAAGGTATACACTGTAGATAGATCTATTAGATAGATGTACTTTGTACGAGTTTTCTTTCGCATGGATCGCTCATGGGTTCTTGTTTCCGCTGCGTTTTTATGATTTTGTGTCAGGAGAACCCAACATTTTCTCCGACATGGAGTTCAGCGGGCCAGGCCTGGTACAATGCGAGGAGTTCATGTACCACGCAGGCCTCAGCTCTTAAGTGACCCGCATCAGTCCAAGCCTTGTTAAGCTTACTTTTTCCATCAATGCTTGTTAATTCTAACTGATGTTCCTGTAAGATATGTATACTGAAAGACATGTTTCTTTTATATTATATGAACATCTTCATTTTGAAAAGAGAATCACAACTACACTAGGTGCCTATTTATATTAGTACATGCATGAAGTTCATTACTTCGCATTGTAGATAACATGTGTGTGATGTCACACGGAAGATCATGTTATCAGTTTCGTGCCTAGTATAAGTAGAGGCTCAGAATCGAGATGGAATTGGACAAACCATCGGGATGGTTGTAGTGTAATTAGGTGTGGTTGGTCTTGACCATAGAATTACACTAGTGTGCTTTGAGTACATTGAGCAGGACCAAAATCAAAGGTTATCCAATTTGTACTGACTCGATAATTGGATAGGATCTCAGATTTTATTATAGAGTATGATCCCTTAATCTTGATATAATAATGGGCATATATTATTAATTATTGTCTCTTTGATTTACCAATGGGCAAGATCTATTCTGTTAAATCGATAGGCCCGGTAAGTTGGGAGATAATATTAATAATATGATGTGTTGTTGACTATTGATGGAATCCGTGTCCTGGTGAGTCGGGATGATGATGCCCCCTTGATAAACTCAAAAGGTGCATCATGCTAAACCCTGCAGGTGGATTTGATCTGACATGATGATAAGGTTGAGTGGTACTAATCAAGGATCCAAAAGTTAATGAAAGGAAGAACTGATACGCAAACAATGAAAGTGATACGCAACAGGGAAAACAATTCAGAAATGATCCGAATGAACTAAATTAAGAAACGAACTGAATTCAAATACTATTGTTCACTAACAAACAAACTAGCTAATAACAATTCAGAATTAAAACACCAATGAATGCAGAAATGATCCAAACAAAACTGATACAGAAATTCAGAACTGAAAAATGAATTGCAGAAATGAAATTACAGCTACAAATTGAAAATTCGCTAAGTAAACTAAGTCTCAATCACTCCCTTAGCTCAAGTACTCTTTGCTCATCACACAAGGGTGAGCCTCGAACCCCTAAGCTCAACAGATCAATGGAAAAGCAGTCTCTGCGAATCAATCCAGCTCACACTCTGATCCAAGTTGAAAACCCATTCGATCTCCTTAATCTAGCCTTGTCCACTTGCGCTGATAGGTTAGGGATGAACCGAGCACTCCAGAGAACCCCTCCAGATAGCTCAGATGGATGACGGATGGAATAAAATTGAGATTAAGGCAATCAATGGAAGAACTGAGGAAACCCTCACTTGGCTCTATTTTTGGCCAATTCGGAGCTGAAATCTTCACGGCAACAGCTTCCCAAGGATCTAGAACTCGATCTACTGAAGGAATTGAGGTGGTCGCGCCCTTGGATTGAAGAAACTTGAAGAAAAACTCGAAGAAAAATTGAAGACGAAGGCTTGCGGCGAAGACGCGATGAGCTACAATGGGGAGAAAATTTTGATTAAATACTTTGAAATGAACGGCCCAGATTGTTCAGGTCAAATCCAACGGTTGATCTTTGTCTGATCTGAACCAAACTTTGATGATGTTGATCAAGGGTCAGGATCTGCCTCCCAGTAGCTCAGATCCTCCAGATTTGCAACGGATGGCTCAGATCAACCTGATCTTTGAATGGACAGTCTAGAGCCCTCTGAGCTCGATCCAACGGTTGAATGATCTCTGATTTGGATGAAAATCTCAGATCTTGACCTGAGTGCTTGATCAGCCTTAACCCAAGCTCGGATCACCTCAGAGGTTCCCAGATGGCTCATATCTAGCCGTTTTTGAATCGGACGACCCAGGTTTGTCTGAAACTTGATCACTCGATCCGGGTCCACTTCCGACTCAAGTTTGACCCAGCATGCCCTAGGTTCATGATCCTTTCATGCCTACAAAAATAGATAAAAAATTTAGAGGCAAAATAATTCAAATGTATCGAGATTTATAATTAAGTCCAAAATAGCAGTAATTTCTAGAACCTAGAATAAATGCGAGATTAAGCATGTAAAATATGGGTCAAACTTGGATTTTAGCAACTAAAATGATCAACAAAATGATACCTATCACGCACCCCTCTCCCCCCTATTTATATTGATGGCTGTCGCCCTATGTAGTTAATGCAGAACAGCAACAGACGCCAAAGCATCATTTCGGCCAACACGCCCATGCCGCACCTAGGAACCAGCGATCTTGATGAGTCCATTCAATAAGATTGCGTATAATGCGGAGGCGACGATTAGGGAGCCACCCGCACCCTCCAAAAGGAAATATCGGCGGGGGCCCGCCATGGACATATATGCAGGCAGGGATCTTTGACCTACAGAGTCATCAAGGGTCCCACACCCAGAATCAACCTTGAAGTAAACAACTACCTTCCAATCCGTCAAGCCCGTAAAGCAAAGGCACGAGACACATCATGCTCAACAAATAATAAAAATGATCGTAGTAATGTAAAATACTACAATAAGGCTCGACCCCCTGGGGAAAACAAGGCCCCACAAACTCAAGACCTCGGAGAAACCCCCTCTCAAGCTCAGATGGTGCTTACAATCGCGGGTCGACATCGGGAGGTAAGAGCTGGCCCTTCTTCAGCTGATCAATAGCCCCGTGGAAGCCCTGCTGTAAGCGCTTCATTACCTGGTCGGCCACGATGGTACGGAACTCATCCAACTCCAGAAACTTCGTCTTGAAGCCTGCCTTGGCCTCCTTAGAACTAGAAGTTTGGGCAACTCGAAAGGTAAGGAGCTCAGCCTCAATAGCCTCGTAGGAACTCCGCAACCATTCCAGCTCGGCAGGCATCTCCGCTTGCTCGGCCAAGACCTCTCTAAGTCTCTCCAACGTGGCCCGCTCATCCGCGCAAGCCTGAACCAAGTCATCCTCCAAGACAGATGCACGGTCGGTGGCCATCAGGAGATCAGACTCGTTCTGACCGAGCTGTTGTGTCTGATCTTGACTACGCGATTTCATTCTTTCAACCGAGGTTACTGTGAGCCGGATATCGCCCAACAACTCCTTCTCTCTCGCCTGGAGCTAGCCTCTCTCATGCGTCACCTGGAGCAGGTCCTTGGTAACACTCACAGCTTTCTTGGACGCCAGACGTTCTCTGTGCCGAGAATTTTGAAGAGCCTGCTCCTTGTCTTGCAAGAGGCTCATCAGGTGCTCGACCTTCGCCCGGAAAGCCCTGCTGACCCTCGCCTGCATCAATCATGCCCGACGCTCGTGGTCAGTTGTAGCCTCCGCCCTCAATGCCCAATCGAGCAAGGATTCAACCCGGGGCCAAGAATACAGACCCCGGCCGGCTGTCACGCAATCCTCAGCTGCCTGCCATTGCACCAAGAGGTCAAGTAATGGGCAAGAGAGTATCCAATGCAACAGTAATTTGTACCTTCAGGAGGGTCTCCGAAAGAGTGGTTAGTGGGCCCACCGAGACTCGTATTGCCGCCCCTCCAGAGGCATTCCCTCGCCCCTCAGGCTGCAGCAAGCTCGGATGGGGAGAAAGTCGCTCGATGGTTGGGGCTTTACGAGGGAGACTGGAGGGGTCGGAATCGTCTTCCTCGGAGCTAGAAGTCCCTTCGGATGGCCGGAACCTCCTTGAACTGCACCGGGGGGAAGGATTGCATGGAGGCCTCCAACGCTACATCCAACTTCTTCCTTAGTCGGTCCAGTCTCATCCGGTATTGAGTATGCAACACCTCCTTACCCTTGGAAGATGTAGACGGATTGATAGAGCTGGAGGAAGGCTCTGGGACGACTGCCTCCAGAGTAGGGACCGGTGTAGCAGGTACAGAGGCTACTACCTCAACAGGTAGAGCCGCTTCCTCGGGCACCAAGGGAAGAGGAGAAGAATGGGTCGAACGCAGCTTTTTCCATGTAGGGCCCAAGCCCTTGGGGAGCCGCCTCTTCTGCCGCCCAGTAGACCGGACTGCTGAAGGAATAATAGGAGGGGAGGTCCCCTCGCTAATCCCTTCTGGACGGACAGTCCACGAGGAAGAGACACCCCCAAAGGAAAGACACGCCGCAGGGTCAACCTGCTAATCAGGAGGCCCTCGCTTCACAACCTACGGGGATGCAACAGTGGCCTCGACCCTCTGGGGTGAAGCAATCCCGCGGGATGAGACAACGGTCCTCTCCGAGGACTCGGCGGGAATAGGAGGGGTGTCTGGAGCGACTGGGGGAGGACTCAACGCCTCCTTATTGGCCTCCTCCCATCTGATGAGCCTGTCCATCACCTTAGCGAACATGACTTCCTCTGCAATAGCCAGACAAAAAAGAACATCAGTCAGAACTAGTGGGCATTGAAGAAAAAAGCGAACATACCAAGGGTGGGGCTGATCCACGTCACTTTAGGGCTGAGGCCCGCCTGGAACATAAGTTCTTCATCCTGCACTAGCCCCGGCCCGCTGAATTCCATGCTGGAGAGCACCTTTCCAACATGCTGGCACACGGGGCTCTGAAGTAACGCCTCTAATGAAGGAGTCGGTAAATCCTCTATCCAACATAGATGACTGAAGGGCAAGGACGACAGTCGAATAAAGAAGAACTTCTCCTTCCATCCCTTATGCGAGGAAGGGAACCCTCCTAAAAACCTATGGCCCGGTCGGGCTGCGAAACTAAAGACCCCTCTAGAACCTATCGGGACGAAGAAAGAATGAAAGAGATGAGCGGTCAAAGGGAGATCAAAAAGTTTGAAGATGATATACGCTCCGCCCATCTGGGCTAAGGCATTGGGAGCTATCTTGTGAAGAGGGATATCAAAATAGAAGGCTATGTTCGTGAAAAAGGGGGGATGGGGAAACGGAGCCCTAACTCTATCTGCCCTAAGAAGAAGGTCAACATCTCTGCAGGGGGCTCCACGGGCGTCTGGCCCACGTTAGGGATGGCCATCGCCATCTCGACCGGGATGTCGTAGGACTCGGTGGCCGCCTGCAAGGCCTCTGGCCTCACTCTCGAGGAGGTGGACTCATACCATTCTGCGCGATAGCCTTCCATGATCCCTAAGAAAGAAGACAAAAGAGAGACAAACTACTCACACACAAAAGAAGCTTTACAAGAGAAGAAGACGAAGTGCACCCAATCATCGAGTCGGAAGTGGGCCTAACGTCTGCATCTTCCTCTCTTATACCCAGGCAGTCGCCTGCCTGGGCGCAATGGGGAAGAGACACGTGGAAAGCGAGAAACCACCGCACCCAGGCAATCGCGAGCCAGCCACAATGGCGTACGACCGTAAGTACTCGTGGAGATGGTCGTTGGAACACGTGACCATAAGGCATTCACAAGAGTACCTTGTCGCCCTCAACAAAGGGGTCATGCATCTTTATAACGAGGAGACAGATGTCATTATAATTCTTCGAGAGTCGGAGGAGCCTTTTCGAAAAGGATGAAACCAAAAAGGAGGATTTCTCGAAACTCAAAATGAAGATTATGATCCGAGGGCCCCGCATAACTACTGCAGGAGTAAGGAAGTCGAAGGCCTATAAGAGCCCAGCTTCTTCATCTTTACACTAGTCCGATCAGTCAACCAAACTTCCTTCGATCAGACTTGAAGGAGGGGACTTGTGATAGGGTTGAATAGCCCGGGACAAGCCCGGGGGATGAAGAAGCTGCGTGGCGCGGAATAGTGGATCGAAGCGACCCGGGCCTCGGGACCCCCCCCCCCTTTTTTGGGGATGCGCCCGTGAGGGCAGCTAGAAGGCTCCCTGGGATCACCCGAGGGGTGGGGCCCCGAGAGCACCTCGAGACTTGCAGCGCTCGCACTCACCCAAGCCAAAAGACCCCAAGATCACCTCGGGAGGCGAAGCCCCAGTGACGCCTGACCTCAAGTACTGACCCCCCCCTCCTTGTTTATGGATAAGCATCCCCAGTATAAGGAGTCATCACGACCCTTAAATATCGCAACGGGACGAGGGGTAATAATGGCGCAGACCTTTTCAAAAGTTATCCCGTAACCGCCGAAAGAGGAGGGCAACGTGACTCAAATCGCGGAGACGTGACACAGATTGAGGGAGCAGGCCCAGTCTATCTCCATCGGTATAAAAGGTAGCTCAGCCCCCCCCCCCCCCCCCCCCGGTAAGGGGGGTTATGCACTATCCTTACTTAGTACTTTTTTCCTTTCTGGTTGCCTTCATTCTCCATTATGATCCTGACTTGAGCGTCGGAGTGGATTCCGCCGGACCCCTTCCGGCGTGTCCCCTAACGCTCGTGTTGATCTCGCAGGGTGCAGAGTTCCTCCCCTCTACAGCGACTTCCACGTGGACAGACTTCCGATGACTAGCCATCGCCGCCAATTCCTTCCGGAACATATATATATATATATATATATATATATATATATATATATATATATATATATATATATATATATATATATATATATATATACAATTGACCCTTACGACTTGATATATATGGAAAATAATTAATAACATGTGGGGAATAGAGGATCTGCTAGCAAATTCCACATTCTATTATACCTCATTATCCTCATCTACACCCTTCTTCAATCTTTGATCAAAATCCTGATTAAAAAATTTAGATAAAATATCATCGGAGATGTTTGAATGCCCGTCTATAAACACCTAGCAACCTCACTATCTGCAATGAGACAAAGCTGGGCATAGACCTCGTTTGTATTGCTATAGGTCTGCATCCATGGAAGCCCCTAAATGAGAACCTGCAAGAATAAGAGAAAATTCTAAAGTAATGGAAGCAAGATGAGAGAAGAAAAACTAATATGGAGCTTTAGGCCGACTACGCGGCAAAAGATATAAGGCGCCAAGTTCCCACATCTTCTGCCTCCGTTGTCTAGGTTTTCAGTTGCTTGATGTGGCCTTGCAGCAAGTACACCACCCAACTCCCCTTCTTTGGCAACCATATCTGTTGGCCGAAACACATGCGCTACAACTCCAAGCCTTTTTCATCTCGGGCTCCGACCATATTTAATATTTAACCCCCCCCCCCCCCCCCCCCTCGGCCCTAGTGGAGCCGCCCTATGTACACCTACGGTATACACCCACGGTGAGCGACCCTCACAAGCCAAATGATCGGAATGTCTAGAAGTGATTCTAGCAGGGGGGTTTTGTATAGGTGGATATGCAGGATAACAGTTATATATATATATATATATTATATATATATATATATATATATTCGATGTAGCCATACGACTCAACTTTAAATAAATATTTTTAATTTCTCTCAAGTCTCATCTGTAGGCAATAAATTCTCTCTCCTCCTTTAATTACATGCAACTTTTCATAGCTATGGATGTGGTACCGGTCTTTAAAAACCAACACCAAGGTGGTGATGGTCTTTAAAGACCAACACCAAAGATGTTGATTTACAAATTGATGGTAGTTTGTGGAGCGCTAGTTTACGCAAATCAGCACCAAGATGGTGTTGGTTTGCACAAACCAACACCACACTTGGGTGTAAACCAGCACCACACTTGGTGCTGGTGCTGGTTTACGTAAACTAGCAAAAAGTGATGCTAGTTTGTATAAAACAATACTTAAAACCAGCATGAACACTCTAGTGCTGATTTATACAAACCAACACCACACTTGGTGCTGGTTTACAAACCAACACCAACACTTTGGTGTTGGTTTTAAAAACCAACACCAAGTTGGATGGTGATGGTTTGATGATGCTGGCACCACATTGGTGTTGATGTTAAAAACCACACCAAGGTGGATGGTGCTGGTTTGATGGTGTTGGCACCACTTTGGTGCTGATTTATAGGTATTGATTTGTGCAAACAAGCACCACGTTAGTGCTAGTTTAGGTAAATCAGCACCAATTTGTAAACCAACATTTTTGGTGCTGGTCTTTAAAGATCAGCAGACAGCACCACCTTAGGGATTTTAAAAACTAGCACCACATTTGTGGTTGGACATGTTGCATGCAATTAAAGGAGGAGAGAGAATTTATTGCATACAGATGAGAGTTGAGGGAGATTAAAAAAATTTATTTAAAGTTGCGTCAGATAGTCACATCAGATGTCGCTCACCACCTGTGCAGATTTGGGGCACTTGGATTCAAATACAACACCAGATTGACTTCTTTTTTAATTATTTTTAATTTTTTTGATATATTATATATATTTAGGGTTTAAGATTTTAGGATTTAGATATTGGGTTATAGTGGGTTTAAGCCAATAAAATTTTCCATTTAGGGTTCATGCTTTTCTCTTTGTTATAGTGTTCAAGATAAAAACTTTTAGATACTTACGGGATATATTATATTTATTTAGGATTTAAAATTTTAAGGTTTAGGAATTGGGTTATAGTGAGTTTAAGCAAATAAGATTTTTTTCCTTTAAGGTTTAATAAGTTTATCTCTTGGGTTATAGCTAGTGTACAAGATATAAATTTTAGATACTCACAGATTATATTATATGTGTATGATTGTATGCACATGAGAGGGGGGTGTGAATCACGTGTGTTTTAAGATATTTGTATTTTTCGACAATCAAAAAATAGTGCGTAGCGGAATAGACAAATTAAGAGACAAACACAAGTGAACACAAAACACCAAGTTTACTTGGTTTGGAGCCTTCAGTAACTCCTACTCTAAGACCCAGGTCTCTTAGACCTATCAATGGGTAATCCACTAATCTCTCTACAAGCAAACCCTTAGTAGAGCAATCGAATACAAGCGAAGAACAAAGAAGTATAACAACCCTACACTTCCCTCTTTGTAGTATTAAAAGAAATATAATAAATGAAAATGTTACCAACACTTAGAAGAGTAGAATGGTCGAGCTCGTGTATCGGTGTCTATCTTCTAGTAACGGTCAGTCATAGACGAGTAGTAGTAGGGTCGCAATATGAAGACAGTCGTAGAAAACTTAGAGCACCTTTATGATTCTTGTTTGGAAAGTAGCTCGAAGAGTCCTTTTATATGACATTGAGGGTGCCCTAATTCTCAACTAGGGTGTCTCCAATCTAAAAATCTAATCCTTACTCAGTCAATTCGCAGCTTATCCAACTTAGGGCGCCCTCAATCTAACATGAGGTGCCTTCAGTGAGATCTAAGGAGCCTCCAGTACTCGAAATCTGATCCTCACTATCTTCTACGCTAGGCCCCCTTAGTCCATCCAGGGCCCCCCTCGGTCTGATCTGAGGCACCTCCATTCAGATTGGAGGCGCCCTGGACACTGCTCATCCGAGACTCATTTTTGCAGTTTCAACCCTACAAAATATGTTAGTCCAAAAACATAATCTATCCTACAAAATAAAGTTAGCATCAATATAAAATATGATAAAGATATTTAGTATTAATTAGATCTTATCTTCCCAAGACCAAGATCTAGTCATGGCTTCAGCTTAGAGCTCCAAAATGATTCTAAGTTGGACCGCACCTAAAGTCCCACCGGGGAGTCACCCTCACCAGATTTCGCTCCTCGAATGACTAACCTTACATACCACTATAGATCTACTTAACTTTTTAACCCACCAAATCTTCAGCCAACTGTCAGGTCCCGCGGATCAAACTGGACTTCATGACAGGTCTCCATCAACCAGAGTTTCAGCCAGTTGTTAGGCCCCGCGGACCCAACTGGACTTCCTGTAAGGACTCAGCCGCCTTGGACTTCAGTTTAGTGTCAAGTCCTAAGTGAGTCTTTCAATCCTTTACACTTGATAACAAGGTTAAATGAAACAACCCTAACTTTAACTTATTTGTCATATATTAAAACTTGAGTTAACCATTAGTGCAAATCGCCTCCTTTTGATGTAATGATAACATGGTTAATGTTAGAAAAAATGACAACATTAAAATGAGTAAACATTAAGATGCATGTGAATACTGTTTGGATTAATTTCTAATCATTAACCTTACTCACCCCTTTGTCATTCATCAAATAATAATAATAAGCAACAATTAATCATGATTCCTAATATTGTAAAATAAACATAGTAAACAAGTTAGAGTTGGATCAATATTTGAGAGAGACCAAAACATTCAAGCAAGGATAATTTTCTAGTAAAAAAAAAATTCAAAATTTCTACGGCCAAAAAAATATCTTCAAAATTTTGAAAGCGAAAAAAAATCAATTTTTAAGGCCAAGAATATTGCTTTAAATAATTTTTCAAAGGTGAGTTTCCAAAGATGTTTGCAAAAATAAACATGAAATTTCAAACTGAGCTTCTTAATATATATATATATATATATATATATATAAATGATCTGCTGCGGACCGCGCGCTGCGGACCGCATGCGGACTGGTGCCTGATCGGTCACCAGACTGATCAGGCAAGTACCTGATCGGTCTGGTGACCGATCAGGCAAGCCTGATCGGCCACCGGAGGCTCGGGAGCATCCCGACGGGTTCACCCCTACCCCCTAGGGTTCATCGCACCCCCCCTGGGTTAGAGTTTTGGTCGGAGGCGGCGGCCGAAGGCCGCCGTTGGTGTCGAGAAGTCGCAGGTCGTGTGCCTGATCGGCCACCGGAGGATCAGGAACGTCCCTGACGGGTTCACCATACTCCCTAGGGTTCATCACACCCCCCCCCTGGGTTATAGTTTTGTTCGGGGGCGGCAGCCGAAGGCCGCCGTTGGTGTCGAGAAGTCGTAGGTCGTGTGCCTGATCGGTCACTAGACCGATCAAGAAGGTGCCTGATCAGTCTGGTGATCGATCAGGCACCTACTTGATCGGTCTGGTGACCGATCAGGTGCCAGTCCGCACTCGGTCCGCAGCAGATCATTCCGATATATATATATATATATATATATATATATATATATATATATATATATATATATATATATATATATATATATATATATATATATATATATATATATATATCGAATTTGATCTTCTGCGGATCGATCCCTGCGGACCGCGTGCGCGACAACGGCTGATCGGTCACGGTGACCGATTAGGCAGTTCCTGATCGGTCACCGTGACCGATCAGGCAGTTCCTGATCGGTCACCGTGACCGATCAGCAGTTGCCGATCGGTCACGTACGCCAACGGGTTCACCGCTACCCCTAGGTTTACTGCGCCGATGGGTTCATCGCTACCCCCAGGATTCACCGCACCCTAGGATTATAGTTTTGTTCGGGGGCAGCGGCCAAAGGCCGCCGATGGTGTCCGATCGACACGGGAGCGCAACGCCGTGCATGACCGATCAGGGAAGTCCCTAATCGGTCACGCAGTGTGGTCCACACCACGCGGTCCGCAGGACATCAAAACTCTATATCGAATTATATATATATATATATATGAGATATGATCGCCTGCGGATCGATTCCTACGGACTGCATGCGTGGCACGACGCTGTGTTGGTCTGCGTGGCAACGACACCATGCCGCTCCCGAGCGACGTCGTCCAGGGCATCGCCCCCGACTGCAGCTCCGGCGACGACCAGTCGGATCAGCCGCTCCCCCGACAGCAACTCCGGCGACGTCGACTGCAGCTCCAGCGATGACCAGCCGGCTCAGCCGCCCCCGCTCCGCCGGCGACGTCGTCCAGGGCGTCGCCCCCGACTGGAGCTCCCCCGACTCAGCTGCCGGTCTGACTCCATCTAGGTCAAGGTCCAGCGGGGTCAGGCGCCTGATCGGTCAGACACTTGCCCGATCGGTCAAGGCAAGTACCTGATCGGTCACCTTGACTAATCAAGCACCCTGGTTTGCCACGAGGGAAACGCGTAAAAAAGCAAAGTAGCGGATCGAGGCGGATGCGGCAAGCCACATCCGCAACGTCACGTTTGGAGAGGTTACAGGAGATCAAATTCGTATATATATATATATATATATATATATATATATATATATATATATATATATATATATATATATATATATAAAAGAATCGTTTAGATATAAAAAATTAAGTTTGAATAACTTTAAACATTTTGAAAAATAAATTTTAATATTTCTTAAATATTTTTCAATGAAAATTAAGGAATATTATAAAGAGATTTTGATCCTTCAATTAAAACTCCCTCTAAATTTGATATGCCCTTAAGATTTCTTATTGACCATAAAATACATTTCCTATTATGTCATGAGGATAGATCCAACCTAAAAGATCAATTGAGTTAAATCTTTCAAAATATTTTCAAGGAATTTTCAAGAGTATGTTTTAAAAACTAAAGAAAAAGAATTTTTATCAAATGAATTTTCAAAAATAGTTTTTCAAGAATATGCTAAACAGTATGATAAGTAAGTGCCAATTTTTTAAAAGATTTATTTTGAAGAAAAAGAATTTTTAAAGAGTATTTTTAAAAATAGTTTACAACGGATTTTCTAAATATTAAGTTTTTCATTAAGGATAAAATTTTTAAAAGTATTAAAAAAAACTTTTTAATAGTATTTTGAAACCTTTTTAATTTTGTTCAACATTACCTCCCTCTTAATTTGATATGTTCTGATTATCCTTATTCACCGTAAGGGTGATCTATCTATGTGTTTTTAGGGTTTAAGTGTTGTGGTCGACAAATATTTTTAGAAAACGTATAATTTATCTTAAACTGTTTGCATGCAAACTCAATTCCCTTCTCAGTCGTTGCGTCAGAAAAAAAAAATTTCACTCACTACATGCAAAGTTTTATGTGCTTTAACTACTGATTTAACGAATTACCCTCAATTTTTTTAGGTACAAAAAATTCTAAAAAAATATAATTCTTTATAAATTCAACATCATTTCACTAAAATCTAATATATTTTCTATCAAATTGAGTACGTCCTAATCAATTCATCCTAAACTAATCGATTGATATGAATTTCTAATCAATTAGTTAGGCGATAAAAGAATTGCACTCAATTTGATAGAAAATGTACTAAATTATAATTTAAATATGTTGAATTTAAAAAGAATTATACTTATTTTTGGATATTTTATACGTATAAAAAATAAAGATGATGTTCTCTAGCGACAAATACAACTGATCGATTACCAATCAATTCCTAATCGATCGAAGCTCCTTAATTGATTAGCTCAATCGATTGGAATAGCTTCAATTGATTGTGGGCAACTTTAATTAATTCTCAATCAACTGGAATTGAAAAAATAGTCGAACTTACTTTGATAGAAATTATACTAGATTTTAGTTATATGATACTGAATTTAAGAGGAATTATACCTCATTTTGGACTTTTTTGCACATACAAATAATGTGGATAAATTAAGTAAATCAATATATATTAGGGAGTTGAAGTACATAAAACTTTACATGCAAGGAGTGGAAATAAACTTTTTCTGACATGGGAATTGAAGATAAAGTTTAAAATGCAATTGGGGATTTAAAGACAATTTATAGTACATTTATTCAATTATCTGCTCATATATGTTTTGAAATGTATAGGTTTTTTTAATTCCCCTAGCCTCTCACTTATTCTAGTTGTTTATGTTGGTGCAAAAAGCATCAGACATGAACAGTCTGTTGGATCTGGGATGGCTAGAGAGGGGGGGTGTGAATAACCTCCCACTAAAACCTTTGGCTTTAGTGGGCGATCCCTTGATCGTCGGCAGATCAAGCCCCGGAACTCCGGATAAGAAAATCTCCTTCTAGGTGGAGTAACCTCCCCACAAACAGTCTCAGAAAGATATCAAAGTAGGCACAGAGACTTGATAAGAAGCATACAGATCAATCTTAAGCGAAAGAACAAAAAGCACGAAGAATAAACTTCACAGAGCACAACACAGCACAACCCTAACGCAAGAACCTTCACTCAACCCTTTGTTCTCGTTGTGTCTGATTGATTTTCGAATTGATTCCTTGTGTCTGCTTCGCCAGCCTCCTCTTAAGCCTTCCTTCTGCTCATCACCAGACGCATTAGCACCCATTGAACCACAACTTCATCACCACTGACCCACTGAGCGCTCAGTCCACTGAAGACCTCTTCAGCTGAGCCTTAGATCAGTCGCTAGCCGCGCCAGAAGTCGTTGAAACCTGCAAACAGATAACTGTTGGTGCAGTTTACACTAACGGTCAAACTCGGGTTTTGATGTATGACAAAGTGGTTAAAGTTAGGGTTGTGTGTGTTTAACCTCTTTACCAAGTGTGCAGGGTTGAAAGACTTAGGACCAGACACCAGGCTGAAGTCCAGGATGGTTGAGTCCTGGCGGGAAGTCCAGTTGGGTCCGCGGGACCTGACAACTGGCTGAAGACCAAGTTGGTTGAGACTTGGCAGGAAGACCAAGGTGGTTGAGCCTTGGCAGGAAGTCCTGGTAGGGTCAAGAAGTCAAGTAGAGCTGCAAAATGGGTAAGTAAGGTAAGTCACTGGAGGAGCGACCCAGTGAGGACGAGTCCAATCTTGGACTTTAGGCGCGGTCCAACTTAGACCCATTTAGGTGATCTAAGTTGAGTCCTGGTTAGATCCTGGTCTGGGAGACAGGATCTAATTAACTTAGAATTATATCTTATTATTTGCTGTTTTGGACTAACCCTGGATGCAGAACCGAAGGACTGTGTTTCTGCAGCTCAGAGAGCCTCAAAGGAGTGAGGCCGTAGCTGAGCAGGGCGCCCCGGATGTGTCGGGCGCCCCAGAGTCAACCCAAAGTCAGCGGAGAGGTAAACGCCCCGACAGCAGCGCTATTCGGGGCGCCCCACTTGAATCGGGCGCCCCCTGTGCCACCTCACTGACCAGCTGCCGAAGCTCACCCTCGCGAAGCCAGAAGATGTGATTTTGACCGGTCAATCGGGCGCCCCGCGCGCGTCGGGCGCCCCAGTCAAAAGCAATCCCGAAGTAGACGAGATTAGCTCTGACCGGAGCATCGCCGGATCGACAGCCACGTGGGGGGCGCCCCGAGCATGTCGGGCGCCCCCTGCCCTATATAAAGAGGGCCTCGACCCTCTTCAAAAAAAAACACTTCTTCCAAAAGCTTTCAAGTTCTTCTACGCTCGCGCCTTGCTCCGGAAACGCTACACTTCGAGCCGACGACGTCCTGCTGCCCCGAAAGAGTCGACCTACTCCGGACGTCGGTAAAAAGTTAATTTTTTCAATATATATATCGTTGCACTTAATTACTTGAAAGTGTGGGGTTGTCACACTTTCAATTCATTTGTACTCGCCTGCTCTATCGGGGTTGACCGATAGAGAGTTTTAGTGGATTGCCCAACGGAAAGGTCCGAGGGACCTGGGCCTTCGAGTAGGAGTCGACGAAGGCTCCGAACGAAGTAAAAATCGTTCGTGTTTTTATGTTTATCTTTCGTTTCTTTCACTTCCGCTGTGCACGCTTTTTAAAGCGCTTTGATTGTTAAAAGTCACGTGATTCACCCCCCCTCTCACGTGCATCTGATCCTACAAGTGGTATCAGAGCCTGGTACGCTCTGTATCGGTGCAACCACCATAAGAGCCGGGGGAAATCCAGTTTTTTTCGAGTTTTGGTTTTTCGCTACACTTGATCTAAATTAGGTATTGTTGCCTAGATTTGGATTATTTTTTTTTCGTTGGTTTGATTTTACTCGAATTTGGTGCAACACCATTTCGAGTCACTTTTTCTCTATCTTCTTTTTTTTTCCTACCACACTACTAATCCAAGACCTAGTCTTGGGACAAGTGTTTGTGTAGTCTATTTCAGATGGCTCAAGGTGAAGGCTATAGCACTGCTCGCCCTCCCCTCTTTAATGGGGAAGACTTTCCCTACTGGAAGAGAAGGATGGAGGTTTATCTGAAGACCGACATGGATCAGTGGTTTGCAGTTCAAACTGGCTACACACCGCCAATGGATGAAGGAAATAATGCTCCACTAAGGCCCGACAGATGGAACTCAGAGATGAAGAAAAAGGCTCAGACTGAGTTCAAAGCTCAGAACACCCTCCAGTGCGGACTTACCAAAGAGGAGCTAAACAGAATTGGACCAACCGACTCGGCGAAGGAGCTATGGGACAAATTAATTGAACTACATGAAGGCACCTCTGATGCCAAGGTAACAAAAAGGGATTTACTTTTAAATAAGTTATTTAACATCAAAATGCAGGAAGGAGAATCTGCAAGCCAACTCCACGCCCGGATCAAGGACATACTGAATGGACTCCACATGATCGGGCACAAACAGGAGAACCGGGACATAATAAGGTACGCTTTAAATGCATTCCCTAGAAATTCACTATGGGCATCTATTATAGATGCCTATAAAATTTCTAGGAACCTTTCTAAAATTAATTTAGACGAATTGTTTTGTGAATTAGAACTGCACGAACAGACTAACGCCAAGGCCGAGAAAGGGCTAGCTTTATTTGCAGGTTCACCAAAGGAAGCCAAATCAAAGAGAAAAGTCCAAAAAGAACCTGAAGATGAGTCAGGCTCTGATGAAGAAGAACAACTGGTGAACTTGGTAAGAAAAATGTTCACCAGAAGGAAGAACAAACTTTCAAAGAAAGATATTCAAAAGGTAATGAAGCCCTACAGCACTGAAGGTAAAAGCAAAATGATCTGCTTCGGCTGTAACAGAAAAGGGCACTTCAAACATGAATGCCCTTACAAGAAAGAGGACCAACCCACTAAGAATAAAAAGAAGAAGGCTCTTCAAGCCACGTGGGATGAAAGCTCGGACGATTCCGACGATGAACAACCGAAGAATGCAAGCTACCTCGCACTGATGGCAACCGGACCAGAATCGGACTCGGAGCAAGACGAGGATTCCGAATACGAGTCGAGTCAAGAGATCAGACTCTTTTCGGACGACTCGACTAAGGTATATTTAGATTCGGTAAATAAAAAGTTCTTTAAAATTATTTCTGTTTTAAATAAAAAATTGCTTGAATCTGAATCTAGAAATGACCAGCTTCTTAAGGAAAATCAAGACCTTAAGGAGCAATTAATTAATACCATAACATTAACTGAACAAACTAAAAATCAAAAATTAATTGAGCTTGAAACTGAAAACTTAACCCTAAAGGGTGAAGTCCTAAAACTTAAGGATCTACTAGCAACTTTCACAACCCGATCCAAGAACCTTGACCTTATTCTTGGATCACAAAAGGGCATGTACAACAAATCTGGGATTGGATATAAATCAAGATCGAACCAAAGATCTTTTATCTCCTTTATCCACCCCCGCAAAAATCAACGAAAAGCGTGGGTTCCGAAAGCTTATTTAACAAAGCAAGCAGGTCAGAATCAATTTTATGTCCCAAAAAGGGACATCCATTACATTGACCCTAGACACCCAGTCTACAATTTAGGGGGAGGCTCCAAACTAGTTGGCACCTTAAAATCAGCCTTTGCCCAGGTGGGCACTTAGGATTAGCTTCAAAGTTAATTTGAAGCTTGTACTATTTAGTACCAAGGTTTTCAATGGGTAAGTTAAAAGTTCAACTTCTTTAAGCGGCTTTGCCTAGAAAATGGTTGTTGCTCCAATAAGGCTTCGGCCAAAGAAGGCCACTGTGCCTCGCCATGGCCTGGAAGTCAATTATTGAAGTGTACTTTTAAATTACTACTTGTTAAACTTGGATCTAACACAAGGTCAAGTTAACTTTTCTAATC